>OX393554.1:21519392-21979392 GCA_947650365.1 Chamaelirium japonicum
CATATTCTCTCTCTCTCTCTCTCTCTCTCTCTCTCTCTCTCTCTCTCTCTCTCTCTCTCTCTCTATATATATATATATATATATATATATATAAGAAAATGCTATGGTGCGGCGGATTAACGTGAGGCTAACGTGCGGCCACCTCCATGGCCGCACGTGTAGATTTTTTTTTAAATTTTTTTTTTTTTCGAGGGTCATCATCTATCCCTTGATGAGCCACATGTCAAAAATCAACTCATTCTAAGACCTATAGGTGCTTCAAATGTGCTCGGCATTTTTAACCGTTCAAATGAACGGTCACAAATGCCGAACACATTTGAAGCACCTATAGGTCTTAGAATGACTTGATTTTTGACATGTGGCTCATCAAGGGGTAGGTGATCACTTTCGAAAAATAAAAAAATAAAAAAAATGTACACATGGCCACCATGGAGGTGGCCGCACGTTAGCCGCATGATAATCCGCCGCACCATAGCATAACCCTATATATATATATATATATATATATATATATATATATATATATATATATATATATATATATATATATATATATATATATATATATATATATATATATATATATATATATATATATATATATATATATATATATAGAGAGAGAGAGAGAGAGAGAGAGAGAGAGAGAGAAATGCTAGAATGCGGCATGCGGTAAGTGCGGCACCTTACCGCAGCCGTCTGATGCACCTATGCGTGCATGCGATGCACGCAGCGCGTGCATCAGACGGCTGTGGTAAGGTGCCACACGTACCGCATGCCGCAGCATAGCATGCCCCTATATATATATATATATATATATATATATATAATGCAGCATGCGGTACGTGTAGCACCGCACGTCAGCCGTCTGATGCACCCGCTGCGTGCATGCGATACACGCAGTGGGAGCATCAGACGGCTGCGGTGCGGTGCCACACGAACCGCATGCCACATTATATATATATATATATACACACACGCACTTGCGACACATTTGATGAACCCTTGAAGGTAACAAGCTCATTTACCATTTTAATTATCTAGGTTATAATTCGCCTAAATGTTTATACTCTTATATGTAAGTGAAATTAGAAAAGAATCTTATGGGCTACGATCCAACCACAATTAAATCTGATTCAGCTTCCTTTACATTTTATTTCATAATACAATCCCCATCCTAGCAACATTACCCCTAAATATTCAAGCAAAGAATTTTACGTTCAACCGAAATGTCATGTTACAATGTATTTCTCATCTTCCTTATCTTCATGACAAAGGAAGGATGCAATGCAATGTCACATCAAACCTCCACGATAAAAAAGGGAAATTAGACTCGCAGGCATGGCTCGCTTAGATGAAAAAAAAAATGCAGATTAAAACCTGGGGGGAGCTATTCAGCCCGAGCTGCGGGTAGACGCCATGATGGTCCCTAACTCCTCCTAGGTTTGCCGCGGACAGTGCCTGGTGAAATTCTTCAACCATTGCTATAGCCTCACAGTAAACCGCCTGCACGGATCCGGAACGAGTTTGGTGCACAAGATTTCGATGTGAATGCGGAAAACGCGCCGTCCCCGTGACGATATTTGAAAAACAAAATTAAAAGAAGAAAAAAAGGAACCCTAATCCTAAATCCTGCCGGGAAAAGAATCGCCGCACCATGGCTTCCAAGTACCGCGCCCGCTCTCTGGACATCTCCTCCCTTGCCTGCCATTAAAATCAAGGGATGAAGCAGAGAGAGAGAGAGAGAGAGAGAGAGAGAGAGAGAGAGAGAGAGAGAGAGAGAGAGAGAGAGAGAGAGAGAGAGAGATATTACGAGCTGGAGATCGGAGTAGGAGGACTTGGAGGCGTAGGAGCAGTCGGGGGCGAGGCAGTGGCGCTCGAGCTGGTCGATCAACTGGGCAACGTCGGCCGGCAGATTCTGGGACTGCGCGCCCTTCGCCATCGATCGGGCGAGGCGGAGAGGGGAGGGGGAAGGAGAGATCGTTACAGAGCCCTTTTGTTTCGTTTTCGCTCGGATGCCGCTCAAACGATCTCTGGAGTGACGATGGCCTGCCCTTTGGCGGCGTGGCCGGCCGGGAATTTATCGGGATCCCAGAGGATTCTCTAGTGCGACCGCTGCATTGGGGGAGCTCTATATGCACCCAACATTTTGGTGAATGGCACACCAAAAAAATAAAAAAAAGGCTTATTACCTAGTTACCCCCATCCCTAATCTCCACCGGTCCCATCAACGTCGCCCCCATCCCCCTCCTCCTTCTCCTCCCCCCCCTTTCCGACGCTGTCCCCACCCTCCTCCGCTCATCCCCTTTCCTCTGTCGGCCCTCCTTCTTTACCTTCTTCCCCTTCCTCCTCCGTAGTCCTTCCTCGTCCATCTTCCTCATGTAAGCCGATGTAGCATAGCAGTGTTAGCGGTTGTCCGCGGACAGTATCGATGGGGTTAACTACCGACATCATCTTGTTAGTGTTGGTGGCTACTCGCCGATATAGGCACAATAATGTCGTCGGCCAACCTCCAATCTTGCTTCAGAAGCTTAGGGTTTCAGTGCGAAAAATATGGTGTAGGAAAAAAAAAAGTAAGAGAAAAGAGGAAGGAGACGGTGGGACAGGAACATGGAAGGTTTTAGGAGCAAAGAGGGCATCTTGGTCTCCTATGGATGCCAATACAAGCCCATCAAAGTGGATTGAGTGCCATCATTAAATGGATGGGTGCATTTATATTGACCCGGCATAGTTTCTGCTCGTAAAACCAAAGGTCCGGACACCCCAGCGAGCTAACCCCTCATCTCCCTGACCTCTAGCATGGTGACAAGTACAGCTTTAACGAATAACTAGTAAGACACCCAGGCAATGCCCCGATGAATTTGATGTGTGCCACTTACCAAATACGACATCGCATCTAAAAAAAAAAAGTAGTGTGCAATCTAGAGTGATTGTGATTCATCTGTCCAGGTGTGACTCACTTGTTAGAGAGAGAAAGATAGAGCGTACTAATAATTTTTTTAATTAATATCAAATGACTTAAATGCCATTGAAACGGTATTTATTATCTTTATAATAGTTTTTAATATGATTGATGAGAGCCGCATTCACACATGGAAGAAGGATCTAGAATGATGCACCATGGGTCAGCAAATCAACATCATGAAAGCTTTGGGCACAATCCAAAGCAATGCACCCTCAAAGCACTCTTTTGCTGACCAGCCATGCAAAGAGAAAGGGCTATTCAATGATGAATGCACAAACCCTTTTTGGGGGAAAAACCAACCTCCTTTTTTGTAGATTAATAACATGGTTAATAGAGAGGTTCGGTCAGAGGAGGCTGAGGAGGAGTGAGGAGTCGAGCTCGCTATAAGCCTTTCCACTGGTTCACTAAAATACTCCAATGATATCAGTGTTGGGTTTCTGTTTATTAGTATGCAATTGAGAGAACAATAATCGGGCTAAAGGTTGATATAAACTAGCATGCAATTGGTATCACAACAATTCTAGCTAAAGGTTGAAGGGAACCTATAGGTTAAATCTACAGATTGAGGTTCGAAACCGGGATGGAGAAAGGTGAAACTTATCAGTTGTGTCAAGGCTTGTGCTTGCACAATGCCCTGAAAAGCAAATTCACTGCCTTAGCGTTGCTTGAATTCCTCTGCCGATAACTCCCCTGGGCACTATAGGTACAAAATCTGGCTAATGTCTGACGGTGGGACCCACCAGCCCTGTATGGGGCTTGCGAAGACGACGATGGGACCTGCCAGCCCTATCTGGGGCCCGCACATACTATCTGGGGTTTGGTAAATGCCCCCGGATATTTACCAAAACCCTCGATATTCCCAAACCTCTATAAATAGTAGACCCGACATATATTCGAGGATCAGAAATTCATTATTCCACATTTCACTTTTTGTTTTCTAGAGCTCTTTGAGCCTTCTAGTGATCAGACTCCAATCAAAGCCTACTCCATCATCTGTCTACTTATATAAGCACTCCTCAGCCTGTCGAGAGTAGCTCTACTTCTTCAGAGATAGTGGATTCAAAGATTGCATCTTACCGCACGGAGACATAGGCATCGGCCGAACTTCGTCACCACATCCTGTGTCAACTCTCTATCTCTCTCTCTACTCTATGGTGTCTGTGTGACAGCTAAGCACGTGACAGCTCAATATCCCACAGTGCACCATATCTCGAAGGTCAACACCTTCCATTGACTGTTGGAGGGGGATCATACGATGGTCGTAATCTCCCCCCATAATTTGGCGTCGTCTGTGGGATTCTTTCCTATCGACTTATGACCTCCATGCTTCCCAGCTCCTTCAGTCAAGTAGCAACTACCAATTGCCCGAGCAATTCGTCTGACTCCATCGCTATACCAGAATGGTGAAGACATGACCAATGGACCAGCAGAGTGAAGCAACCTATATCAAGACATTCTGCATCCTACGACTCGCTCAATGAGTCGTAGGTTTATAACAAGTCAGCACCCAGAACAACAAACCACTGTGGATTTGACCTCAAGATGTGGCGCGCTATAGAGCACTGAGCTGTCGCATACTGAGCTATCACGCTAACACTATTGAGTAGAGAGAGATGAATGATTGACATAGGAGCTGGTGACGAAGTTCGACCGAAGCCTACGTCTTCGTGCGGTAAGACGTAACCTTTGAATCCACTATCTCTGAAGAAGTAAAGCTATTCTCGATATGACAAAGAGTGCTTATACAAGTAGATAGAGGGTAGAGCAGGCTTGACTGGAGTCTGATTACCAGAATGCTCGAGGAGCTCTGAAAAACAGAACGTGGAATGTGGTCTGGAATATTCGATTCTGAAATATTTGTCGGGTCTGCAATCTATAGAGGTTTGGGAATATCAGGGTTTCGATAAATACTCGGAGGGATTTACCAAACACCAAATAGTATACGTGGGCCCCGAGCAGGGCTAGCGGATTCCACCGTCGTCTCCGTAAGTCCCATACAGGGCTGCGGGTCCCATTGTCGTCTATGTGGGCTCTAGACAAGGATACAGATCCCATTATCAGCTCCGTGGGCCCTAGGAAGGACTACGGGTCCCACTATCGTCTCTGTAGGCCCCAAGCAGGGTTTTGGGTTCTATTGTTGTCTTCGTGGGCCCCAAACAGGACCCCAGTGTCATCTTCGTGGGCCTTAGACAGGGCTGCGAGTCCCACGATCATCTCCGTAGGTCCCAAACAGAGCTACAGGTCCCACTATCGGGCATTAGCTAGATTTTACACCCACATATTTTATATGCTTGATCTTTTACTTTTGAAATTCACACTATTGTCACTCTGCAAATTAGTCCTTCTATTAAGCCTGTGCATAACTTAGTCCTATTTGCATAGCATCACTAGTGAATGTTTGTGTTCATCTACCATAGTAGCATCCCTTATATGTATTCTTACATTCTTAATGACTCTAGGTATGTTTGGTTTCCTAAAAATCAAAAATTTTCTTTTTACACTCCAGTTTGTTGTCTTGCACATGGGCTATTTCAAATTCTTGATATGTGTATTTTGTTTTTTTGATGTATTATAAGCTTAATAGTCTTCTATTCTCGATGCGCTTTTTATTAGAAAAATCCAAAAATATTTGCATATGAAAATCATAAAAATATTTTTGGGTCTTTTGATCCATTTTTGTTTTTGCAATATTTTGAATTTCGTTTTTTGATTCAAACATTGATTTCCAACTTATCTTTCGAGAATATCTCATTTTCTTTAAATCGTTCTCTTCGTATCATAATTTTGCTTACTGCTTGATCTTGTCCTTTAAGTTGGCTCCTTCATCTCTCTTTCGTATTTTATTGCATATCTTCGAGAGAGTAATGGAGTTTGTTGGATCACCTTTACTTTAAATCCATATATTTTGGTGAGCTCGTGTGCCGTATTATATATGCCACTAGTCGGCACATGTATATGGCATATGTGGTGGTTGAGTGGTGGGCTACCTTAAGCCTTGAGCTTAAATGGGTGTTTTTTTTAGTGGTGCACTCCTTTTTAGGGTTGCATCCTCAAAGGGAGGTTGGGAGGTGTCCTTCCTCAAGCTATGCTTGAGAGAGTTTTTATTAGCACCCTACTATGCACTTCACATACATTTGCTAGGGTTGCTAGGTCCCCTCCGTGCTTTGACGGATTTAACTTTTAAATGATATTTTTCGTACTCAGAAGGACGTTTTCTTCTTTATTTTGGCATATTTTTTGTGACAAAAAGAGGAATAAAATCCTTGTGGATTTACTCCACAAGACTGGTGGATTTATTCCACAAATTCCTTATGGACTTCGATTCATAAGACTATTCCTTATGGACTTCGATTCATAAGACTGTTCCTTGTGGATTCTTTCCACAAGACTATGGCTATTCCCTTAGGAAGAGTTTGCCTTTGACTATACCTAATTATATATCTTTGCCAGTCCCTTTTTAGAATTAGACATATGGTATCATTTACGCTATCCTTACTTTACTTACTGTTGCATAAGTGAAATCACATATGATCTTTTGGACCGATATCGATTTTGTAAGAATAAAAGTGGATTTAACCTATGTGTTTGATCTCTTTCAGAATTTATATGTTTCTATTTTTTATCTATCTCTGTTTAGAGTCTAGGGTTTTATACCAAGACACTCAGGGACTGAGCTTAATTAATAGAATTGGATGTATAGAAAGCTCCTTGTAGTGGTTTGTGTAATGAGGTATTTATTTTGTTCTTAAAAACTATGACAAATGGGGATATTATTAGGTCTCTTTATGTTGCCATTAGTTTTTAGCGACTTAAACAAACCTACTTTACCGGTGTTGTGAGTAGTGGAGGGTAGAGTTAGGTTTGGTTCTGTTACGATAAAGATGTATCGTTATAGTCAAAACCACTACTATCATCTTTTCCATATGCTTAGATATGAAAAATACGTACCGAACTCTTTGGGATAAGACTTTTTGCTTTAGTTTTAGGGTTTGGGTGCATGACTAGCTAACACACATCTCACTTAGTTCTGTTCGATTTTTTTTTTTATCATTTTAGTACTTACATGTATGTTCATTTTGTTTAAATGTTAAAGATATTTAGGCATCTATTTTAAAGAAGAAATGACCACATGAGCTTGTTAGACTTTAATGTTTTACCGCACTCGGAACAAGGACCGATGCCCTATACTTAGTGTGTGTATAGTAGGCTAGTTGTGCACACGACTTTTAAAGTTGTGTGCACGATTTTGTCTTAGTCTATGGTGGACAAAAGTTTTTTGTATTATCTACCAGACTAAGGTCATGCGCACGACTTTACCTTAGTTTTTTCAGCACTCAGAATTTTAGCACAAAATAGTGTCTATCATACTAAAAGTCATGCACACGACTTTCCAAAGTCGTGCACACAATCCTAGTCGGCAACACACTATTTAATGTCCACCTTATGCCCTATATGGGATAGTCCTATGGCACGATGACACATGGAAAGTCATGCGCACGACTCGGTCTAGAACATACTGGAAGGGTTTAGTTGGTTGGCTCATCCAATCCCATTTTGCCACGTGTAGGTCGTGCGCACGACTGTAGGGTTATGCGCACGACTTGGCTGAGACAGACCTTTGAAGATAAGGGTCTCTCCTTTGGTCTTAACCATTCACCTAAAGGCACCCTTGAACTATAAATAACTCACCTTTATACCTTTCAACTGCTAATGAGTTTTTGGCTTAAGGGAGAAATTAGAAAAGGGTTTTTAAGGTTTTAGTGAGTTCATTTTTGAACTCCATTTCCTCTCTTCTTTTCCTTCTCCTCCTCTCTTCAACCTTCTATCCAAGATCATATCTATGGAGATTGGAGTCATTGCTTGGATGGTCACTTGAGAGTCTTATAACTCCTTGTGATCATACAAGTAAGAGAGGACAAAGCTAGTGAATGATTTAAGGTGTCATCCAACGTCTAGATCTTGATCTTTTCTTTGAGGGTTTTTGTGGCTTGAGTTCTTTGAAGTTACTAGGCCTAGAAGTATGTATCTAAGGTCTCGAAAGAGATCAAGATCACCTTCTACCTTCGTCACTTCTTAGATCCAAGTGCTCTTTTGATTTTTTGCTTTATTCTCCCCCCCCACTTCATAAGCACACACCGAGTGTGTTCCCACCGCCGTGTGGAAGGCTCTTGCTAGAGCGCTCCATGATGCCATTCACATTAAGCACCCATAGTGATGCCACTCGCTTTGGGGATCTCTTTTGGAGTGAAAGCGAGCGGAGAAGAGGAGTAAAGAAGCAGGCACAAGAATCAGCTCGGTTCAACACTTATGAAGTGAGAGCACCGCCTCTACTTCACTATCGTCACGGGTCATGGATCTAGGGGCTAAAAGCACCTATGAAGTGAGAGCGTCGTCTCTACATCACCAAAGACGCGGGTCACGGACCTAGGGGACTAAGGGGTAATCTATCTATAGTCACTTTTAACTTACTTGTAACCTTGTTTGCTACTTCATTAGGAAAGCTAGACCCCTCTGTGTGAAGGTTCTAAGCCCAGTTTCGATTGGAGGGTGATTTTTATCCTTGTTAAGGGTTTTCACCTTGTAATTGCATGTGTATGCTCTTTAGCGTCATTTCTCGTTGATCACAACTTGTAACTTCCACTAGCTTTAGATTGTACGATCTAACTCATGCTTGTATCTGCCCGTTGTGGGACACACAATTAGCTTCGTCTAGTTGGTCATATAGTACACGGTTCTTAGCTAGCCAAACATAACCTAGGTAAGTATATTTAGAAATTTCACTTGCCACGGGAACGAGACACCACTACCATTGAGGGCACCGGTATCTCGGCTCAGTTATGCTCGCCCTCGCAAGCCCTTGAGCCATCAAACTCCTCTCCGTCGTCACTCCCCTCCTCCTCCTCGTCTTCGGCTTCCTCGTCGGTATCACTGGAGGCCTTCTCTGCCATAGAAGACTCTCTTGACGGCGAGCATGGGCGACGTACAACAAGAGTCGCCCTGCCCCGAGTCAAGGCTCAACCTCCATCTCAAGCCGCCTTCTTCGTTCTCCCTCGCTGCTTCGCTAGGATGATAAACTTCTAGGGCTTCTCCATCATCTTCTGTAACATCTGCCCCAAACACACAAGATTTTGTCTGTGACGACTAAGATCCAATAGGCCAATAGCCAAGAGCCAAGACTCCTGAGGCGGGAATGCCAAGATGGATGAGGTGAGGTGAGGTGAGGTGAGGTATACAAGGCCATGAGTTAGCCCCACATCGCCTGGAGAGAAAGAGATCCTGAGCTACTTATATAATTTCCCCTCCCAAACATAGAAGACGCGTTTTAAAACCGTGCGCCACTACGGAATTCGTAAGAACTCCGTAGTTAAGCGTGCTCGAGCCAGAGTAGTACCAGGATGGGTGACCACCCTGGGAAGTTCTCGTGCGGGCACGGGCAAAGCGGACAAAATCTTATATGTTTGGGGCGGATGTTACAAAATGGTATCAGAGCCGGTTCTCCTCGGGATGGGGGGGTCTAACCCTACACGAGGACGTGTAGCCCTAAGGGGGGTGGATTGTGACGACCAAGATCCAATAGGCCAATAGCCAAGAGCCAAGACTCCTGAGGCGGGAATGCCAAGATGGATGAGATGAGGTGAGGTGAGGTGAGGTATACAAGGCCATGAGTTAGCCCCACATCGCCTGGAGAGAAAGAGATCCTGAGCTACTTATATAATTTCCCCTCCCAAACATAGAAGATGCGTTTTAAAACCGTGCGTCACTACGGAATTCGTAAGAACTCCGTAGTTAAGCGTGCTCGAGCCAGAGTAGTACCAGGATGGGTGACCACCCTGGGAAGTTCTCGTGCGGGCACGGGCAAAGCGGACAAAATCTTATATGTTTGGGGCAGATGTTACAAAATCTTATATGTTTGGGTGTCCTGTTGGAACTTGCGGCAGAGCGTGCATTATTTCTTCGGAAACTTTGGCAGCTGGTAGAGCTTGCACTGTTCCCAAACGAAACTTTGGCAGCTGGTTACGAAGTTCCTATTGGAACTTGCGGTAGTGCGTGCACTGTTTCTTCGAAAACTTTGGCAGCTGGCAGAGCTTGCACTGTTCCCAAACGGAACTTTGGCAGCTGGTTACGCAGTTCCCGTTGGAACTTGCGGCAGAGCGTGCATTATTTCTTCGGAAACTTTGGCAGCTGGCAGAACTTGCACTGTTCCCAATCAGAACTTTGGCAGCTGGTTACGTAGTTCCCGTTGGAACTTGCGGCAGAGCGTGCATTGTTTCTTCGGAAACTTTGGCAGCTGGCAGAGCTTGCACTGTTCCCAATCGGAACTTTGGCAGCTGGTTATGCAGTTCCTATTGGAACTTGCGGCAGAGCGTGCATTGTTTCTTCGGAAACTTTGGCAGCTGTCAGAGCTTGCACTGTTCCCAAACGGAACTTTGGCAGCTAGTTACGCAGTTCCTGTTGGAACTTGCGACAGAGCGTGCACTGTTTCTTCGAAAACTTTGGCAGCTGGCAGAGCTTGCACTGTTCCCAAACGGAACTTTGGCAGCTGGTTACGCAGTTCCTGTTGGAACTTGCGGTAGAGCGTGCATTGTTTCTTCGGAAACTTTGGCAGCTGGCAGAGCTTGCATTGTTCCCAATCGGAACTTTGGCAGCTGGTTACGCAGTTCCTGTTGGAACTTGCGGTAGAGCGTGCATTGTTTCTTCGAAAACTTTGGCAGCTGGCAGAGCTTGCACTGTTCCCAATCGGAACTTTGGCAGCTGGTTACGTAGTTCCTGTTGGGACTAGCGACAGAGCGTGCACTGTTTCTTCGGAAACTTTGGCAGCTGGTTACACAGTTTGGACTCACGGAAGAGAGTACATTGGCCAGATGGCTATGGCGTTAAGATTGATTTGGAAATAAATGGGTAGTGGAAAGATATTAGAAAAAATGTCAAGGGGATTGCCTATACTTATGGAATTTGGAAATATCTTTAGCTGATCTACCCCAGTTGTTTCTAGTTGTCCATAATTGTCTCGGTTCCCTCGTTCTCAGCTTGCTCCATTTATGAGACCTCCCTTTAATTAACTCGGTGACTAGTTTAGTGCAGGGATATAGTATTAGGTGTTGGTATGCTTAGATGATGCTAGTGGGCCATTAGTTTTCTAGTGGCTGGCTACTTCAACTGAATCAAGGTTGCTTTAGTTTAGGACTAGTCACCCAGCCGTACAGTGTGTGTTATGTCGTACCCTAGCTTTCGGCTTCTTTCTGACACTATGTTAGTTATCCTCTTATTTCATTGTTCTCTACTCAGGTAGTGGGTTTCCTTCCTTTCCTGATTCATACATCATAGTGTACCATTTAGAAGGTTTTCGAGTCATGCCACAATAGTATAGTTTGGAGTGTTAGTATTAGGACCTTCATTGAGTATAGGTGTTTTACGATTCATCATTGTTCCCTCCTTATTCTCATTCGTTTGTGATATAGTTGTGTTATCTTGGACTCAATGTTTTCTAGGTTAGTTAGTATGTATTTGGGGTGCCCAATTTGTACTATAGAGGTGTTTTCCTTGTAAATTTTTAGGGTAGCAGTGGTGGTGTAGGTAATAGAGGTATTTGCTCCGGAGAGGAATCTCATAGGATTTAAGCCTAGGCGTACTAGTTCGAGTTATCAAGTTGTCTTCATCTCGATTCTATAGATGTATCATGTATGGTCATAGGTTTATGTGTATATTTATGCATTAGTATCGTTAGATGGGAATATTTCGTGATCTTGTTTCATGGATCAGGTTGTTACCTTACTTCTGGATAAGGAGGATGCTCCTTATCTAGGAAAAGGAGACGATCTGGACTCATGAAAATCTATATTAGTCCTTAATGATTAGAATGGAAAATGAAAACCCAAAACTCGTATTCACGATGCGAGGATTTGGAGGTTCATCTCTATCCTAAAGATTATGAGGCTCGATTCGTATGACGTCAGGTTATTTGAGAGTAGTAAAATTCTGAGTAGTATAGAGTCAGAGTTTTCTTTGGGTAAGATTGGTCGCAGTGACTTGGCTTATTGGTTGACAATGGTGGTAAGGAACTTCGTACTCATTAATCTTCCATTGTTTTAGTTTTTTTTCGTTTTAGCAGTAGATGTTGGTAGAGTGCTACCCTTGGTTTTAGTAGTTGAATTTTCGGGACGAAAATTTTAATAAGGTGGGTAGGATGTAATACCCGGTTCGATTGATTTCAGGGCAGCCCAATATTATTATTATTATTTTTATTTATTGCTAAATTGATTATTTTGTTTCGCATTTATGGCTGTCAATGGTGTGTGTTTGAACACGAGTTGGACCGGGCAGTGGGCCCCGGGTCCGGGTCGCTAGGCGACGCTGGAGGCATGGCAGGATTGTCTTGATAATTTAAATTAACTAGAATAAAAGGTTTTTAGGCGAGTCTGTCGGACTCGTGAAGTTTGCGCACCGGCCTGTCTCGGTGCGATGCGAGCCCGGGTGCGAGCCTTGCTTGATCTGCGAGCAATACTTGTTTAGTAGAAAAAAAAAAAAATTAAAAACCCACACCCAACCCAACCGTTTCTCTCACTATCTCTATCTCTCTCTCTTTATCCTAAACCCAAACCCCATCTCAACCATCCATCTCTCCCTCTCATCTCCACTAATAAAACCAAAACCCCACCTTATCAAATCTGTACTATTTTTCTTAACCAAACCTTTCAACCACCCCATCTCAACCCAACCCAAACCCAGCACGATCTCTCTCTAAACCTGATCCTATCTCTCTCTCCCATCTCACCTCTCAGCCAACCGATCTCTCTCTCTCTCTAACCCGATCCCTCTCTTCCCCCCTCTATCTCTCATCCGATCCCTCTCTATCCCGCTGCCCCAACAACCCCGATCCCTTCCCAAAATCCCCACGATTTTCTCCCCTCATCTCTATCCCGCCAACCTCATCCTTTTTCCCCCGATCCCAATCCCCGCAGCCCCCTCTCCCCTATAAATCAAAGCCCTAAACCGATCCGACCCCCTCATCCCTCTCCGATCTCCCTCGTCATCTTCCCTATCTCTCTCATTTTCTCTCTCCTGCGGTGGGGCTCTACTCGCACGGCGCCGGAGAGCTACCGGCCGGAGGAGTCGCAGCCGGAGCCAACGACTCCCCATCGAGTCAGGTCAGCACTCCCATCTTCCCTTATTTTTTCTTTTCTTTTTTCCTGTTATTCGGTTGAGATCAACCACGACCAAAACCGTGGTTGTTGTTCCCCTTCGACACGGCCATGGCCGTTGGAATTGCAGCCAGCAGCCGTGCAGCTGGCGAGGCCCGATGCAGCCAGGCCAGGCCCGACGGACCACCCAATACCCAGATTCTACCCCCCTTTCACCTTGCCGTCGGGGTTGCCGACGGCTTGCTATCGGCAGCCTGACAGGTTGTAGCCCCCGACCAGCCACCATCGATACCGTCCCTCCTTTTGCTATGGCAATTAAACGATTTGTGCCCACTGTCCGAACCTACCCAGCCGACCTTTGGCTTAGTATAACCCTTGACCTGCCGGCATTGGTCGAGTGCCCGAAGCCGAAAACTTTGGGTAGTATTGTTGTACTCTTTTATTTTTATTTTTATTTTGTGGTATTGTTATTAGTAGTTGGCCCGATGGCGGATTCGCCAAGCCAAACCAGGTTACACCCGAACAACCCTCGTACCCATCCGGTCAATCCCAGATTCGACCCATCGAGACTGGTTGTTTACCCCCGATCCGAATTTAGACTCGGTAAGGCCCATGAGTCCGTCGGTAAAATATTTTTCTAAACCCAAAACCCTAGCCCAAGGACGTCTCGGGCAAAAGACGAACCGAGCCCCGACTTGGTTTTCTCACCCTTGTAGGGACCCACCGACTTAGATTTTAATATATGCTCGTGTGTTTGAAATTACTAGTTGTACCGAGACGATCCAGCCGTGGACGGAGCAGAGGCCAGAGACAGGAGTCCGTGCGCGTCGACCAGGTGACACAGCATGCTTTCTTTAATAATTAATAATGTCGATATAGAAATTAAGGGTAGGTGTCCATAACGCTGCATGCGGGTCCCGCCGGACATCGTCGCATGTGGTCAAGTGGACCCCGCCTTGCATGCGGAGTCGCGAGTCCGGCGACGCATGCATAAAAAGTTAATAATTTAACAATAAATATTCTATTGTTTGCATGGACACCATAGATAGGTATTTCCCTTAATTTGAATAAATAAATAATTAAAGAACTATCGGGACCCACCCTCCTGAGGGGAGCGTGGTAACCCTAGTAAAGGGATTTTGGGTGAGATTGCTTTATGATATTTAATTTTGATGCTGGGTTGTGAGTGGGTGCGAATCCTGGTGTAATCCATCGAAAATGATTAAACACTGTTTAGTTTTCCTTTAATGCCACGTGGTTTTGTTAATCGTTGTTAACTTACCTGGTTAGAGGGTAGGGACCCCGTGCGCGCAAGGGTCGTGAACCACCTTGCGCGTACAGCCGAAGTTGAGTAGGTTTGGGGTCACGGGCAAGGGTTGTGGTAAAGCCAATAGGAGGTGCCCTCGAGTAGGGATTGGCCTAGCAACCCTGTCCCGGGGAGTTGAAGTCCCCATAGTAAAGCAAGTTGGGCGGTAGAGCTCCACCGTGAAAGACGGTAAACCCCTTATGATCATCTGGGTGAATTGTGCATGGTGTTGGTGGATGCACGGCGAGAGAGTTGGCCCTCTACATCGAAATAAAAGGCCCGATAGTAATGCCCGACCGGGGGCAGGTTGAACAAAATATCCGGGGTTCATGTATGAGTGCTTAATTGTTTGATTATTAAATTTTGAATTGTATGATTGTATACACGATGACCTAGTGACAGTAGGATTTGCATGTGAATGTAGAAATTGCATGGACACATAGGACGTGTTTGAGAACATAGCTTGACAATTAGGTTAATCAATAATTGGTCTAAAAATTTGGACGTTGTTAGTTATTAAGATTGTTAGCTTGTCACTAGCCATTTATTTGGCTAATCTCCCAAATATATTTTTGGGGGCTACTCATTCCCACGAGTAGACTCTTCTGCAGGAGCTAAGGCATCGGAGCAGCAGTAGGAGTCCAGGAGCGAGTTTAGAGTTGCAACATTTTCTTTTTAATTCTAGTATGTTGTTTTAACAGTAGTCTCTTTCTTGCGATGTAATCTAGTGGATTGGAATAAGACTTCTATTATTAGGTACCTAGTGTGATAAGTGGTAATGTGCCAGCTGAATTTCTTTGGGTAGGCCTCTCCTTAAAGCCCCAAGCATAGGTTAGATCACCACAAAAATATAAGACGAATAATTGACCTAATTTGACAAGCCCAGTAGATAGGACCTCCAGACAGATGCACCGAGTGTTCGGGAGCGGGTGAGATACTCGGCTCACCGTCGGAGGCTTGAGTCGCGTGCTCCTTTAGAGTATATTCTGTCAGTATGTTGTGACACCGTTGAGTCGCATGTACCGAAAGGATATCCCTTTTAAAGGTCGAGCCTGATCTTTGTTTCTCCCCCTTCTTTCATTTTCTTGTGTGTGAGCGTAGAAAGAGCCCAGTGAGAATCCTAAATTGGCATAGTTAAGTAACCATACCCATAACCCTCTTCCTTTCTCACCTCACACCCCAGGAATCGGTCTTCAGATTTCTGGGGCGTGACATTGTCCGCTTTGCCCATGCCCGCATGAGAACTTCCCAGGGAGGTCACCCATCCTGGTACTACTCTCGCCCGAGCACGCTTAACTATGGAGTTCTTACGAATTCCGTAGCGGCGCACGGTTTTAAAATGCGTCTTCTATGTTTGGGTGGGGAAATTATATAAGCAGCTCAGGATCTCCTTCTCTCCAGGCGATGTGGGGCTAACTCATGGCCTTGTACACCTCACCTCACCTCATCCATCTTGGCATTCCCGCCTCAGGAGTCTTGGCTCTTGGCCTATTGGATCTTGGTCGTCACATCTTCGGCCCCTTGAGATCGGCCTGCTTCTTGTTCTACTCCTCGTCCTCGTAGTCCGAGTAGATAGTCATGTCATTGTCCTTGTAGTAAGCCGGGAGGCGATGCATCATGTGTTTCGTCCCATGGCACACGGGACATAAACAAAATTGCCTCCACGACCTGTTGTCGCAGGTCAACTTGAGGAAGACATTGTTGATGGTTGCTGCACGCTGCGAAGACCAGGATAAGTCTCCACCTCCTTCAGCACGATGAACCACATCGGCTCCGGTACACTGATCAGTGACTAATCTCCCATGATCAAGAACGGCCCCTGTAATACCCTGATATATTCTAAAATTTTGAGTGATATATTCCAAGCGGGGTCAGTCCACATGCGTCGATGCGAGCCGCGTGTAGGAACTTAGGTGCAACCGATTGAATCGTTGAGCGTCAACGATTGGGTGAATTTCTGCATAGAATCAATCTATAGATTATCCTAAATTAATTGATGATTGCATGCGTGTTGTCGTCCCGATTCCAACGCCTATTTTTAGATGATTTTTGGACCAATGGTTTGTGAGTTATGTTTTTTTTGAAGTTTTCAGTGCCATAGGATAATCAAATCCGATCCGGGTTACGGATCCGACCTCAAACCCGACCCGTCTAACAACCCTCGACCGGCCCAACTATCGGGAGTTTTTCCATTCTTGAATCAATACAAGGCTTCCATCCGATATCGATCGGACGGCGATGGGAAGGTCCCCTTTCCAAGCCGTCTAGGGTTTTCCTTTATATAGCAATATGGCCCTCTAGATCTCTTCTCATTTGAACACAGCCGCTGCCACCCTTGCTCATTTGGTTCACGGAGAGAGAGAGAGAGAGAGAGAGAGAGAGAGAGAGAGAAGAAGAAGAAGAAGAAGAAGAAGAAGAGGAGGAGGAGGAGGAGAAAAAAAAAGCATCAGCCACGCGACATCATCCCCTCGCGTATGCACCGACGATCGGTGGTGGTAGCCTCGACCTCCCCACTCTGGTGAGTGCCCATTCCCCTCCTCTCCTTCTCTTCCGTACGCCACGAAACCGGCCGCAGAAAAAGAAAAACCGGCCACCGGCATCACCCCACCTGCCGTTATACCGCATGCACCTCCTTGGCCTATCGACCCATCAGAAGACCCCGACCTCTGTTCTTCTAGCGGCCAAGATGGCGGCTGGGTCGCGTGGAGCCAAGGCTAGGGCCACTCCGATAGACTTGGTGGCCCGGGTCAATCTAACGATAGCCCCGACCAGCGGCCGAGAGAAGCTCGTTCCATAAAGGTTCAAAGAACCTGATTGTGAGGATGCAGGGCGTAATATGTATTGATTTTCCTTATAAGCCCATCCTTTTTAATGCATTGCTCACACACCCTATACTGTATAGTGGGCACCTCAGCCTCTATTCAAAACATTATAGCCTTTAAGCCACCCCATGTGATATATGGGGACTTTTTTTTATTGCAACCCTTTTGCTACTAACCCTATTAAATAATGATCCCTGGTTTTTTTCTTTTGATCACCTCAATCTCTTGTAGATTGATTCGATTTAATCCTTTGGGCTATGCCTACCCCGACCTATGCCAAACCTGCCCCGAAAATCAGACTAGACCCATACCCAATCCATGCTGAACCAAACCGATTCACTTTGAATCGAGCCGGACCATTTCAGCCCACCGGGCCGAGAAACGTGTTTTCTTGATATTGGGCACATCCGTGCTCTGATTTGCACAAAACCGGTGACAACGAAAAGCTTACCCCAAGCTCTTCCCAACCCCCACGGTTTTAGTCAAGGGACCTTCCTTGAATTTTAGGAGAGTCAATTCATCTCGATCGGTCATGCCGGTCCAATGTTCGACCTTGACCTTTAGGGTTCTGAGAACTCTAGCCATCGACACTGTTTAAACCCAATCCACACCTTAGCATTAGTTACTTATGCAATCCCTTATTTTGTTCAGACTATTTTCGTACTAGGAGTGGAGCGACTCGCAATCGATAGCCACACTCCAACAGGTTAGTCGTACTGCATGTGAATATTTTAATTAAAAATTAAATTATTCTCTTGATATGTTGCATGCTTAGTTATAGATTGTGGGAATATGCCTTTTTAATTGTCGAGTTGGTAAATATTGTCTTTTGTTCTATTTATTTAAATAGAAATTGTTTAGAGACTGGTCGATTAGGAGAACATTTAATTTATATGATTTTTGGGGTTTGTATCAAGTTCTGAAATGTCTTGGCGTCGTGGCAACCTAGTTGCCCGACTGGCTCTCGGTATAGATCCGTGTGCACATCGTAGGTAGTGAACCCCTAGCTGTGCACAGACCGAAACGAGTAGGGAGGATCACGGGGTTAGGTCACGGGTTGTTTCCTGCAGGGAAATTGAGGTGGAGTGGCCTAATCCTGGGGTTTAGACCCCATAGAAAGCAAGTTGGGTGTGAGTGCCCCGTGGTGAAAGACCAAGCCCCCTTTTTGGCCACTAGGGTAGTATGTCTCGAGGCTGTATCCCGAGCATAAGGAACGGAGTGGTTCCCCTGTTGCGAAAAAGGAACCCAATAGTAACGCCACCAAGTCGGAAGCCTAGCTCAAACTTGGGGTTCACACTTGTTTCCCCCTCCTTCATTCTCTTCTTTTCTTCTCTTTAGCCTAGGGCTTTGCATCACTATGCACGACCTAGAAAATGGGTTCTCTCATGAAGTGGAATGGGACGCCTCATGAGGGAATTGTCGGTTAGGACATTGAATGCATAATATGGATTTACCGGACACATTAGAATAGATCTTTTAGTATATACTTATGGTAGTAGTAGTAGTTATTCTGTTGGTTACTCAATTATATTGCAACTTTATTTTATCGTAGGAGTATATTTCTGCTTTATATCTTTCTCGTGTTCTCCGACTTGTTCTTTAGGACCACTGAATTTTATACTCAGGGGGAGTTGTTTTGTTGTTTTTTCTCTCCCCCAGGTTCTTTCTCTCGGACGGAGCGTTAGGAGCTCTGTGGCAGTTTCAGTTGGAGTAGCAGTTCTTCATCGGATTTGCGAGGGTAGGAGTGACAACTAGACTCGTCTAGTTTTTACCATTTCTTGTTATCGTATTTGGACTGTAAGATGTTGAAGAGTATTGTTAGTGGATTGGATATTTAAGTATTATTTATTACTTCCGCGTTATGTTATCTCGGTAATTATATTTCCCTCTATTTCAAAACATCACCCTTGAGTTTTGGACCCTCTCTTCTTAGTCCAGAATTCGGGACGTGACAGCCCCTGAGCGAAGGCTTTGTCAGAGTCAGGCAGATTTTCTATTCGCCTTACATCCGACATGCCTTGAAGATAGAAGAAATGGCTCCTTACGACATTGCTCATCTGCCACTTATAGTGGTAGAAGAAGTATCCCAGCTCGATATGCGTTGGCTCGCCCACCTTCAGGTCGGTGTAACACTTCCGGAGCGCAACCTAGCAGTCTAACTCCATGGAGGCGTAGATTATGCGCTAGGCATTCCCCGCAACCTGCTCGGGACAGATGCCCGACGTATTCAGTAGCCGGGTAGTGAACGACAACAGCGGTAGCCTCATCTCGCAGTTCAGTTGACCCACTAAGACGATCGTCCTCGAAGCCTTCTTCCTACTCACTTTTGCTGAGGAAGTTGGATCGATGGTCAATACTGAAGGCCTTCTGGATCACTGCGAAGTTCGACATTCAAGGGTGCACCTTGAAGAGCCCCACCAACACCACCCATGCGTCACGGTGTGACTTCAGCTCGTGGAAGCCTTTGTCATGTTGGAAGAGAGTTTCCACATCTAGCGGCATTAGGGGCCCCGGCTCACACTCCATACAAGGGACCTGAGGAGGCTTGCACGGACGGGCGTCTCGGCATAGCTTCTTCTCCATCATCCCAGTTGACGACTCCTACTGAGAAGCCTTGCCCATTTTCTCCAGCTCTTCGACTCAGGGCGAGGAGGCTTACCCTTTCTCCTGAAGATTTACCTCCAAGCGCGGGTTCGAACCCTCGACCTCCAATGGACCCTTAAAGAAATCCTTCAAACCCTACTTCAGGTGAAGGATGGTCCTCTTCTGCCCCATCAACCCAGCAGCTTCTGCAGAAGACATCAATCAAGGAGAAAGGCAGAAGCACGGAGGATCTGAGAGTTGGGAAATTTCAAACAATTCTTAGCACAGTGACAAATGAAGGCCCCTCGAGCCCTATTTATAGACTCTGCGGAGTCTCCCACTAATAATTTCGGGTGAATAGCGGGAGATATCCCGACCTCCTCCAGAGCTCGCGCAAACCGAGGGTCACTGCCAGTCCGATAGGTTTAGGGTTTTAAGTTTTAGGGTTTAGGGTTATTAGGGTTTAGGGTTCAGGTTCTAGGGTTTTAGGTTTAGGTTTAGGGGTTAGGGTTTAATTAGGGGTTAGGTTTCTAGGGTGTTAGGGTTTTAGGTTTAGGTTTTAGGGTTAGGGTTTAGGGTTTAGGATTTAGGTTTAGGGTTTAGGGGTTAGGGGGTAGGGCTAAAAAAACAACCGTCGTGCTGAAGCTGGTGCTATACCCGCCGTCTTCATCAACAAAAGCCGACGTTACAACCGTCGCACGAAGATCGGTGCTACACCCGCCGTCTTCATCAACAAAAGCCGACGCTACAACCGTCGCACAAGGATCGGCGCTACCCCCGCCGAAAAGCCGAGACCGACGCCACAACCGTCGAGGAAGCCGAAAGAATAAAGAAGCCTTGAAGAAGCAGCGCCAGTCGTTCGAGAAGAAGATCGAGTCAAAGCTAAAGTCAAAGCCGACGCAAGCAGCCAAAGCAAACGCACCGGTAAAGCCCGCGCTAAAGCAACGCACGTGCCAAAGCCAAGCAACTACGACGGTCACGAGCAAAGCACCGCACGTTCTAGCCGATACGACGCGAAGTCCGAAAGAACTAAAGCATCGCAAGTCTCTACCCGCCTACGTTCAAGCGCAAGTGCCAAAGCAAAGCAAACGCTAGAGCCACGCCAAAGCTACGCCAAAGCCGAAAGCCAAAGCCAAAGCTGACGCCAAAAACACGATCGACGCCGCGAACCGACGATCAAGGACGTCGAGGTCGAGCAAGGATCAAGGAAGACACGAAAACCGAGGAACGAAGCCCAAGGCCTCCCTAGCCGAGAAAGCGCGAAGCACGGACGGGACAAAATCAACGGCGGAAACTCCTTAGCCTCTCAAAAACCCTCACCCTGTAAAGACCTCTGTCCTGGGCAACCCCTTCAGAGCTCTCGCACGAATACCACGCTCTAGGTTAGTTAGTGTGTATGTTGTGATATCCAATTCATATCTTAGTGGTGTTTTTCTTGTAGGTTAATAGGGTAGTAGTGGTTGTGTAGGTAATAGACGCATTTGCTCCGGAGAGAAGTCTCATAGGACTTAAGTCTAGGCGTACTAGTTCGAGTTATCTAGTTGTTTTCAATTCAATTCTATAGGTGTATAGGTATATGTTTATTTGTAGGAATTACGTTTTCGTGTTAGTATCGTTAGTTGAGAATGTCTCGTGATCTTGTTTCGTGAAATCGGATTGCTACCTCACTTTGAATAAGGGGGACGCTCCTTATCCAGGGAAGGGAGATAATTCAAAGTCACGAAATTTTTATTAGTCCATAATTGTTAGGACCACGATTGAACGTTATGCCTTGTGTGAGCTCCACGAGAACCTAATGTTCTAATCCTATCCTAATAATTATGTAACTCGATTGTATAAGTTCGGTTAGTAGTCTCGTCAGTGGCGGAGTCTTTCTCTTTTTAGTATGATTGGCGTATTGATTTAATTTCTCGTGGACTGTATTAGAAAGGATATGGTACCATTTGTGAATTCGTATTCGTTACTTTGGAGGTAGGTTAGTAGGATTGTATCCTTAGCTTTAGTAATTAAATTTTCGGGACGAAAATTTTATTAAGGTGGGTAGGATGTAATACCCGAAACCCTAGAGCTGGCTTTTGCTGAAGGTACCTTGTTTTTTTTGTTATGTCGGTGCATGGATTGTGTTAGACCAGATTTGAGTTGGACTGAACATGGGTCCCGGGTCCAGGTTGCGAAGCGACGTAGTGATGACAATATTTGTACGTGCATACGTGTAGTTATAGAGTAGGCAACTAAGAACTTATAAATTTTTTTTAATTAATTAATTGTAGGTTGTGACCCAATGTGCCCCTTAGCAACCCGTTGCCACGTAGTACCAAGTACCTCAAGTCGCGGGGCTTAACCAACTCTTCGACATTGGGTCGATGGATTCCCCGACTTATCGATTCGACTTGATCAGGTCATCTAGGTTTTCCAAAAATTATAAATCGACACCCAAAGCTCAAACTCCTCTTTTTCCTCGGCCATCGGATTTCGATCCGACGCATAAAAAAAAAAAAAAAACTTCCTAACTCAAATCCAACCACACCCTTAAAAGAACAAAAAAAAAAAAAAAAATCAAAAACCCCAAACCCAGCCCAAGCCCAACCCAAACCATTCCTCTCTCTTTCTCTCTCTCTCTCTCTCTTCTCTCATCTCCGCAACATAACCTGAACCCGACCCTAACCCACCTAACCCCTTTTCCCCTCTCTCTCTCTCACCCTCTCTCTCTCTCTCTCTCTTAAAAACCAAAACCGAAACCCACCCCATCTCTCATATCTCTCTCCCCTTATCCAATCCCTGAAAATTTGGGTTGTCCCCTCCCCCGGATTTGCTGTACTTGGTCGCCGCCCCCTCCTCCCTTTTAAACCCCAACCGACCCCCTCTACCCCCTCCGATCTCCTCTCTTCCTCTCCCACCTGTCTCTTTCCCTCTTTCAATCTCTCTCTTGCTGCTGTGTTTGGCGCACGACAGCCGGAGTATAGCCGGCCGGAGAGGAGCAGCCGGTGCCGAGGAGGGGCTGCTGGAGCGAGGCACCGCTGCCGGAGCCAATGATTCCCATGCACTAGGTCGGCCATCTCCCCTCTTTCCCCTGTTTTTCTTTTTTTTCTTCTTCTTCTTTTTTTTTTCTGTTGTATTGTTGAGACCAGCCCAACCCCTTCCCTCACGGTTGCTTTCGAGCCGGTCATTGCCGCCGGCGAGGCCCGACCGCGCCAGGACAGACCCCCACCTGCGACTAATCGCAGTTGATGCCTATTCCACCCTTAGTGCTGGCCGACCGTCTGGTTTCACCATTTTTTTTTTTACGGTTGCAGTCGGCTCTTGACCGATGACGGGCTCGCCTGACATCCAACCACCACCCACTGCCACCTTGCCATGTCAAGGACTAGACCCCAACCCCTGGTATTGTTGCCTAAGACAGACCCCATCGATCTATCTGATTTGGTGTTATCGACCCCCTGTCGTGCCTGATCCCGACCCTTGATCCATTCTAACGATTGCATCGCAACCTTTGACAATTGCTTGATTGCAAATCGTCGGAGCCATTGAACCTTATACTATGTTGTTTGGATCATGAAATTTTATGCCCATCGTTGGTTGATGATACCCCCGTTGTTACATTATTTTTATGTGTCATGCAAGTCATGCACGGCGATGGACCACCAGCGGCCCACGTGCCAAACCTTGCTAATCCCGGGATCCGATTGGGTTAGGCGTAATAGCTGTCGTCAATCCGAGCTCAGGCTCGTGCAACTCGTTTTAATTAGAGTAACAGCCGTAGTAGTCAAACCTTAGTATGAGGAAATCTTGGGCGAACGACGAATTGGACCTTCGACCTTGCCTAGACCTAAGTCGAGATGGTACCATTGGTTGCATCATTTTGCGTACCGGTAGACCGAGTCCGATGACACCTAAAATTCTCGACTCGGCCAACTCGGGCCTAAACCCGTATTACTTGATAGCAAGCAATGACCTTAAGCCGGTGTGTGTGTTTGACAGTTCGGAGCTGTGTTGACCTAGACGGAGACAGAGCGGAGGTCGCATCGCAGAAGCTCGTGTTCGACAAGCAGGTGACATCTACTACCTTTGCGTGGTCTTTCATAGTGTGAAATGAGAATGACTAAAGGTAGGTATCCATAACGCTGCATGCGGGTCCCGCCGGACATCGCCGCATGTGGTCGAGTGGACCCCGCCTTGCATGCAGAGTCGCGAGTCCGGCGACGCATGCTTAATAATATTAATAATTAAATAATAATATTTTTGCTGATTGCTTGGACATCGTAAGTAGGAATTTCCTTAAGTTTTGAAAATTAATAATTAAATAATAATTATCGGGTCCCACCCTCCTAAGTGGAGTGTGGAGACCTGGGCACACGGGAATACGGGTGAGTAATTTAGGCTTATCGTAATACATGGGTTGCTAGCGCGGTACGAATTCCGGAAAAAAATATCGAAGCTATTTTATTATTATAATAATCTATCATGTGGAACGATTGGACCCCGTGCGTGCAAGGGACGTGAACCACCCTGCACGCACAGCCGAAGATCAGTAGGCTAGGGTGTCACGGGCAAGGGTTGTGGTAAAGCCAATAGGATTAGCCTCTAGTAGGGATTGGCCTAACAACTCTGTCCCGGGGTAGTTGAAGCCCCCAAAGTAACGCAAGTGGGGTGGTAGAGCTCCATCGTGAAAGATGAAAAATATCTTATAATCATTTGGGTGATGTGTGTATGGTGGATGCCCGGCGAGAGAATTGACCCTCTACATCGATATAGAAGGCCCGATAGTAATGCCCGACCGAGAGCAGGATGAACAAATTATCCGGTGTTCACTTTAGGAGATATGATTTATATTGTAATTCATAATTAAGCATTGTAGTATATCTAACGGACTGTATGGTAGATAACCTAGGGACAGTAGGAATTGCATGTGAACATAGATTATTGATAGGCTTAGGTTAACCTTCTGTAAACTTTGAACTGCTTATGTAATTTAATTCAATTAAATATGTCGTCTCATATTATTAAAGACTATAGGATGTCACTAGCCATTAATTTGGCTAATCTTCCAATTTCCCATTGGAGGCTACTTTTTCCCACGAGTAGACTCTCCTGCTGGTCCAGAGGTTCGGGAGTAGCAGTGGGAGGCCGGAGGCAGGTTTAGGGTTTCAGTAGTATTTTATTTTGGTATGTAGTTTTGTGGTAATGTAATGGGTGGATATTGTATAAGAATCAGTTAGTTTAAGATTAGTTAATTGTTAGAAGCATTGATACAGCTGGAGGTATTTTGGGTAGGCCTCTCCTTAAGGCCACAAGCCTAGGGTAGTTCACAGTGAAAATATAAGTATCTAAATGGCCTAATTGATTAGCCCTGTAGATAGGACCCCTAGACCAGTGTGCTGAGTGTCAGGGAGAGGGTGAGATTCCTAGCTCGCCGTCGAAGGCTTGAGCCTCGTGCTCCCTTAGAGGGATTCCTGTCAGCATGTGATGGCGCCGACAGGCCACACATGCTGAGAGGATAACTCGGTTGAAGGTCGAGCGTGATTATCTCTCTGCCGGAAAAAAATAAAATAAAATTCTCTCTGCTTTCTTTTAAAATAAGAAAAAAAATATTTTCATAAAAAATTAAGTTTTAAAATATTCATTGTTTCTCCCTCCTTCTTCAATTATGAGAGAGTCACAGCCCTGTGAGAAACCCTAATTGGTATAGATAGGCGAGTAGACCCTAAACCATTTTGTTTTCCTCATTTCACACCCCAGGGATCGGTTCTAGATTTCTGGGGCGTGACACCCTCGGCCTCCAATGGACCCTTAAAGAAATCCTTCAAACCTTACTTTAGGTGAAGGATGGTCCTCTTCTGCCCCATCAACCCAGCAGCGTCTTCAGAAGACATCAATCAAGGAGAAAGGCAGAAGCACGGAGGATCTGAGAGTTGGGAAATTTTAAAAAATTCTCAGCACGGTGACAAATGAAGGCCCCTCGAGCCCTATTTATAGACTTTGCGGAGTCTCCCGCTAATAATTTCGGGTGAATAGCGGGAGATATCCCGACCTCCTCCAGAGCTCGCGCAAACCAAGGGTCACTGCTTGGCTGACAGGTTTAGGGTTTTAAGTTTTAGGGTTTAGG
Source organism: Chamaelirium japonicum (assembly GCA_947650365.1). Classification (NCBI taxonomy): domain Eukaryota; kingdom Viridiplantae; phylum Streptophyta; class Magnoliopsida; order Liliales; family Melanthiaceae; genus Chamaelirium; species Chamaelirium japonicum. Next base: position 21,545,311 of record OX393554.1, read on the forward strand.
GTTTTAGGGGTTAGGGTTATTAGGGTTTAGGGTTCAGGTTCCAGGGTGTTAGGGTTTTAGGTTTAGGGGTTAGGGTTTTAGGATTTAGGGTTTAATTAGGGGTTAGGTTTCTAGGGTGTTAGGGTTTTAGGTTTAGGGTTAGGGTTTAGGTTTTAGGGTTAGGGTTTAGGGTTTAGGATTTATGTTTAGGGTTTAGGGGTTAGGGGGTAGGGCTTTAGGGCTTAGGGTTTAGGTCCGGCCGACCGGGCGTCGGTCAATCGACCGGGCCTTCCTGGTAGTCGGTCAGATTTACACTGCGGCCAACCGTCAGCAGCACCCTGTGATCAACCGGGTCGTTTGCGACCAGTTGGTCGACCGGGCTCCCCCCCATCTGACCTGACCGACTGGGCAACGATTACCTGACCGATCAACCGGGCCCGGTCGGTTGGATTTACACTAAGATCGACCGCCGGCAGCACTCTGTGACTGACCACCCCTGGCGCAGTGGTTGGCGGTGACCGACCGGCCGAACCAGCTGACCAACCGACCGATTGGGCTAGCCGACCGATAGACCAGCTGGCTAGGCCAGCTGACCAACCGGGCCAGCAGACCGACTGACCGGACATGCCCCCTGGCCGGCACCTTTAGGCCTATACATTCGGCCACTCTTCCTTCTTCTCGGCTCTGTCCTCTTTCCCTCTGGATTTTCTCCTGAACCTTCGCGGCCAACCCAATCAGTCACTAGGGGATCCTCGATCGAACATTCGAACCCAAAAGAAAGAGAAGAAGGTAGAAGGGCAGAGAGCCCCGCAGTGATTGGACGACCCTTTTAGCTTCTCCCCTCATGTTCTCCGCCATTACAGCACCAGGCTCAGCTCTCTAATCCTCAATCTCCTGTCAGGTATTATTGTTTCTCATTTTCTATAAAAAAATCGACTACTGTTTGAAGAATACCAATCTCTTAATCAGTTTCCTTCATTGTAATCCGAACAATGCACAGGTGGAATGCTTTCAAGGCCAATTCGGAGATTCAGAAAAACCCATGAGCTAAATCTGCAGGAATTCTCAATAATCTCCGTCAATGGACTCATGGGTATGTCCTCCACCAGTTCTGCTGGATTAGCCGAGCATACCGAGCTGCCGAGGAGGCTGCAGAGGTCGGAGCGGAAGCCGCTCGTGACGGGCATCACCGAGCTCAAGCGGAGGGCGAGGCTGCAGCGGAAGACGAGGCAGGAGGTGCGCGAGATCCCGCTGCGGCCGCCCGAGAATGGTCTGCTCGTCGAGAGATTGGTTCTGCTCGCCCACGAGGTTTATGCTGCTCGGACGGAGCTCTTCAACTGCGTTTTGAGGGTTATCGAGAGCATCCCGGTTCATGTGTGCAGGTAATCGCTCTGGGTACTTATGGTTCTTTATTCCCTATAAACAAAATGGTGGCTGTTTGATGACAATCACCATGAAGCAGTTTTGATTGTGTTCATCTTGAATGCCGATATGTTTTCGGCCACCTTAATCGTGCAAGAATTATATCGAGATACCTTTGGAATATTATGCTCGGATTAGATTAGACATAATTTTTAAAGTTGTTATGGGTTGCAGTCTTTGAGGTTTTGAAATTTTCATGATTATGACAACAATCACGATAATGCTGTTGAGGAGGACCTTCGTCCCATATCGCCTGTGAGAGGTGGTCTCGGGCTTGTTATAACCCATGTGGTATCCCCTCCACATGTGGCGTGTTTTGTAAAACCGTGAGGTCGTTGAGCCCTTGAGTTATCCGGGGGGTTTGATCAAAGCAGACCATTTCACCTGTGGAGCCCCACCTCTGAGGTGATTGTCAGAGCATGTTTCTGCTCGACCACATCGCCCGAGGCGTTCAATATAGTATCAGAGCGGGCCTCTCTAGGTGATTCCCCTTGGGTTATCCAGGGGTGTTGAGAACTTTAGTCCCACATCGCCTGTGAGAGGAGATCTCGGGCTTGATATAGTGGTATCCCATCCACATGTGACGCATTTTATAAAGCCATGAGGTCGTTAAGCCATTGAGTTATCTAGGGTTATTACAAAGCGGACAATTTCATGTGTGAGGCCCACCTCTGATGTTGTTATCATAGCAGGTTTCTGCTCAACCACATCGCCGGAGGTGTTCAATAAATGCAATTTAGATTGTATTCATTTTGAAAATTGTTATGTTTTCTGACACTTTAGTAGTGCAAGAATTATATGGAGATACCTTTGAGATATTATGGCCAACTTAGATTAGCGGCATTAGCCTAATGTTTGAAGTTTCTAATGGCTTGAATTTTTTTGAGGTTTGAATTTTACATTTTTGGTTGAGGTGCAGAGTGTGTGGGGAAGTTCATGTGGGAACATTTCCTCATCAGATCCACACATGCGACGTCGCAGGGAGTTTGCCATCAAAAGAGCACAGCTGGGGAAGAGGAGGAATTGAGCATGTTCTTCCGCTCGTGGAGTCGTTTCACCTGTACGACAGAGTGGGTAGAGCTGTTTCACACGAGGAGCGGCTCCAGGTCGACCGGATTCCAGCCATCGTGGAGCTGTGTGTGCAAGCGGGTGTGGACATCCCCGAGTACCCGACGAAAAGACGGGTCATTCCGGTTTACAATATTGCTGGAAAGACGATTGATTTTGAACGCAAGTTTCCTCGGGACTATTCAATTGGAAAAGATATCCAACCATTTGGATTTTGGGAGAAGAAGAACCCGAAAGATAGCATTCCTCGTACCTTCTCATCCAACGATGAAATTCAAGGTCTGTCACCTAAATAGTTTCTTTTTCCACCTTATTTCGCATATGTTATGATGTTTAGCTAGATCAGTATCTTCATCATGAGTTCTATAATTCCTTCAAAAAGGACATTCTATAATTCCTTTTATTTCTTGAGTTCACATAATATCTCATTTTTTTAAGGCAAACCCCCCCCTACTTGTGAAATTCATATGAAGTTTTATTTTTGCTAATAGGTAAGTATAAATGAAGATGTAGGTGATTTAACACATTCTTTTTCAATGTCCAAATATAGTTTTGTAACCAAAAATGTGTGAGTAGCTTAAAGGGTGCAGCAGTCACTCACATTATCTCAGATTCTCAGCTTGTGAATTCAGCTTCTGAAATCCGGTTGACTTAGATTCACAGATTAAGTAGAATGAAAACAAGTTGCACTATATCTTGGGTTCATCATATGGCATATCTCATTGTTGGTTATCATTTGGATTTCACAATTACATGATTGTTAATGTACATAAATGGTTGTTGGAGAGACTGCAGATTACGAATTCGTTTGTGTCACAAAGGCAGATGCTACCTTGTGTCTTTCCTTGGAATTAAATCTTGAGGAAGATTATTTGCTGAAATGGTCATTGAACTTCGTCTTTTATACCGAAGAATCATGTAAAAGCCTGTTTTACCTTGCTTTCATGGTATTATACTTATTTTAGGGGAGAATTATGGACCGAAGAACTTTGTATTTCGCTTCGCCCATGTTTGGTTGGACGGTTTGAAGGGGATTCTCAAGAATAAGTATTGAATTCCCAAGCTATTTGTGTTTGGTTCCCCGTTTCAGGTTTCAGCCCTGACTTTCAATTCCTGTCACCATCCTTTTCTACTGTTGGGAGGGAGCTGGGGTGACATCCACTCCCCACCCCCCACCTCTTGGAAATTCTTTTTCGCCAGTGGAGGAAATTGGATTCCCATACCTAAGTCGCAATAGTGGCGAACCAAACACACCCTGATTTTCTTAGTATACAGGGATGTTTGTCTGTATTTCTGCCAACAATAAGATATTTGACTATGCTTTCTGATCATGTGCTTTATGTAGAGCTTCCTCAGATAGCATATCAAATTTATCACAGGATATTCCAAAATTTCAAATTATAGGATCTTTTACGGCACCGAGGGTGGCAAACTGTGAGAGTTTTTCAGATTTGGTATAAGTTGTTGCATGGGTTATGGATGTGGGAAAGAGTTTGCTATCAGATTAAGCATGATTCTAGACTTTGAACCTAGGTCTATGTTGTGCTCCAAGCACCAACTAGTGATGTGCTGCTGACTGTGAGGTTCCTTCTGGAAAAAAAAAAATCAATTATCTGTATTTTCACTATTTAGTTAAGGGTATTTTTGATATTATCTGTATGAGTATGTGAAGAGTATTCATACTTAGTTGTGTGAATCAAAGTTTTTAGACGTGAAGGTGTGACACAAGGTGTTTGTCTAAGTATTAAAAATTAATTAAATATCTAGTAAATATATAACTAAGTATTAAAAATTAAATAATAAAGAAAAAAGATACAATTATAAAAATTAATAATTTCACATCATAAATCAAAATTCATGATTCCACAATCCACATCCATAACTCATCATAATACTTTACCAAAATATATCCATAAAATATGGCCACAAAACAATATTTTTATTATAAAAAATAGTATTTTTATAATATAGGTAGCCACTTAATCCATGGGAACGACAAACTAATATTTTTATAATAAAAAATAAATAGTGGAGAGGTGGAGAGAAATAGCAGCGAACGGGTGACAGTGCCGCGGAGATACTGAATAATCCGAATGACCGCTGTATAGTGAACCGAGTGAGGAGTCTGAACGAACTGGCTGGCAATGTCAGGCCGAGTCATGGTGAGATAAACAAGCATCCCAACCAGCCGCTGGTAACGAGAAATATTCTGGAAGGCTCACCATCTGAGGAGAGGAGCTTCAAGTTGAGCTCCATGGGCGTGTCAGCTGTACGAGAGTCGGTGAGAGCAGCCTCGGCAAAAATGTCGGAGATGTACTTCTGCTGGGGGTCAGGGGGAAGGCGGAGGGGGGGCTACGATGTCAGAGGAGGGAGCCGGGTGGGAAGGGGAAGGTCGGGAGTGCTGCTGGGGGTCGGGGAGAAGGTGGGGGGGGGGGGTGCGGCGGGGCTGGCAGGGAGGCGGGGTGCTGCGAGGCTGACAGAGGAGACGACAAGGGATCGGGGTGGGGCTGCGGTGCCGGGAGGGATCGGGGTGGGGCTGTGGTGCTGCGGGGCTGATAGGGGAGGCGGCAGGGTATCGGGGTGGGGCTGTAGTGCCGGGAGGAGAAGCCGGTGAGGAGGAGATCGGAACCGGAGAGGGCGTCGTCGTCGTCGGAGCCGGAGAACCCTAGAGCTCTGATACCATGTTAGGAGATGACGGCTAGGGTTTGGAGAGATCTAGCCGGAAGGTTTTCATCATTGTTATCGACCAAAGAGCCTCTTGTGGTTCTTCCTGTGATTGGTCTGTTAATAGTTTCTTTAGTGACTTTGAATCATATATCTGGCACGATGTGAATCGTCATTGTTTGGAAATATTTTGATGCCCTCCTTATTCTGGATGGAATAGATAAAAAACTGGTACATGATCACGATTGTCTAACGGTGTTGGATGCAAGATTGATGACCAGAAAGGTGACCTTGGTAGATCACCGATTTGTAACTAATCATACTTTATTATATTTTTGAGCCGTATCTCTATGGTTCTATCATAAATAAGTTTAAGGAAATCCTCTGCAAGTTTTTGTGGAAGGGAGGACGAGTCAGTATCTGGAAGGGGAGTTTATTTAGTCAACCGGTGTAGAATTTGTAAGGACAAGGCCAAGAGCTTTGGGGTTGGGGAAGCTATAGGATATGAGCACTCTTAGGTAGGATGCGAAAAATGTACTAGATGTAGCTTTTCGAGGAAGACACACTTTGGAGAAGGGATGTTTAAAATCAAAGCCAGGGACATATAAGTGTATAGAGGAGGGAGAGTTCCCAGATAGGAGTGTTATTTAGGGTAGGAGTAGCATTGACTTAGAATCCAGCCTCCCTTGAGAGAGCGTTCAAACTTCTCAGTTCTTGGTGCTCTCTGTTATTGCTTCCAGCCCTTTAATCTTTTGAGAGACTATTTGATTAACAAAGAGACAACTAGGGTTAGGACCCTTAGGAGTGACCTTAAACATAAAGAATGAAAACAAACTTGTCTTTATCTTCACAACTGTTAATATAAAGACTGGAACCTACAATCTGGAGACAGGAAACCAGCTAGGGGTTTACCTGAAGGTTATTTAATAGGATCTGTACAAGTGTGTTTTGATCATAGAATGTCAATTTACTCTCTCGCCAAATTTGTTACGGATCATAGCAAATCAACTAGTAACCTATTTACTGATTGATACTATGTCGATACAATTTCACTGATTGTGGTTGAAAGATATCAATAGGTTGTACTGTGTATCTCCAATGATGTTCATTAGAAACTCCAACGGATATGCAAGAGGATTCATAGTATGTGGTTGTTTAATAAGTAATATTTTCTTTGATTTGTGATGCCATCCACAATATTTAACTGTTTCTAGAAGGTGGATTTTGAGAGTGAGTGAAACATTGAATTCTTCTTGCTGATTACCACATTTATTTTGGTATTCTTCTATGAGGGATTTTTTTTAGCTTGAAAAGATGGCCTTAATGCTTACATGCAACCGAGATTTGAATTCGGAATCTTATATACAACATAAACACAATGATTGACATTCAAGTTCAACTATCGTGGCTATTTCTGATGGAACGTAAGCAGGGATTTCATACGTGAGAACACAATGATTGCCTACTAATGACAGCCGGATCATATACGAGTGAAGTGCACTCCTTGTGGATTATTGAGGAAATGAAAAATTACCAACACCACCGTTCTTTTAGAGCCGAGGTGAATTTTTGTGAAAGGCATGCCTGACTATCATTGATAGTGGGGTTCCACAAAAAAATTGTGTTGCAAGACTAGAGTGAAAGTGGATATCAAGAAGATAAAGATGAGGTGCCTCGTTTGAGAAAGCCTTGAATTTGTTGTACTTTTCTTCCAAGCCTTTAGTTATGACTTCGATCAATTGAGTTGGGTTTCCAGATATGCAAACTAAGGGGATCATAGATGTTTATTTTGTGACTACAAAGTTATAGAATTTGGACTAATCATCCAAAGGTCTATTTTTCTTGGTAGGGTTTTAGCTATTGAGTTGTTTTCTCGGTAGAGTTTTAGGTATTGGGTTACCTTCAAAAGGAGGGCTTGACACTCATCTAGTAACGAAAGACCTTGGTACTGGGCTACACTCTTGACCATGGTACTGATTCTTTCTTGCCATCTTCTAACAGAGCATGGAAATTCTTCAAGCCAATTCTTTTGATTTGTTCGATTTCCCACAGCATATTATTGACTGCTTCGACTATTTGATTTTCCCATTCTCCAAAAGATTCTTATCCCACATAGTAATCTATTAGTGGAGGCTGTTCAGAAAGGTGACTAGATCCAGATTGAATTAATTTCATCTATCTTCTAGCAAGCTGCACTTCATGAATAGGTGTTCAATGGACTCCTCCATAAACCTCATTTTGGGTATCTAGGGCTAGGCCTCTACTCAGGAAGTTCTTAGTAGGTTTAGCTGCTCTGTGGCCATTTACGGGTAAGCTTTCTTCGGTTTTCCCCCATGAATCCGTGATGGATCATTGAACCTTAAGCTGCCCCGCCCTCGCCTAGCCCTTTGGAAGCCGAAGACACAGAAACCTGGTTGAAATAGCCCGTTCTCGAAACCAGTCTGTCACCCTGCCATTTGCTTTAGATTTAGGTGATTCTTCTAATCACATCAAGACCAAGTTGGTGCAACTTTAGTTCCAAATTTTTTGTTTTATTTCTTGTATGTTGCAATAGCCTTCAAAATAGGAGTTCAGTTGAATTGGGTCCTTAATTAGTGTGTTCATTGGAGGGACTCCAAAATATGCTTGGTCTGGAAAATTGGAGTTGATTTCAAGTTGAAACATCTAGTCGGGACTTATCAATGGCACGATCTATATGCATCCACTGGTTTTAACTTGTCACCCACTCATTTTTTAATTTTTTAAATCCCCAAACTGCCCTCATCCCTAACCTCTAGCCAACCCTACCTAACCCCTAGCCAACCCTACCCCCCCGCCATGCATCTGCCGTCGTCTCCTCACCATCCCATTTACGATGCCGCACCCACCCCCATCCGCTGCCTTCCTTTCTCTTCCCTCTGTTACCAAAAACTCCGCTTTTTTGAATAAGTCACGATTAAAACATAACTTTTCAGTAAGTGTTCGCTACATGACTCTTTCCCGATTTTTGTGTTTTATTTTTTGATTTTTGCGTCTTAGTTCCGAATCACGTTTTAATCCCATCATGTATAGCTCAACAAACATCTTGGAACATTTTATATAAATTTATTTTTAAATTATACCGTTTGTTTTCTGATTTGTTTTCGATTCTTTCGACTTCTCCCCTAGCCAATTTTTTCCCGACTTCGGACTTGATAACTATGCCTCTTCCTCCTCCTTCCTCCATCTTCCCCGTGTCGAAACCCGAAGTCACACTAGGAAAACGTGTCGGTGTTTGCCCACCGATTGACATTATCGTATCGATGTTGGTGGGGCTACTGTCGGCAGTGATACGGTAATGTCGGTGGCTACCCTGCTGACACTGTCTGCGGGCAACCACCCACACTATTTGTGGGTAAACACCCACACATGCTTAGGGTTTCTGTGCCTTGGGAGGCGGGGGAGGTTGGTGGTTAGGGATGAGGGCATTTGTGACTATTGGAGGTTCCAATGCAGAAAAAAAAAAACCGGGTGCTGAAAAAAATGAGGTTGTCAGCTTAAGTTTGTGGATGCAGATAGAACGTGCCCTTCTCAATATATCGTCCCCATTTATTCTAGTATATTGTTTTTGTAAAAAATTTTAAGGTGCCGTATGGTTTCTTTTATCACAAAGTTAATTTCATTTGTGCTTCAGAAGAATAGTCATCTGCTTTGTTCATAGAACTTTCAATTAATCAATCAATATGAAATATGATGTCCTGGCTGCTATGAAAAGATTGCCCTTACATTTACAATGTCTAGCTTTAAAAAATTTTAAGGTGCCATATGGTTTCTTTTATCACAAAGTTAATTTCATTTATGCTTCAGAAGAATAGTCATCTGCTTTGTTCATAGTAACTTTCAATTAATCAATCAATATGAAATATGATGTCCTGACTGCTATGAAGAGATTGCCATAACATTTACAATGTCTAGCTGCATCCTCTGCAGATATAGCGGCGCGAGGTATGGAGGCGTGGGAGAAGATGCGGTCAGGTGCTGCGAGGCTCATGCGGAAGTACGCGGTCCAAACCTGCGGGTTCTGCCCCGCGGTCCAGGTGGGCCCCAAGGGCCACCGGGCGAGGATCTGCAGGGCCTACAAGCATCAGATGAGGGCTGGGCAGCACGCGTGGCAGGAGGCCGCCGTCGACGACCTGGTGCCGCCGGCGTACGCGTGGCACGTGCCCGACCTGCACGATGGCGGCCCGCTTGTGGACGAGCTGAGGAGGTACTATGGGAAGCTGCCAGCGGCGGTGGAGCTGTTTGCGCAGGCCGGCGCGAGCGTGGGCAGGGGATACGGTGGTGTGATGAGGGAAGGCGTGGCGGTCCCGGGGTTGGATGAAGAGAAATGGGTGGTGTGAAACATGAACTGCAGGTTGAAGCTGGTGGGTTGATTGATGGAGGCTAGGGAGTGCCTTGTTCTTCAGGGACCATCTTTTCCCTTCCCACTAGCTAATCTACTTGCAGTTTCTTTTACCATTAGGGATGACAACAGGTCGAGTTTGGGACGAGCAGCCCTATCCCAAGCCCAAGCCCAAGCCCAAGCCCAAGCCCGTCCCGTTAAGGAATGTCTTATCCCAAACCCGGCCAGAGTTAGTGGCCAAACTCCATATCGGGTTTGGAGGGAAAATTTCAATCCCGGCTCATTTATATTAGCGAAAATCCAAGCCCGTGCTGTCCCAATTATATTTTGACGTGACAAATCAAAGCAAGTTGAATTGGATTGGGTTTGAACTAAAAGAGAGATACAAAACAGAGTAGGAAATATATTAATTTTAGTTAAAATTAGACTTATTTTATACTTTTTTTTAAACAATATATTTAAGGAAGGAAATTTTTGTGCTGTGGCAAGTGCAATTAATGTTAAAATTAGACTTATTTTAAGCATTTGCTCTCGGCGTGCAGCAACAAAGACAGCTGGAAGCCACCGACATGTTTCTAGAGAATATTAGGGTTTTAATGGGTGTTACGGACCTGACCATTATTCCAAAAGCCCCGTGATTGATGGAAATCAACTCATACTTATTTAGGCACATAACCACGCTTTCTACATCTAACGTCCTCGGTGGCTCTCACTCTAGGTAGCTTTCACTATGGCGGTAGATACTCCTTTTTCCATTTGGAAGGGCTCCCATTCCGCTCCAAGTAGCCCTCTCCTAGGCAGCCATTTTTCGTGGTATTGGTTATGACACTAAATATTATAGACTTGACCATTATAGAGGCCCAGGGCTAATGAAAATCAGGCCCATAACTATTTAGTCACATTCAGCCATCCCATCATATTATCTGGCTTTTTTTATATTTTTCATCCTGGACAATAGAGATGATAGACAAAATTCGACGTTCCTTTTGGGGGGGAGGGGGGCTATAATTTACTGCAATCGCACCAAGTGTGCCTTCCGAAATCCTTAGGAGGCTTGGGTGCCCTTGATATCAAGGGGTTTAACATTTCTATGGTAGAAAAGTGATGGTGGAGACTTCAACTGGAGGAGGAAGGGCCTTAAAGAGAAATCCTCATATCAAAATATTTCAGGAGATTCTTCCCACATTAGGTCATGAGCAGGACATCGGGTAGGATTTTATGACATTTTTTTAGAGGCATTTTGAAGTGCACGATCTATATCGACAAGGGAACAAACTGGTTCTAGGAGATGGCATGGAGCTAAAGTTTTGGGAAGACGTTTGGCTAGGAGATCGACCCAAGTTTATGTTCTCAAACCTCTTTCATTGGGGTTGGCATCGTGGGGCATATGTCTGTTCCCAAGTTTGACGTTATGGGGGTGCTTTTCACTGGAGCGTTTGCATGCACGTTTCTTTCTCGCCTGAGAGAGTCTAGATTGAGCCAGCTTGGATACAGATTTTATCAGTAGCTAGCTTCCACCCAAGACCTGATGCAGCTACTTCATGTTGGCACTCTTCAAGAATCTTCTCGGTCAATTGTCACCTCATCCTAGACGAAAATTGTTTCTTGCCTTCGAATTCAATTTAGAGAGCAATGGCCGCACAAACCAAATTGCCTTAATATGAAGTCCAAAAACTGAGCCCACTGATCACATGATGCTATTTGAACAAACTGGAGGGACAATTTGAGAGACACTCTGATGGCATTCCATGTGAACATGAGAGGTGGCATCTCGTGATAGGTGGGCCGTGGGATGTGTTGGATAATTATCTTTAAAACTAGAATTTATATGATAGTTATTTTCATATCTAAAACTATTATTGCATGTAAATACATAAATTTATATATAATAAAATTAACAAAGAAAAAGAGAAAGAGGTGGCCTGGGATCGAAGCGCGCTAGACGCTGTCCTAAGAACGTAATTGCCCTCCACGTACGGAGCTCCCGGCAAGCGCTCCTAGAGATACGACGACCCCGGTGATATCCACCATCCTTCTCGTCGGTACGTCTTCAAGAAGGACATGCGAACCCAATCTTCCTTTCAAGAACCCAACAACTACTAGAATGAAAAATGTTGAAAACCTCAAAACAATAGCTCATCATGTGGTGGAAGAAGAGATGATATTTTTAGTGTATATCTTGCTTCTCCCCACTAGTCTTTGTTTATAGATGAAGAGACATAATAGTGATATTAAGCATCATTCAAAAAATGTAACGTCTCCCATGCAAATAGCTTTAAGCACCATTCAAAACATATAACGTCTCCCATGCAAATAGTTTTAAGTGGTTTAATTGCTAGCCATTAAGCAATGGTTGGCCTTTTGTAACGCTCACATGCAAATGACTATAATTGATTTAATTGCTAGCCATTTAATATTTATAGAAAATGGCTAATAAAATATTTAATGAAAATAACAAAATATTAAATAGAAAAATTGATTTTTTAAAAATACCTCCAACAATCCCCCACATTTTTTTAAAAACATCAAATAATAAATATTCAAAATAAAAGATTTTTGCTGGATTCTTTATACTATGCAATAGGTGAAGGTACCTTCTGGTTTGAACGTCCACTTAGTGATAATTGGATCCATCTGTGGATCCTTGGTGGACTACGCCTTGAACCAGGCCCATTTATCAGACTTCTTCAAAAACACACATAATATAGAAAGATTGGAGTTCTAAACGGGTTTGCGCGTACACGGCCATGCGCAAGATATCTCATATGTGTTTTAGGAATTGCCCTATTCCATTTGTCGCGGCCCTCACGACTCCACATATGTCGGTGAATCCTCTAAGGGTGCGAGCAAGGTAGCACCCTGCCTCATAGGTCTTGGATTTATTAAGAGTATAAACTCAACCTAACCCCTTGCTTTTATGAGCACTGACGCCCTAGGGATGGGAGGTGAGATCAGTGCTCCTCATAATCACCAATGCGGTTTGTTTCTACCCATTGAACCTCCGTGAGGTTGGGTTCGTACCGTGGTGATCTTTCATATGGGCTTCACCCTATCCCCCTCGACGCTTCTAGGACATAATTCATAGATAGACCTTTTTGGTATTAATCAGTCACACTGATTCCACTTTAAGAAGTGGATATTAATGTCATCTCATGACTTTAACCTTTTAGGTCTTAATTTTGTAGTTAGTTAACTTTGTCTTCACCCGGGTGATTTCATCTTTACTGTTCTGCAGAACAACACACAACAAAAAAATATGGATGTTTTATTAGTTTCTTTCATAAGAATGAGTCGACTTACTTGGATCAACTTACAAGTGATTTTAAACTCTATTAACTTGTAAAGTGATTTTCAGTGGAAATATATTTATCCATATTTATTTCTCTATTGGCACCCCCATATTTTGAGATATTTCAAAATGGGTTTTATATTTTGACAATTGACCAAATAATTTAAACTATATATTAAAATCTCTAGATAATGGGGATTACAGACTGGACACACATACACAAGTGTATGTGTCGAGCTCTCCCTACTAGAGTCTTGATTTGTGAATAAGATTTTTAGCTATATTAGAATTATATATCCAAATGAAATTCTATATTGTAACGACCATCTCCAGATAAATGGCGGAACACTAGGCTTGTGTAAATATCAGTCAGTCTTAGACACCTATGCCTTTTTGACAAGTTTTTTTTTTTATACACTTTACGCAATAGAATAATCATTAAAAATGTAGTAAGAATGTTTTGAAACAACTAGTCAATTTTTATTAAAAATGTAGTAAGAATGTTTTCTTAACAAAAGCAACAAAGCTCAAGCTTTAGTTTTCTATACTTTTGCCAAAATATCATGAGAGTACAATTTCTCAGTTGGTGACTTTAATTTTCAATGACCGAGTTTCATTCAGTCTCACAGCTTTAAAGTTGAAAGTGATTTTGTAGCAACAAAGGCATAGACAATTTCATACTCAGCTCAATAGATTATAGTATTCTATAATCACTAGAGTATGATTGCTATAGAAACAAGACTTTTAAACAAAGAGAAATATGTGTTTCAATTTAGTTCTCTTAGTCTAAAATACAAAAAGTTCTCTCACCATGGAGGAAGAGCAGGCCGATGATGTGATTTCATACCCATCGCACTAAATTAAATCAATCGGAAGCCACTCAGGCCCTTGAGCTAACCGATATTAGGCAAAGGAGGAGGATGATGCATGATTTTATTACGTTTGATCTGTGCCGCACATGCACATGCACATGCACATCGGAAATCATCGTTAGTGTTGGGATCCGATTTTGCCTCTTGACTAATTAGAGTAACACATGCATATGTTTGAAATTCGAAAAGTAAAGGAAAGACAAATATAGTAGTCTGACAATTGATTCTCTTGCCCATTCTTAATTTCCATATTTAGCACTGAACCTGGTAAAGCAAAGCAAGGCAATCGTTGGTTCTTAATGGGCGAAAAGAGAGAGCCATCACCTACATCATTCTGGGATAAAACAGGAGGCCTATGAGGATCCATCGATGGTGATATCATTAAGCTCGTATATGAATGGGATGTCCAGGAACAATGGAGTTGTTAAGCCGACCATCTTAACTTGGGCAGCAATGTGGATATGATCAACGTCAAGGATGACAGTTGAAGGTGAAAAGTCAGAAGTCGATCTACTAGTGATTGATGAGGCACATCCGTATGAGTGGGGCTCACATGCAGTGCATACAAGGTTGTTCTTTGGCGTACGTGTTGAGATTACAAAGGTAGATGACGACTTTAATTGCTAATTAGGACTTGATGTTAGGTCTGACCTGATTGGTTGGGTCAGGATTGGCCTTACTGGTTGGATCAAGTAGGTAGTTCTGTTATGATTCCATAGCTGCAATCGGAACTCGATTCCAAGTCCAATTGCCCATATTATGGTCTAAAGACTTTCCAAGGGTCAAGGTATTTACTGTTCAGGTTCGCTGTATTTTACCGTAGTGACCTAATAGAGTTCGGCTTGCATGATTACTAGTAAGAAACCTTGACAAAGCCCGGATGGACTTGATGTACGCCATTTGGCACAAACGACATCGTAACTATTCGAAAAAGTGTGAAATATAAAGTGAGTGTGATTCATTTGTTAAAGAGAGAGATATCAACATCAAATGACCATTAAATGTCACTAAATGAGTATTTATTATCTTTATGATAGGTTTTTAATAGAATTTAAAAGTGAGCCACGTTCACACGAAATAATAATTCTGACTCTTTAAAAGATATCCACGTGTCACAACACAGAAAAGAAGCTTCCATTTTAGTATTATACTATTAGGTTAGATATGTTTTGGTTCACCAAACCAGGATCTATTCACTACTTTACTTAATTGAGCTATACTATTGTTTTGGGTTCCAGCCTAAATATCTAAATGGTCTCGGTAGAACATGTTCCTAATGACCCTAGGCCAAATGAGGCATTAAGATGTTTGGACAGCTAGATAGGTTGGTCAGGCCCAATTCGGTGTAAGGTGGTGCACACTACGTTGCACTTAAGCAAAACATACCACCAGGCCAATAACCCTTTGTTCATGTATAGAATCTAGGGGTAATATGGTAATCCAATAAGAATGTAGGGTTTTAATTTAACCCAACTCCTTCCCCTTGTTTTCCTTAGCGTCGTCAGGACAAAATTGTCAGAGTTGATGCGCGCCTACCGACCGGATCCAACATGTCTCGCCACTACTGGCACTGATCAACAACCGCTTATCATCGCGCTTTAGGCCGTTGATCGTGCACTGCATATTGCTAGAGCCCATGCCCGACTTGTGCATAGCCACTCGATGCAACCGACGGGTTTGGGATGCAAATCATCGAGCGGTCATCAATGGGTTGTGTAAAATTGATCCGGTGACTGAATTGTCAAGGATGATAATTGTTTGTAATTATTTATATATTTTATCCAAAGAAGATATTTGATGATTGTCTGTACTACTACCACTACTATCTTGTTTGTAGAGACTAATTGTATTTGAATTGCCAATGCCGACAGATCTTATGGCCTCAAAGCTAAGAAATAAAGATGATACATTTATGCCCCATACTCTGTATTTCTTTTATTATCCATTATTAACATTCTAGGATACTAAGAATAGACTTACCGTAGAATCATAGATCTCTATGGTTTAGATGTTACCTCATGTTGCATTCTACGATGCAAACCTTGACATTAGCGAGGAAGATGATGAATCCCATCCTCGATGAACATTTGACGGCTTCAATAATGGGTGTTCCTCGTAATCACACAACAAATTATTTTTAGAAAAATTAATAACAAGTCATATTTACAATTACGTTCTTAGATTGTTGGATAATTATCTTTAAAACTAGAATTTATATGATAGTTATTTTCAGATCTAAAACTATTATTGCATGTAAATACATAAATTTATATATAATAAAATTAACAAAGAAAAAGAGAAAGAGGTGGCCTGGGATCGAAGCGCGCTAGACGCTGTCCTAAGAACGTAATTGCCCTCCACGTACGGAGCTCCCGGCAAGCGCTCCTAGAGATACGACGACCCCGGTGATATCCACCATCCTTCTCGTCGGTACGTCTTCAAGAAGGACATGCGAACCCAATCTTCCTTTCAAGAACCCAGCAACTACTAGAATGAAAAATGTTGAAAACCTCAAAACAATAGCTCATCATGTGGTGGAAGAAGAGATGATATTTTTAGTGTATATCTTGCTTCTCCCCACTAGTCTTTGTTTATAGATGAAGAGACATAATAGTGATATTAAGCATCATTCAAAAAATGTAACGTCTCCCATGCAAATAGCTTTAAGCACCATTCAAAAAATATAACGTCTCCCATGCAAATAGTTTTAAGTGGTTTAATTGCTAGCCATTAAGCAATGGTTGGCCTTTTGTAACGCTCACATGCAAATGACTATAATTGATTTAATTGCTAGCCATTTAATATTTATAGAAAATGGCTAATAAAATATTTAATGAAAATAACAAAATATTAAATAGAAAAATTGATTTTTTAAAAATACCTCCAATAGGATGAACTATAGAGGGATGCCATCACTATTGGTCGCCGCCAATCGCCATCGCCTGCTGCCAACCCATCGGTCACCACACGCTGCCTCCAGCCACTGGTGATCCATCGGTGTGTTGTTGTTGGCGCGAGGCATCGAGTGGTGGCCAACGGGACGACGGGCAGGTGGCCGGTGGTTGATGGCCGGCGGCATTGGTGGACGGTGGTTGGCAGGGCTGCCCAATGGTGGTGGCATACTCCTAGGATTCATCCCATGACCCATTGTCCCGTCAATCAGGAGCCGCCACCTCTCCTCTTCACGTGGAGTGCAGCTGACTGTCCTTTGTCCAAGTAGCAGTGCCATGGTTTTTTTTGTTGACGAGCGTCACATGTTCGACAGGGAGTGATCGGCCTATGGACGGTGGTTGCGGGCCGATGGCTATGATGTGGCGCCCACATGTCGGTGACGTGGCATACTCTACAGCGTCTATCTTGGCGGGGTCAGAAAGATCACCCATCCCTTTCCTTGTTCGTAGCGAGTCAGGACGATCTGGTTACTGGAGCGGAGTCGATCGAGCCAGTGGCGAAGGATCGAAGAGCTCGAGGGGGACTGAAAGGACGGAAAGCGAAATATTTTTTTTTGGAAGAGAGCGAGAGGAGAGAGAGGTATGAATGGCCGTGAAGTGAAAGAAGCATTTGCTCTCGGCGTGCAGCAGCAAAGACAGCTGGAAGGAAAATGTCGTGCTCCTCCTCTCCTCTCCGTCTCCCAAGAATCAGAGCAGGCTGCAAGAAGGCACGGCCCAATCTCACCCCCCACCCACCTCGTTTTGCTTCTTGATTCCCCTCTCTCGACCCTTCATTTTGGTCTGTGAGATTCTTCAATGGGTTTTTTTTTTGAGAAAGGATCAACTGCCCAGTTTGTTGCTTTCATTTGAGTGTTTGGTCCTTGTTTTTTTTTGGTTATGTTATGGAGTAATGGATTGCTAGCTTTCTATTTATGGGTATTGGGCTATTGTTTGATGTTTTTTTTTTTTTTATGAATTTGGGTTTTTTGTGGGGTTGACTTACTTCAGGATTTTTGCTGGAAATTCTTGAAATTATTTTATGGTAAATTGCACTTTACCCCCCCTGAAGTTTAGCCCAAAATCACTTAACCCCCTTGTAGCTAAGAAACTACATTTTGTGCCCTTCAATTCAGTTTTGATTGGATGAAAATCTCCAAAGGAGTGCATGCTTGCATTGCATAATTGTATTCAAGGCTCAAGAGTGCATGCCTGCCCATTTGATCTTCGGTTTATGGGTTATATGGTTGTATGCGCAGAAAAGGTACGGGCCGTCTTTGTTGCGCAAAACGAGATTACAAGTGTGGCCGGGACCCGGGTGGCTCGGGTGTGGCGAGTCCGGGTTGCGGCGAGTGTTGATCAGGGGATTTGTGGGAGAGATCCTCTAGAGGGTCCCTTTGATCCGCGTCTCCACGTGGTGTTCGTGCGAGAGCTCTGAAGGGGTTGCCCAGTACAGAGGTCTTTACAAGGGGGGGTTTTGGAGAGGCTAAGGAGTGTCCGCCGTGGCTTTTGTCCCTTCCGTGCTTTGCGCTTTCTCGGCTAGGGGGTTTTTGGCTTCGTTCCTCGGTCTTCGTGTCTTCCTCGTTCCTTGCTTTGACCTTGGCGTCCTTGATCGTCGGTTCGCGGCGTCGATCGTGCGTTTGGCGTCGGCTTTGGCTTTGGCTTTTGGCTTTAGCTTGGCTTTGGCGTGGCTCTGGCTTTTGCTTTGCTTTGGCGCGTGCGCTTGGACATAGACGGGGAGGCTTGCGATGCTTTCGTTCTTCCAGACTTCGCGTCGTATCGGCTAGAACGTGCGGTGCTTTTGCTTGTGACTGGCGTAGTCGCTTGGCTTTGGCACTTGCGTTGCTTTGGCGCTGGCTTTACCGGGGCTTTTGCTTTGGCTTCTTGCGTGGGCTTTGGCTTCAACGTCAACTCGGTCTTCTTCTCGAACGACGTAGGCTACTTCTTCGGTGCTTCGACAGTTTGGGTGTCGGCTGAACTTCTCTTCTTCTCCGGGCTTCTTTGGCGTGATTGGAGTCGAAGAATGCTTTCGAAGATAGTGGGGGTAGCACCGATCTCCGTGCGACGGTTGTAGCGTCGGCTTTTGTTGATGAAGACGGCGGGGTAGCGACGGTCTCCGTGCGACGGTTGTAGCGTCGGCTTTTGTCGATGAAGACGGCGGGGGTAGCGACGCTTCAGGCAGTCCACTCCAGGCTTTCTTCGTGGATGGTGCAGACGTTTGTCGAAGGCGACAGGGTGATGACGCTTCGTTCCTCTTCTCCGGGCTTTGGAGCTTGATCGGGGTAGAGGGTTTGTTGGAGCCAACGGGGTAGTGCCGCTCCGAGCTTCTTCTCCGACCTTTGCTTTTGGCGTCTTCGGAGTCGAAGAGTCTTCTTCTCCGAGCTTTCTTCTTCGTGCACGGAGTCGAAGCCTTGATTTTCTTGTGCAAGGGTCTTCACGTTGATGAGGGCTTTCAATGGACTAAGCCGATCCCGAAGGGACAGGCTTGCCCGTGCCTCGTGAAGCCTTGGGTCGATGAAGAAGCGTCTCCTCTTCTGCAGAGCTCCCGCACTTCGTCTTGCGATTTCTTCAAACCTTTGAGCCTTCCCCCTCCCCCTCTATTTATAGGCAAAAGGAGGGGGGGGGGAAGATATGGGAAGTTTTAATTTTAAATCCCTTTAATATCTCCCCCATAATTGCCATGGATTTATTCATCCATTGATGAGGGGAATAACATTTATTTGCTTTCCTTCCCTGGCGGGGCAATTAAGGCTGGATTTTGCACACGAAATCGATGACGATCCGACGCTTCTTCTTGTCCGTCGGATCGAGGGATCGACGCAGATCTGCGCGTGAGCAGACGTCATACGCAACCTCCCCCTGCGCATGGCGGTAGTTCTTTCCTTTTCTTTCTTCTCTTTCCTTTTTCTTTTCTTTCCTTTTCTTTTCTTGCCTTTCTCTTCTTTTTCCTTGCAGGGCCGGCCGGCCCCCATGGGGTTCGGGTCATAATAGGGGCCGGCCCCATGGGGTTCGAATCCCTAGTAGGGGCCGGCCCCCCTTGAGTGTGGGGTCCGCTCCTCTTTTGTTGGGCGCGAATCGGGTCCGGGTCCGCACTAGTGCGTGCAAGTCGGATCCGAGTCGAAACGCGCGTCGGGTTTGCATCCGCGTTGGCACACGTAAGTCGGGTCCGGGTCAGACGAAATTCGTGTGTCTACAAATGCCCCCTCAAGGACGAGTGTGTCGGTGAGAACGTGTAGGGTTTGGACACGTAGGAATCGTAGAGCGCTTGTCCTTGATTCCTTTTGTGGGCGGGGTTGGGGGTCTATTTAAGGACCCCTACCCCCTTCATCCGCCATTGTGCTTCTTTGCGAAGGTTCTGCCGGCTTCTGGAGACCGCCGTCGGAAGAGAGCTGCCTGGGGTTGCACGCGACTTGCTCCGTCTTCCCGGTGTCGCCTCTTTCGTCGGCGGCGATGGTGCGCGATTTGGAGGTCGTTGCGAAGACGGGCTCGAAGCGACGATGCGGCGAGGACCGAGACGGGGAGGATGGAGGAGCGCGGCTGAGGTGCGGGTTGCCTTCGCCGCCTCTCTCTTCCTCTTTCTTCTTCTTCTTTTTCTTCTTTTTGTTTTCTTTTTCTTTTTCTTTTTCTTTCTTCTCTTTTTTTTCTTTTCTTTTTCTTCTTCTTCGGCTCCGGCTCGTGCTAAGGAAGCAGCAGCGGCAGCAGCAGGGGCCGGCGCGCGGGCGGCGGCGGGGCTGCGACGCGGCGGCGCGCGGGCGGCGGCGGCGCGCGGGGTGCGCGGCGGCCGGGTGCGGGTGCGGGAGTCGCGGCGGCCGGGTGCGGGCGCGGGGGTCGCGGCGGCCGGGTCGGGCTCGGCCGCGACCGGATCGGAGAGGGGAGGGCGGCGGCGTCCCCGAGTTGGGCGCCCCCCCCCTCCGGCTGCGTTGGTGACGGGGTCGGGTCGGCCCCGACCAGATCGGAGGAGGGGGGTGCGTGCGGGCCCCCCCTCTCTGCTGTCTGTCTGTTTTTTTTTTTTGAGGCTTTTTCTTTCTTTCCTTTTGCACTTTCTATTTCTTTCCTTTTTCTTCTGGTCTGCGAAGGCACCGGTGGTAGCAGCGTTGGCTCGTGGCACACGGGCTGCGACGCGGGTGCGGGTTGACTGGCGAGTGACACAGTGCCGTGCGGCGGCCGGGTGCGCAGGTGGCTGCGGCCCTGGCTGGGTGGCGCTGGCGTCGTCGGCCGACACGGGTGGTGTCGGCGCAGTCAGGCCGGCGCGAGTCGTGTCGGCATAGTTGGGTCGGCGTGGGTGGTGTGCGGACCCGCGGGAGTGTGGTGCGCGCCCAGAGTCGGGTGATCCTGACGGGTTTTTTTTTGCACTTGTCTTGACTTGCTTCCCTTTATGGTTCTCCAGGGTTCGCGTCTTTGAGAGCTTGACTTCGCCGGGGTGGATAGCTGAGGACCTCTCCGATGGGAGGAGGTGCCTTCGCTTCCCCCTTACTCGAGTGCACCGTTACTGCATCGAGGCGGGAAGACCTTCTGTCGTTGCTCTGTGTCTTTGTCCACGAACGCATCACGGAGGATGGAGTTGCGGATGCGACTTGTGGGATGCTGAAATTGAGCGAGAAGATCTATACTGACGAAGGGATTTCCATGAAGCTTCTCCGGCCGAGTTTGAGTACTCCTTTCTACCATTGTGATGAAGATTTCGTGCCCACTCCGGTTGTTGCCTCGAAGATATGCTCCCGATTGACCGATGGGGTACCGATTCTTGGCCTCGGGGAGACGTCCAATACCTTTGCGGTTTTCGTGAATGGATGGGCGAGCTCTACGAGGTCTTTGGCGCGGAACCCGAGATGAACTTATTAGCCAAGTTTCTGGCGCCGGCTCGTCGAGAATACAGCCGTCCTGAGGGGATGTATCGCGCACTTTGCGAACTCTGGTGTCCGGCCACCAATACTTTCCTTACTGGAGCGGGGGAGATATGAATCTCACTTCGCGACGTCCACATCGTCTCCGGGTGCCCCGAAGTGTGGAATTACTATCAGGAGGAGGTGCCAGCTTTGAAGGATCTGTTGGACAGCAGCTTTGCTCCGAGTTCCTGCCTTCTTTTGTTCAAGGCATACGCTATTATCGCGGCGCGGGATCAGTCAAATCGAGTGTGTCCTTCTTGGGTTGACTTTTGGTTCAGAGGCGAGTATAGGTCTCCGGCACCTTCGGCTCACCCGATGTGGAAGGTCGCTCAAATGAAAAGGCCTCCGCTTCGTTCTTTCGTGAGGCCCATTGACTCGAGAGAAGCACTCAATGGAGGGAAAGCAGTGTCCCTTCTTCGGCTCCCGTGTTAGACGCCGAGCTTACTAATGCCCCCGGGGCATCCCGTTTCTCGAAGGCCGCTGTTGAGGGTGTCCTTCCCAAAAGAAGAAATGTTTGCATTCCTCGCGGGATGGTTCCAAGGGTCCCTTGTCCGGTGGAGGATATCGAGGAGCCTGGACTTCTAAAAGATGAGGTGATCCCTCCGTCTAGGGCTGCTTCGTCCGACCTCGCAGGTATGGAGTTCTTTTTATTTTATTTCTCTTCTACGCTCGGGAAGTTCCATTACGCTGAGTAGTGTATCCTTTTTGGGCAGATTCCGTTATAGTGGTAGAGCGCGGGGCGAACTCTCCGAAGGCGTCTCTCGGGCATTCGTCTACTGGCGCCGCGCAGGAAGTGCCTGGGGCATGTGGGCTAGATATCCCTCCGGATGATCTGGATCTCCTCGGGCTTTGCGGGGAGAACTTCCCTAGTGGCGATATTGATCTGGACGACATCGATGTTGACGCTTTGTCTTTCCATGAGGAGGCTGAAGTTTCGAGCGTCGACAAGCGGCATTCCCCTGTTACTGTACCCTCGTGCCCGTTGGAGGAGACGGTTGTTGCAGCGAAAGCGGCGGTTTCTCCAGTTCTGCCACCCTCGTTGGCGCAGGCGGTTCCTGTCGCGGCTGCAGCGGGAGGGAAGGTCTTACCTACCTACTCTGAGGCACCTCGCCCGAGTTTAAGGCCGAGGAGCAGAGTTTCAGAGTTCCTTCTTGTGAGCTGCCAGCAGTATATCAAGTCGACGTTGGAGCCTTTCCAAGATGCTGGCTTTGGCGCCCTCCAGGACTGGTGGTCGACGGACGGTGCAGAGTTCTGCGCGAGCCTGGAGGAGTTTAAATTCGACAGTTCTTCTTTCGTTGCTCAGATGAACCTGCTTGTGACCGACAACGAGGCTTATCGATCCCGGTGAGCTTTACTAGAGGGGAACTCCCCTTCTGAGTTGGAGGCCGCTGAGGCGAGTTTATGTCAGTCAGAGCACCAACTTGCGGAGGCCGCTTCCAGCCTGTCGAAGGCTCAAAGGAAGATAGAGTCTGTGCGCGTCTCGCTTCGAAAGGCAGAGTCTCGTCTGGAGCGAGCCGAGGCTGCAGAGAGCGCTTTGAAGGCGAGTTACCTGAAGCAGCAGTCAGACCTGGTGACCCGTCGTGAGCTTTTGGCCACTCGTCCCGTGGAACTTCAGCGAGTGGAGGCGACTAGAGAGGAGTTACTGTGCCATCTTCGAGCTCTGGACGCCTTCTTTTAGTTGCTCCTTGTCTGGTTGTTTTGCTTTGTAGCTTTTTTTTTGGAACCTATGCCATGTATCGCCTTTTCTTCATTATCTAATAATATTACCTTGTTTTGCTATATCTTTTGTATGGACCATTGTTGACTTTTTCTTTTGGTCGGACTGAATCTGAAGTAACTTCTCAGGCTGCCTACGTACCCCCCTAAGGGGGATCAAGTCGCACGTAGTTCATTATTATTATTATTATTATTTTATTTTTTATTTTTTTTTGCACAAGGGGTGTGGCCTTGCTTTAGGCATAGTACCTTTTGAGGTACTTGCCGTTGATAGGGCCGAGTGTCAGCCCTTCTGGCGTGGTGAGGAGATAGGCGCCGTTGGAGTAGACTTCCTTGACGGAGTACGGGCCATCCCATTTGGCGTCAAATTTCTTCCCTCCTCGATGCGAGAGGATGATGGGGCGTTTGACCGCCAGCACCAGTTCCCCCATCTGGAATGATCGAGGACGGATCTTCTTGTTGAAGGCGCGAGACAGTCAGGCCTGATAACATTCCAGACGTTGTTGAGCTTCGAGGCGTCTCTCGTCTAATGCTTCCAATTCTGCTAGGCGGAGCTGGGTGTTGTCATCGCTGGTGAGGGCTTCCTGGATTGCTATCCTGAGCGATGGGATCTGGAGCTCGAGGGGAAGAACAACTTCTACACCATAGACGAGGGAGTATGGTGTTGCTTGCGTCGGCGTGCGGAAGGACGCCCGATAAGCCCATAGTGCTTCGCCCATGCGTTCGTGCCAATCTTTCTTTGTCTTCGAGACGGTTTTCTCCAGCAGCTTGCACAGAGTCTTGTTGAAGGCTTCTGCTAGACCGTTGGCCGGAGCGTTGTACATCGTCGAACAATTCTGCTTAATGTTGTACAATGCGCAGAATTGGCTGACGGCAGCATTCTTGAACTGCTTCCCGTTATCTGTTACGATGTAGCGGGGGACTCCATAGCGGAAGATGATGTCATTCTGGATAAAGCTGATGACGGAGTGCTTTGTAACTTCCCGCGCAGAGGTGTTGCTTCAGCCCACTTGGAGAAGTAATCTGTTGCCGCCAAAATGTAAAGATGTTGCTTGGATGACTTGGGCAGGGGGCCGACGATATCGAGTCCCCATCTGTCGAAGGGCCAAGACGCGATTGTTGGGTGCAAAGGCTCCGGAGGTTGGCGGATGTAGTCCCCGTGCATCTAGCAAGCGTGACATCTTCTCGCGTACTCCAAGCTGTCCTTGATCATGGTAGGCCAGTAATATCCCATCCTCTTGACGCGGAAGTGAAGTTTCGGACCGGACTGGTGCGATCCGCAGATTCCAGCGTGTACTTCTTCCAGTGCGGCTTCTGCTTCTTTCACGAGGCACCTCAGGAGTGTGCCATCGTAGCTTCGTCGGTATAGCTCGCCGTTGAAGTGGTAGAACCTTAGAGACCTTCGACGGATGTCACCTTTGCGCTTCGGATCTTCGGGGAGTTTACCATGAACGAGATAATCCACAAACGCTTGCCTCCAGTCTTGTTCTTTAATCTCGAGGACATGCACTGCGTTGGTTTGAACTGGTACTTCGAGTGGACCTTCCTCTTCGGTGATCATGAATCTTCTGCAGACGGGGACGACGAGCGAACGTTCTTCTAGAAACGGAAGTGTAGTCGCCAGATTTGCGAGTGCGTCAGCTTGCTGGTTGAGGTTCCTGGAGACGTGCTGAATGGAAGCAGCCTTGAGTTTGCCGAGGAGCTCTACAACCCGCGCATGCAACAACACCAGGCTTCTTTATTGACTTCGTATGCCCCCAGGACTTGCTGGATCACGAGTTGGGAGTCTCCAAAAATCTCTAGTCCTTGAAGCTTCATTTCGTCGGCCAGCTCGAGACCGATGAGCAGGGCTTGATATTCTGCCACGTTGTTGGAACATGATTCCGACAGTAGGAATGAGAAGGGGAGTATTTCGTTGTCCGGAGTGACGAAGATGACTCCGGCTCCCGCTATGTCTTGCCTTGCTGCGCCGTCGAAGAACATTTTCCAGGATAGGGCGACGTCGATGGAGAACACTTCTTCATCTGGGAGATCTTCTGATAACTCCCATTTCGCCGGGAGAGGGTATTCTGCGAGGAAGTTCGCGAGGGCCTGCCCTTTAACCGCTTTCTGCGGTACAAAGGTGATATCAAATTCAAGTAGAAGCAGGGCCCACTTGGCCAGACGTCCGGAAAGCACTGGTCTTGACATGATGTACTTGAGGGGGTCAGCCTTCGAGATGAGTCTGATGGTGTGAGCCAGCATATAGTGTCGCAGCTTTTTCGTGGCGAAGATGAGCGCTAAGCAGACCTTCTCGATTGGGGAGTAATTCAGCTTTGCACCGACGAGAGTGCGACTAAAGTAGTAGCAAGCCGTCTCCCTGCCAAGTTCATTGTTCTGAGCCAGGAGTGCCCCCAAGGATTGCTCCTGGGCAGTAATGTAGAGGATGAGCGGCCTTCCTTGAACTGGTGTTGATAGAACTGGTGGCTTCAGTAGATAGGCTTTGATGTTTTGGAGTGCTTCTTGGCAAGCTTCATCCCATTTGAACGGCGCTCCTTTCTTCATGAGGCTACCAAAAGGGTGGCACTTTCCAGCTAGGTTGGCGATGAATCTCCGGATATACGCCAAGTGCCCTTGGAGGCCTCTGAGGTCTCGTACTGTCTTCGGCGCGGGCATATTGACGATAGCATCTATCTTGGATTGATCTATCTCAATACCTCGATGTCGTACGACGAAGCCGAGGAACTTGCCTGAGGAGACTCCGAATGCGCACTTGAGTGGATTCATGCGGAGTTGGTACCTTCGAAGCCGTTTGAAGATTAGCTCGAGATCTTGTAGATGTGCCGACTTCTTCTTGGATTTCACCACGAGGTCGTCGACATAACACTCCACGTTTTGATGAAGAATGTCGTCAAAGATTTTCTGCATAGCTCGCTGGTAGGTGGCTCCTGCGTTCTTCAAGCCGAATGACATAACTTTGTAGCAGTAGATTCCTTTCGGTGTGCGGAATGCTGTGAGCTCTTCGTCCTTGGGTGCCATCC
The DNA here is from genome assembly GCA_947650365.1 of Chamaelirium japonicum. Lineage (NCBI taxonomy): Eukaryota > Viridiplantae > Streptophyta > Magnoliopsida > Liliales > Melanthiaceae > Chamaelirium > Chamaelirium japonicum. The sequence goes on from OX393554.1 coordinate 21,571,514, forward strand.
GAATCTGATTGTAGCCCGATGATCCTTCCATGAAAGTTAGTACCTCGTGGCCTGTCGTTGCGTCCACCATTAGCTCCGTGATTGGCAAGGGAAAATCGTCCTTTGGGTATGCGTTGTTCAAGTCTCTGAAGTCCACGCACACTCGGATTTGACCGTTCTTCTTTTTGACCGGGACGACGCTAGAGATCCATGTCGGGTATTTGACCTCTCGGATGAAGCCGGCTTCGATCAACTTGTTAACTTCGCCTTCTATTTGGGGTACCAGTTCTGGCCAGTAGCGTCTTTGTCCTTGCTTGATAGCGCTGGCTCCGTGTTTGACGCTGAGCTGGTGTACAGCGATTTTGGGATCGAGGCCCGGCATCTCCTTGTAGGACCATGCGAAGACGTCTCTGTATTCTTTAAGCAGTTTGATGTATGCGGCTTCTTCCTCAGGGGTCAAGAGTGTGCTGACGAATGTAGGCCGAGGCTCCGTCTCTGTGCCCAAGTTGATTTCCTTCAAGTCGTCAACGGTGGACTGCCCCCCTTCTTCGAGGACTGGCGGGGCGGCTGGCAACTCGTCGTCCGAAGTAGAAGTATCACCGTTGTCAGGATCCGTAATGGAGATATGATTGACGGCAGCCATGGGTGGGTGTTGAAACTAAGTCCTCGATTGGCATTCCCAGACGACCGAACACTGACTTCTTCTTTGATTGCTTAACTGGCCCGAGTCTTTCGAACACAGACGTGCATTTTCGATTCGACCGGTTTTTACCACCTCTGATTTGCTTCTTGAGCAAGGCTTGGCATCGAGCCCGTCGTCGTCTTCTTCTGCTGTCGGGACGGCTGGGGTAGGTGGAGCGTGCATCGGAGATTGTCGATCCTTCAGCTACTTCGTCCACCATCTTTGCCCCGATGTAGTTCGAGGTGAAGGTCTTCTTTGCTGCGGTTCTGATGACCAACGGAGCTTGACTGGAGCCGATGCCTCGGCGGTTCGGGAGAATTTGTTCACCGTTTTGAAACAGCCGAGCTTGAGTTCTCGTCATCCCATGTGGAGTTGCTGCTGGGGGAAGTGTGCCCATGGCGCTTTCTCTGTCATAGCCGGCTTTGAACAGCAACTTAGCAGCATTTTGCCCCCAACTTCCTTTCGGCTTGAATCCAAGCTGGTTGGGATCGATGGATTCGACAGGTCTGCTCGGGTTCGGAGCTTGCGTCAGGCTAGGTAGTGGCAATGTCATTTCTTGCAGAGTGATGACATTGGCTTGTGATAACGACGGGGCCAGATTTCTTGCCGGAGTAGAAGGTGATCGTTCAGATTTGCGAAGCCATTGAGGCGCGAGACGCAGGATTGGCGTCGTTTGGACGGGCAACGGGGTATGTTGCATTGCTCTTGACTCGGAACTGATGCGCATCCTTTGCCTAGGTTTTGGCGTTCCTTGGACCTTGAGTCTTGCTTCGTCGGAAGGTGGCATCAGATTTGCGGGAAGAGGAGTCTTCTCCTGCTTCACTTCTTCAATCTTCTGGGCTCGAGGGGCTTTAACTGGAAGAACTTCCGCGACTAGGTCCTTTGCTTGGTAGAACTTAGCGTCGGCCAAGTGTGCCTCTGCCTCGTTGAATGGCTTGTCGTCCGCAACTATGCACCTCTTCATGCCTTCTTCGTAGTACTTGAGGCACTGGTGCCAGGTGGATACTACGACGCCATTCTCGTGCAGCCATGGCCTTCCTAACAGGAGGCGATATGACGTCTGGCAATCGATGATGTGGAAGAGGACCGTTGTATCTAGCGGGCCGATGGAAAGCTTCAAACGGATGATTCCGACGGTGGACTGTCCGCCCTGGTTGAACCCTTGAATGACCAACTGACTTGGCGAGAGCTGGTCATTGGTGATGCCGAGTTGCCGCATTGTCTGGATAGGCATGATATTGACGGCGGAGCCACAATCTAACAGGATTCGATTCACTGGCTTCTCCTTGATGTATCCCGAAACGTAGACAGGCCGGTTGTGCAGTCGCGTTCCGAGTTGCAAGTCCTCGTCGGAAAAGGTTATCGTTGCATCGCACGAGGCCACAGCTTTGCTCTTCTGGTCATCCTTCCATTTCCTCTTGTAGCTGTCTGGATCGGCCAAGGCCGCAGCCATTGCCAGACGAGCCTTCTTCGGGAGATGCAAAGCTTCTACGAGAGGCAAGTGCAGGATTGCCTCGTCATGAGAGGCAGTGCCCCCTTGGTTGGAATCATCTCCCTCGTCGGTGGAGTCGCCTTCTTCAGAAGTTTTGCTTTCGTCTTTTCCTTCCGATGCCTCTTGAACTTCGACCATGCAACAAGACACCCTGATGTGCTGATCGACTGGGAGGAAGTGATCCGGGAAGAATTCTGGAAGGCTTTGCTGGAGGAGATCGTTTTGGCTTGCTGGCGGCACTTTGAACACCTTCCTTCCTGGAGTCTTGCTTTTCTTCTTGTAGGTTTGGCGTTCTGGAAATCTCCTCATCACACGGTCTTGTTTCTGTTGCCTTTCTTGTCGTGGCTTTCGCCGCCGTGGTAGCATGACCCATGCCTCTTCGTCGGTGGATTCCCCTCCGCTAAGATGATGATCGGTAGCAGCAACTGGTTCCCTTGAAGGCACTTGTTCTTCCGGAGGCTCTACTGGCTCGTCTTCCGATCCCGAGCCGGTGGGCTTGATTTCTTCGATCGAAACAGATGGAGGCTTTGAGTAGAGGACGTAATAGTCGAACTTCTCCGAAGGCTGGCCCAGCAGACTGACTTCTGGATCTCCCTACTCGTATCTTTTCCGGAGAGCGCATTGGGACGTAGCTCGACTGGAAGGGACTTGCTCTTCCTGAAGCTCCACTGGCTTGTCTTCCGATTCTTAGCCGGTGGGCTTGATTTCGTCGATTGAAACGGACGGAGGCCTTGAGTAGAGGACGTAATAGTCGAACTTCCCCGAAGGCTGGCCCAGCAGACCGACTTCTGGATCTCCTTGCTCGTATCTCCTTTGGAGCGCTCGTTGGGATGTAGCATTGCTTGGAAGAGGTGCTGGCGTGAGCGATGGTTGCCCCCAGGGCAGCGACGTTTCTTCCTCGGTGAGCGCAGGAGTACGTTGACGTCGCTTTGAGACTTTCGACTGGGAAATTGACTTAGCGGTTGGCGCTTGACGGTTGATGCGCAATTTGGGCACGCTTCGCCGAGCAGCAACGAGTACCGGCGAGAAGGAGCCGAAGGCGATGGACGTCATGTTGGCCGTAGCGACCTCCCCGGTGTCAATTTCTATCTTTCCTTGCTTTGCGAGTGCCATGATTCTTTCCTTGAAGACGAAGCATCTTTCGATGGGATGACTTACCACCTGGTGGTATTTGCAGAAGAGAGGGTCGTCGACGCGATGCATCTGCTCGGGCCTCTTCGAAGGAGGGAGCTCTATCATCTTCTCTTGCAGCAGTTGGTCGAACATGGAGGAGACTTCCGAGTCTGGGAAGGGGTACTCCTTGGCTTTGAGCTCCTCGAGAGTCATCCTTTGTCTTGGCGGCGGAGGCGGTGGTATGGCGACTCCCTTCTTCTGATCCGGCTTGCCACCGATCTTGAGCGGCTTGGAGGTTGAGGCGACGTCCGCGACATTAGCTTGTTTCGGTTTCGGTGCTTGCGGCTTGTCCTTCTTCTCCACTTTCAGGAAGTCCTTGTTCTTCGAGTCCCCGCGACTTGCTAAGCTGAGTTCCATGTCGTGAGCCCGAGTTGCGAGTTCTTCGAAAGACCGAGGTTTGATACCCTTGAGGATGTAGAGCAGGCCCCAGTGCATGCCTTGGGTGCACATCTCGATGGCCGAGTCTTCAGACAAGCGATCTCGTGAATTTAGCGCGAGGTTCCTCCATCTGTCGATGTAGTCGATCACTGGCTCGTCTTTTCTTTGCTTGACGGCGGTGAGTTCGGTCATGCTGACGGTGCGTCTGGTGCTGTAGAAGCGATTGAGGAACTCCCTCTCCATCTGATCCCAGCTGTCGATGGTCCCTGGAGAAAGATCAACGTACCAGTCGAAAGCATTACCTTTGAGGGTGCGAACGAACTGTTTCACCTTCTCGTCGCCATATGTGCCGGCGTTGTTGCAAGTTTCAATGAAGTGAGCAACGTGCTGTCTTGGATTTCCCTTTCCGTCGAAGTGCTGGAACTTTGGTGGCTGGAATCCGACTGGGAAACGAGCTTCTGGATCCTCACGGTGTAGGGCTTCGAGTATGCTACCGTGATCGGAGGAAGGCCACTACCGTGGGAGCGCATCATGTCGGCTACCAACGCTTGGACTTGCTGAGCATTCATCGTTGCCGTTGCTGGAGGTTGTGTGGCCACCGAGGCTGGCGCTGGGGAGACGACTTCCACTAGGACGGGAGCCGAGGAGAGTGCTGGAGTAACTGCTTGAATCGTCGGAACAACCTCTGCAGGAGCGGGAGTTGAAGACGGAGCTGGAGCGGCTACTGGAGAAGCAACGGGTTGACCGACTGCTGCAGCATCCTTTGCGCTTAGCTTTTGGAGCAGAGCATTGATGTGACGATCCTTCTCCTCCATCAGCCGAGTAATCTGCGCCATGTGCTCGCTCATCTGCATGACTTGAAGCTGAAGAGCGGACGGAGAATGGTGACGGAGGACGTCTCGATGTTGCATGCTAGCATCCTCGCCGTTGTCGTCTGAGATGTAGTTACGCCGGCTTGCTTCTGGTTGATGATTGATGTTTGCCCCCTGCAGAGGAGGTGCAACGTCCGCTGGAGAATCCGAACGGGCTCGTGGTTGGGGCTGGTCCTCCCCAAACTTCTGGACATGGACTCTAGGATCGAGGCGCGTTTCTTCATGCACCAAGGCCTCGTCGGCATTTTGGCGAGCATCTTCGGCAGTAGTTTCCGGCATGAAGACATCCGCAAGGGTTCGAGTACGCCGAGTGTAGACGTGTACCATTGGGGGAGCATCACCCTCCGGGTTTACTGGATCACCGTGTCGGAGTAGAGGAGACTCGGCGATCGGTGAAAGGCTTGGAGCAAACGCATCGTTGCTTGTCCCGGCCATTGCAAACTTCAAGCAGCTTCTTCAGTCGTACGGATGAAAGGAGAAGAGGTCCCACCGGGTGTGCCAGAAATCTGTATGCGCAGAAAAGGTATGGGCCGTCTTTGTTGCGCAAAACGAGATTACAAGTGTGGCCGGGACCCGGGTGGCTCGGGTATGGCGAGTCCGGGTTGCGGCGAGTGTTGATCAGGGGATTTGTGGGAGAGATCCTCTGGAGGGTCCCTTTGATCCGCGTCTCCACGTGGTGTTCGTGCGAGAGCTCTGAAGAGGTTGCCCAGGACAGAGGTCTTTACAAGGGGGGGTTTTGGAGAGGCTAAGGAGTGTCCGCCGTGGCTTTTGTCCCTTCCGTGCTTCGCACTTTCTCGGCTAGGGGGTTTTTGGCTTCGTTCCTCGGTCTTCGTGTCTTCCTCGTTCCTTGCTTTGACCTCGGCGTCCTTGATCGTCGGTTCGCGGCGTCGATCGTGCTTTTGGCTTTGGCTTTGGCTTTAGCTTGGCTTTGGCGTGGCTCTGGCTTTTGCTTTGCTTTGGCGCGTGCGCTTGGACGTAGACGGGGAGGCTTGCGATGCTTTCGTTCTTTCGGACTTCGCGTCGTATCGGCTAGAACGTGCGGTGCTTTTGCTCGTGACCGGCGTAGTCGCTTGGCTTTGGCACTTGCGTTGCTTTGGCGCTGGCTTTACCGGGGCTTTTGCTTTTGCTTCTTGCGTGGGCTTTGGCTTCAACGTCAACTCGGTCTTCTTCTCGAACGACGTAGGCTACTTCTTCGGTGCTTCGACAGTTTGGGTGTCGGCTGGACTTCTCTTCTTCTCCGGGCTTCTTTGGCGTGATCGGAGTCGAAGAATGCTTTCGAAGATAGTGGGGGTAGCACCGATCTCCGTGCGACGGTTGTAGCGTCGGCTTTTGTTGATGAAGACGGCGGGGTAGCGACGGTCTCCGTGCGACGGTTGTAGCGTCGGCTTTTGTCGATGAAGACGGCGGGGGTAGCGACGCTTCAGGCAGTCCACTCCAGGCTTTCTTCTTCGTGGATGGTGCAGACGTTTGTCGAAGGCGACAGGGTGATGACGCTTCGTTCCTCTTCTCCGGGCTTTGGAGCTTGATCGGGGTAGAGGGTTTGTTGGAGCCAACGGGGTAGTGCCGCTCCGAGCTTCTTCTCCGGCCTTTGCTTTTGGCGCCTTCGGAGTTGAAGGGTCTTCTTCTCCGAGCTTTCTTCTTCGTGCACGGAGTCGAAGCCTTGATTTTCTTGTGCAAGGGTCTTCACGTTGATGAGGGCTTTCAATGGACTAAGCCGATCCCGAAGGGACAGGCTTGCCCGTGCCTCGTGAAGCCTTGGGTCGATGAAGAAGCGTCTCCTCTTCTGCAGAGCTCCCGCACTTCGTCTTGCGATTTCTTCGACCCTTTGAGCCTTCCCCCTCCCCCTCTATTTATAGGCAAAAGGAGGGGGGGGGGGGGAAGATATGGGAAGTTTTAATTTTAAATCCCTTTAATATCTCCCCCATAATTGCCATGGATTTATTCATCCATTGATGAGGGGAATAACATTTATTTGCTTTCCTTCCCTGGCGGGGCAATTAAGGCTGGATTTTGCACATGAAATCGATGACGATCCGACGCTTCTTCTTGTCCGTCGGATCGAGGGATCGGCGCAGATCCGCGCGTGAGCAGACGTCATACGCAACCTTCCCCCGCGCATGGCGGTAGTTCTTTCCTTTTCTTTCTTCTCTTTCCTTTTTCTTTTCTTTCCTTTTCTTTTCTTTCCTTTTCTTTTCTTGCCTTTCTCTTCTTTTTCCTTGCAGGGCCGGTCGGTCCCCATGGGGTTCGGGTCATAGTAGGGGCCGGCCCCATGGGGTTCGGATCCCTAGTAGGGGCCGGCCCCCTTGAGTGTGGGGTCCGCTTCTCTTTTGTTGGGCGTGAATCGGGTCCGGGTCCGCACTGGTGCGTGCAAGTCGGGTCCGAGTCGAAACGCGCGTCGGGTTTGCATCCGCGTTGGCACACGTAAGTCGGGTCCGGGTCAGACGAAATTCGTGTGTCTACAATGGTCTCTATGTTTTGTTTTATGCTTATTTTAAGCTTTAGAAAAGAATTTTCGGTAAATGGGTCGTCGCAGATTCTTCTTGGTGTTTATGTTTAGTGATAGCTAATACTCTTAGAGTACAAGTAAGCAACAAAGTTAGATCATATACGGAAGTCCATCGTTCATTCATTCAACATATATTGTTCAGATTAAATCATCAAACCAAACCTTTAAGGAGCTAAAATCGATTAAAACAACGTAGTCCATAAGGTCTCACAAGTCATAAACTCACTAAGATAGTTATGTATGCTCATATCTATGTCTTTATACTTCTTGGACCGATCCTTCGAATGGAAGTAGAAGTTGTGCTCTGGACATCCTTTTTATCATATTGATGGTCCTTTCCTTATCTATTGTTTTGCAGGAAGACAATACCTAATGCTTTGCAGGGAGTTTGTCTTCTTAAATCAAAACTTAGTTGAGTTAAACAAAAACCAAGGTATGAATTGTAGGCCGAAACCAATCCGTTTCAGCTGGTTTAGATCTATTCTGGCCGAAATGGAGACGAAACACACCCGAACCAGGATCTAGGGCCGGATCGGCTTGTTTTGGCGACTCTCGGCCGAAACCCATCTGCTTCGGTCGGTTTTGACATAGTTTTGACTGCAAACAAACAAATCTTTTTTTTTTTGGGTTATATTGGTAATTTGCTTTCAAATCCTTTATCTTTATCTTCATCTCTATTTATTTAAGCTTTGAAGGTAAAAGGAAGATCCTTCAGGTCACAAACCCAAATTTCCTAAACAGGGATTTAGAAATGGAGATGCCTAGGCCTCAGAATTTTTTCATTCCCCCTCCTCCCCCCCCCCCCCCCCCCCCCGCATGGCAACTCAGCATCTATGAATAGGGTTCACCACCAAATGTCCTTTTTTGATCACTTTTTATGCCAAAATAGCGTGGGGACATAAGTCAAAAGTGATTTTTTAATTTAAATTCCTTTTCAAACTACTATCATGATCTCTTAGCTCGACTCGACCTCCGCTAATGTTACGGATTAGCATATGCTCTTTTAATTATGTTTTGTTAGTAGTCTTTAATGGGTTTTGAGTTTTGTTTTATCATATATGCCGTATAGTGCTAACATGAATAAGAAATTTGAATGTTTGCTATTGTAACAGTTGTTAGTTGTTACTTATTAGTTATTACTGACCACCGATTACATTTTATAATTAAATAGAGTTGATAATAAGTAATTGTACACTGATTAGTTAATTTGTGATAATTTGTAGATTTGGATGAGTACTTGAATATTTGATTTACGTAGTTGCTTGCTTAATAAACTCAGCATGTCTTTAATTGTTGTGAAATTATATACTATAATGTGAAGTGGAATAATTTTTTTCGTATACTTTTTTTTCTAATTCTTCTTGTTTTGTATAATGTTCTAATTTTTAGAAGATTTCGAAGCCTAAAATAACAGAACCTAGACCGAAACCACTGAAAACTGCCAGAACTGCTGAAATCAAAAGTCTAAGAGAGGACCGGAACCAAAGCCTATGCACAAAGATTAAAATTGTCAACTCTTTATAACCGTAACTAACCTTATGCCAACTATTTATGAAGAGGCAGAGGAGAAAAAGATCTATGCAAATCAAGACGTAAGTTGAGACATGGTTTGAAAATAGTAGTGACAAGTTCAGCAGTCGTGGATCATTGTGGGAGTGGGATGGAATTTGGAAAAAAAAATCTTGGAAATTGGGGATAAGTTCGTCGTAGACATGAAACATACATACTGTGTATTACATCAACTTTTTATAGATACACAGTTATTTTTATAATTATGCGGAGTAATTACCATATAAATAGTCAAATTTTATGAATTGAATGAATTCTTGAATACACCGTGAACCACTCGGGTATTTGAGGAACCGGGAAATAGCTCGCCATTTAACGTGTTGGACATTCACAAGTTTTTTTGCGAATTTTTCGAAACTTCGAAGAATTTTGTCACTATACTGAAAAGCTGACTCCTAACAGTTGGACAAGCCATGTTTGTTATGGCTGAGGCATCAAACTTAGCTGCTGTAACTATATAGCCTATATGTTTTAGAGTCACTGGTGCCTTTTCCAATCCAGTGGAAAAATGTGAAGTTAATGCAAATGTAATTGTGGCATGGCCGAGGGATACACCAGCTCAAGGAGAATATTTCAGTTCCATTGCTTACTTTCACCTGTTATCGTGAATCGTGATTCCTAGACAGCAATTTTGTTTCTATAACCAATGTAAGTATGACTATTTTAATAGGTGGTTGTTGAGGCACTTAGCAACCATGTTATGCTTGTGTCTGCTGCAGCACATGTGATCTCTGGATGTCCATTTTCGGTAATGTTTTAATTTTTATATTTTTTGCTTTTCCTTAATTCTCAGGCCTCAAGCATTCATGGGCATGCTCATGTACAGTTAACTATGGTAGCCAATGGCTCTAGGAAAATTCCCTGTCAATATTCTTTTCTGAGCATACGTAAATCATCAAGAAATCAAAAGGTAATTTATGGCTCTGAATATTCATTGTAATTAGAAATGGTGGCTGTTATCTTTGCTAAGTACTAGTTTTGTACTTTCCACGAAAGAACTATGTCAAGGCTATAACCACGCTCTCTTTTGTTGGTTTGTTTCATCATTAAGGAGGCTAAGCATGATTTTGCAATCTCAACTATCTTAAAAGACAGCTCAGCTATGACAACTATTGAAGAAGATGCTGAAAATATTGGTATCTGCAAAGTGGATCCATCCTTGGAACAATTTAGAGACCACCTGGCGTCCAGATTAAAGAGATACTCTGAACAGAAAGCATTGATTGAAAAATTCGAAGGAAGTCTAGAGGAATTCGCTCAAGGTTAGGTTGTATTATGAAGCACATGTTATTATCATCATCACCTCAACATAGTACCTTAGGGATATGATAGCCATACTTCCACCAAGAAGAAATATCCTTTTGGCTACATGTTTTTTCTTGTTGTAGGTTATCTGAAGTTTGGGTTCAGTAGAGACAATGACGGAATTGTATATCGCGAGTGGGCTCCTGCTGCACAGTGAGTTCTCAGACTACGTTCAGTTGCTTGGCTTCTATCTTAAAATGTGCACTATTCTTATTGCTTAAGCCGGTTTCATATTCAAGGCATGCATCTACCGTTCATACCCTACAAATGCACAAAAGTCTACAATTTCAGTTTTGTTGTTCATTTTGGTTAGCAGAGTGCCCAAAATATTATATTCGAACGGAAAAATTTAGCAGAGATGTTTAGTTCTGCTTTCGATTTTGGCCTATACATTTATGCACAGGGAGTCCTCAGATACTTTCAGTTCTGGTTTCTATCCTGTTCTAACATGTGGCTATTTTTACTGCTTAAGCTGGCCATGTATTCTTGATGTTCATTCATCCATCATACTCAACTGCATATCGATCAAGCTCAAATAATTTTTATGGATCCTGTTAGACCCAAAAAGAAAAATGGAAAACATGAATTTGGGAGTAAAAGCTTACTTTACTCAATGGGGCAAATGCCCTATATATCACTATACAAAGGATGTGGTCACCAAAAGATGAGCATACCCAAAAGGGACTAAAAGAGCCTACACAAGGATTAAGAATGAATCTACACACTCTAACACCCCCCCTCAAATTCAAGGTGGATCATACACCAAGAGTTTGCCAAGGAGATATCGAAAACGCTGAATAGTGTGTGTCTTCGTAAAGAAGTCTGCGAGCTGCTCTGTAGAAGACACATGTGGAAGTGAGAGCGTGCCATCCTTATAGCGATGTCGAACATAATGACAATCCAGCTCAATGTGCTTTGTGCGCTCGTGAAATACCGGATTGCTAGCTATTTGAATAGCACTCCGGTTGTCACAGTGGAGGGGAGTCGACGAGGTCAGGTGAACACCCATATCCTCGAGTAGGCGACGCAGCCAAACGACCTCACACGAAGTGCGTGCCATAGCACGATACTCGGCCTCGGTACTAGATAGCGAAACAATCTCCTGCTTCTTGCTTTTCCAGGAGATGAGTGAATCACCTAGAAAAATACAGAAGCCAGTGGTGGATCGTCGATCAGTGGGATCGCTCGCCCAGTCTGCATCGGAAAAGGCACGATGCTCCAATAAAGAAGATGGCGAAAACAGCAAGGAGCGAGTCACTGTGCCTCGAAGATAGCGAAGAATCCTCAGTCGTACGGTATAGTGAGCGGAGCGAGGAGTGCTGACAAACTGACTAAGAACTCGAACGGCATGTGCAATTTCCGGACGAGTGATAGTCAGATAGACAAGAGCACCAACAAGCTGGCGATAGCGCGTGGGATCCGAAAGTGGCTCGCCATCAGTGGGACGGAGCTTCACATTCAGCTCCATTGGTGTATCCACGGTTCGTGAATCAGGAAGTGCAGCACGACTCAATATATCAAAAGTACACTTCTGCTGAGAGACCAAGTATCCCTGGGGAGATGAAGCAACCTCAAGGCCAAGGAAGTAGCGAAGTGGACCAAGGTCTTTCATCTCGAACTGCTGCTGGAGGTGCCTCTTCAGAGAATCGATAGTAGCAGTATCATCACCGGTAATGATCATGTCATCAATATATAGAAGCAATATTGCATGACCATGATTAGAGGTGTGAGTGAACATAACATAGTCATTCATACTCTCTGTAAAGCCGGCTGCAAGCACTGAGAACCTGAAGTACTCAAACCAAGCCCGAGGAGCTTGCTTGAGCCCATAAATGACCCGACGAAGACGGCAAAAATGCTGGGAAGGAGTCGAAAGACCAAGAGGGGACTCATGTAGACTTCCTCAGAGAGATCTCCATGAAGAAACAAGTTCTTCACATCCATCTGGAAGAGTGGCCAGTGACGAGCAGAAGCAACTGCTAACAGAGTTCAGATAGAAGTCATCTTCGCAACAGGAGCGAAAGTCTCCTCGTAGTCAATGCCGTGCTCCTGAGTAAAACCACGAGCAACAAGGCGGGCCTTGTATCTCTTAATTGATCAATCGAAGCGAGTTTTGATTCGATAGACCCAGCGACAGCTGACAGGATCCTTCCCTGGAGGAAGAGGAACGAGCTCCCAAGTACCAGTCTGCTGAAGAGCCTGTAACTCCTCGGCCATAGCCTGCTGCCAGTGTGGAATCTGAACTGCCTCACGATAAGTCTGTGGCTCCTGAAGAGAGTGAATAGTCGCAAGGAAGGACTGAAAATAGGGCGAGTAAGAAGCAATCTGAGAAAAGCCATAGCGATCAGGTGGATGCCTTTCACGCTCAGTATAGCGCGTAGAGGGAGCAGAAGACCTAACGTCACTAGCACCTGGGAATGACAGCGAAGGTGATAAACCTGAAGTGTCTGCAGCAGAAGTGGTAGCAGGCGAGTCAGGTGGAACTGGTGAAGTTGGCAATACAGGTGGAGCAGGCGCGGGCTGGCGACGAGTGCTGGTGTAAATAACAGGTGGGTGTGTGGGCTCAGGCACTGGAGCAGGAGCAGTGGTAGCATCAGGAGGCACAGGGGTAGGAAGCAGACCCAAAGAGGAACTAGATGTCTGGAGGAAAGACAAGTCCAAGGAATAAGATGCTTCTGAGTAGAAGGGTGTGTCCTCGAAGAAGGTCACGTGTCGAGATATGCGGATACGACGAACAAAAGGGTCATAACAACGCCAACCCTTGTGCTCAGAACTGTACCCTAAAAAGACACACTTGGTCGACCGAGGAGTAAGCTTTGTACGCTCCCCAGGTGGAAGCAAAACAAAGCTGGTATAATCGAAAGTACATAGAACTCTATAATTGGGAACAATGGAGTAGAGTCGCTGAAACGGGGACTGATCAGAAAGAAGAGGGGAAGGAGTCCGGTTAATTAGATGGACAGAGGTGAGAACAGCTTCAGCTCAGAAGTGGCGAGGAACTAAGGCAGAGAACAAAAGGGACCGAGCGGTCTCAAGAATGTGACGATGCTTCCTCTCAGCAACCCCATTTTGAGCAGGCGTATAAGAGCACGACTGCTGGGTTAGAGTACCATGAGAGAAAAGAATATCATGAAACTCAGAAGAAAGATACTCTCGAGCACCATCTGAGCGAAAAACCTTAATCCATTTCCCAAACTGAGTATGGACCATACTAGTGAAATCACGATATACCTGACATACATGGACCTACGACGTAAGAATGTCACCCAGGTGAATCGGGAGAAGTCATCAATGAAACTGATATAATAATGAAAGCTAGACATAGACATAACCGGTAATGGTCCCCAAATGTCCGAGTGCACAAGATCGAAAGAAAAGGTAAACACAGACTCACTGGAGGGAAAAGGATGAGCCGAGTGCTTAGCAAGCTGACAACTCGTGTAGGGAGAAGGTGAAGTGAAGGAGAGATTACCCAAGTGATTGGACTGGAACATGCTTCGTAGGCACATTGCAGAGGGATGTTCAAGTCGGCGATGCCAGAGGTCGGCAATGGAAAGAGCAGCAACACATGAAGCAGAGGAAGGAAAAGGCACATGAAGATGCTCCAGATTGTACAAGCCACCATGTCTCCGTCCTCTCCCAATCTGATGGCCAGTGCGAGGGTCTTCCACCACACAAGATGATGCTGAGAAAGTAACGGTGAAACCGAGATCAGTCAATCTACTAACCGAGATCAGATTGATCGACACACGAGGAGCATAGAGCACATCTGGAAGTGAGACGACCACTGGGGTCAGAAGATGTGGAAATAGAGTCAGAGCAAGTGATGTCCAAAGGAGACCCGTCGGCAGTGTGAAGCTGCAGCTGAGGAGCAACACTGGTATATTCGGTGAGAACAGTAGTATCGAAGGTCAAGTGATGAGTAGCTCCTGACTCAAAGATCCAAGATCCGCTGGAGAGACTCAGATGACACTGACCATGGGAAGACGAATTGACACAAGAACCCCCAAAAGTCGCTTTGATCGCCATCGCACTGCACTTTACTTCACTGCACTTCACAGTGTTGCACTATACTTCACTGCATCTCACATCACATCAATGCACTGCACTTTATTTCACTGGTTCACTTCTCTGGTTTACTTCACAGCACTACACAGTACTTTACTTCACTGGTTTACTTCACAGCACATCACTTTACTTCATTGGTTCACTTCACTGGGTTACTTCACAGCACAGCATAGCACAGCACTTCACTTCACTGGTTTACTTCACAGCACAGCATAGCACATCACTTTACTTCACTGCACCTCTTAGCACACCAATGCATTGCACTTTACTTCACTAGTTCACTTCACTGGTTTACACAGGTTTAATGGACGACTGAGATGAGAGCTGAGATCAATACTGTATTTAGGGTTTCGTTCTTCATCTCTGAGCCGCCAGCCTCATCTGAAGATCTGAACTGTGAGCCCGCGAGGTCCTCTTCTTCGAAACTCACAGTGATCAAAACCCGCAGTAATAGAAGCCAACAGATTCGAAGATCTTGAATATATGAATCAGCTGCTAGCCTTGAGATCTTGCCCATCGAAGTCTGCAGATCTGAAGCTCTGCAAATCTGAAGATCTGAAGCTCGAGCCTTGAGATCCTGCTTCCTCACTTTCGAAAACCTGCAGCGATCAAATCTAGATGCAAGCTTTTGAAGAAAAGCTTCGATCTCGAAGCTTGATGCAGATGAAGCTTCAATGAAGGCTTCGATGAGAACTCAATCTCGAAGCTGTCGATCAGACGAAACTTCGATGAAGGCTTCGATCTCGACGCTTGATGCAGGTGTCGATGCAGGCTGCCGAAGAAGCTCGGATGAAGGCTTCGATGCTTGGATTGAAGGAAGCTCTACTAGAAACCTATTAGGGCTCTGATACCATGTTAGACCCAAAAAGAAAAATGAAAAACAGGAATTTGGGAGTAAAAGCTTACTTTACTCAATGGGGCAAATGCCCTATATATCACTATACAAAGGATGGGGTCACCAAAGGGTGAGCATACCCAAAAGGGACTAAAAGTGCCTACACAAGGATTAAGAATGAATCTACACACTCTAACAGATCCATTTCCGTTAGCGTGGGCTCCTAGTGGTTTTAGCGAAACTGAAACAACTGAGCAGAGATGTTTCAACTCTGTTTCGATTTTGACCGAAATAATTAATTTGTGCATTACTTTTCATTTCTTAAGTTGGTGGAGACCGATGGCAACGCCTCCACAAAATGTCTGCATGGTGACGGCAAGAAGGCTCCATGACCCAAGCTTTGGTTTGACACATTAGAGGAAGGACTCACTTGGGACCTCGCCTAAGCGTTCGCCTCTAGTGGGTTCTCTTGAGTCGTGTATGTTGGGTGTCTTATAACCCATCTATGTCTTAAGTTGTTATGCTGGGCCAATATTGGGATGTGTCGTCGGGTCAGGGTTGTCAAGCCCTTTGAGTCTTTGGGTTGCTTGTGCTCCAACTCCAAGTGTGGGGTGACTATAAAAATCTTTTAAGGTTGCCATTTAGGGTAGTGATGGATGAATGAAGAAAATGAAAGGCTTATCTCAAACCCTAGAAGGTGAGTCCTTGGTGCTCAGAGTGAGTCTTTGCACACCACTAACGCGAGGATAGTGTTTTTCCATTCCTTTTCTTCTTTGTCTAATTGTGTGCGGCGTTGAGTCCGGTATCACTTTTGATATTAGAGCAAGCCCTATCACACTTTGGCATCAATCACTTCTGTAAAAGCCTGCCAATCATTAACATCATCGCTGCTTGCGCCGGGCATCATTGTTTCACCATCATCGCCATCCAACATCCAGAAGGCAGCTGTTTCCCGCCCTTCCACCCAAGATACCCCCTAGCCCTAAATCCATAACCTTCATCGTTCAATAACACCTCCATCAATCACATAACACCATCTCAACTACCATATTCCCTTCCATTAAGCCCTAATCTGTAAGCTTTCCCCATTGGTGTGGCACCATCTCTATCTCTCACTATGCTCTCAACATAAATCCCAAACCCTACCCACAACTCTCACCACCACCAACTTGTTTGACCCTCTTCACCACCACCCACCGTTACTGCTGCCAGATCTTTCTTCTCTGCAAATCATTACATTCGTTGCTGCGTCTTCCTCACTTCTAAAATCCCATCCCTTGAGGTCTAATTGCCGCAAGCCTCATATTTATGCTATATCAGAGAGAGAGAGAGAGAGAGAGAGGATTTGTGGTGCCTCTTTCTCCTCTATATATATTAGCCACTTGCCCCCCCCCCCCCCCCCCCCCCCTCCTCAAGCTGGAGCACACAAATCGAACATGCCCAGCTTGGTACAAAAGAAGCAAATGGTCCTTTGGCTAAGGGTTTTTGGTAAGAATATCTCCAAGTTGTGCCAAGGACTTGACGAATTGTGTAGCGAGTTGCTTAGGCATGGCAAGATTACGGATGGAATGGCAATCAACCGCAATGTGCTTAGTCCTTTCATGAACCACAAGATTGTTGGTAATAAATATAGCCGCTTGATTGTCATTAAACATATTCATAGGTGCCGTAGAAGCAACTCCCATCTTGCGAAGCAATGTTTGGACCCACAACATCTCAGAAGCCGTATGCGCCATGGCTCGGTTCCTCGCATCTGCGCTTGAGCGAGCCACAATAAATTGTTTCTTGCTTCGTCTTGTCACCAAATTTCCTCCGATAATGGTGTCATATCCGGAAGTAAAATGTCATTCATCTTTGCTACCGGTCCAAACAACATCGAAAAAACCAACAATAGAAAACAATGAAGAGGGCTTGTCCCATAATCCTTACCCTGGGGACACTTCGAGATATCGAAGAATTCGGCAAACAACTTCCCAATGGGGTTGGCAATACTCGTGCATGTAATTACTCACAACCCTGAAAATAAAGGAAACGCCCGGACGAGTAACCATTAAATAGATAGCTTTCCAATCAGACAACGATAGCGATCCATGCTCTTGAGGAGGTTGACACACTATCTAAATGAGTAGTCGGTTCTATCAAAGTATTGACTGGCTTACAACCACGTATCCCAGTCTTACTAAGTAGGTCCAATGCATATTTACGTTTAGAGAGACATAGCCCACTCTTGTTTTGAGCCACCTCAATACCTAAAAAGTACCAGAGAGGCCCCAAGTGTGCAATTTTGATTGAAGGTGAGTCTTCAAGTGTGAAATTCCAAGCTTATCACTCCCGAAGACAACAATATTATCAACGTAGACTATGAGAATAATGATACATTGAGTCGATCGTCGAGTGAAGACGGAGTGATCGTCGGTGGATCAAGTGAAACCATAAGAAAGAAGAACCATGCGAAACTTGTCAAACCATGCTCAATGGGATTCTTTGAGGTAATAAATAGCTTTATTCAACTGACGCACTAAGTGAGGCCTAGTAGCATCCAATATACCGGAGGTTGTTCCATGTACACCTTTTCATTGAGCTCACCGTGGTGGAACACGTTCACATCAAGTTGATAGAGCGGCCACCCAAGGCATAGGCATACCACCCCTTCGAAGGTTTGAGTGAACCCTTTAGCAACCAACCAGGCCTTAAGACATTCCACAGTATTATTCGGTTAATACTTCACAGTGTTACCTAATCGGTCCCAACGACATCTAACTACATGCATCCCTGACAGTAATACGGTGAGGTCCCATGAGTGGTTGTGATGAAGAGTACTCATCTCCTGGACCGTAGCCTTCGTCCACCCCGTAGATTCATGATTAGATGTTGGAACATGGGTGCATGACAAAGAAGAGAGAGAAACTCGATATGGAGAGGTTAACCGTGGAAAGGAAATAAAATGTGCAATGAAGTGTGAAATGCATGAGCGAGTACGTTTCTTAAGAGCGATGCTTATGTTAAGGTCTTGAACCTCATGCGCTGAAGGTGTTGGCTCTGGCAAAGTTACCAAGTTAGAAAACAAGAATAAATCGGCTATGGAAAAAATCGGAAAGATTAGGCAAAAGTAGGAAAAACGAAATCAATAAAAAATAATAAAAATTTAATATATATATATATATATATATATATATATATATATATATGTTTCAATATATTGTTGAGTAACATTTATCATTTTCATGCATAAGCAATATATTAGTATTAGAACTATAGCAATTATAACATCAATGATAAATAATACATAACAAATCATAGTAACAACTAACAATAAGCAACTAATTTACTAGGCAAATATAATTGTAAGAGTAAATGATACATTAGCAAACAACAATAACTAAGCAAATAGAAATTCTAGGGATGCCATTGACAATAAATGATAATATCTAAGCAAATAGAGTCTAATTGTCGAAAGACGATAAGCAAAAAGAAAGCAACGTTGATTCATCCACAACCATATGCAAAAAGAAAGTAAAACAGATACAAATGCTTATCCATAGACAGCTTGATCAAAGTTTATAACAACAAATAAATTCTACTCCATATCTAGCTC
Organism: Chamaelirium japonicum; assembly: GCA_947650365.1. Taxonomy (NCBI): domain Eukaryota; kingdom Viridiplantae; phylum Streptophyta; class Magnoliopsida; order Liliales; family Melanthiaceae; genus Chamaelirium; species Chamaelirium japonicum. The sequence continues at coordinate 21,589,968 of OX393554.1, forward strand.
GAAGTCATCATCATCATCAATGTTCTCATCTTCATCAGAATCCTCTTCACTCCCGGTGAAAAGATCAATCTCATTGCTCCCATCAAGATATTTGGGAAATGACGAGATTTTATTGAGGAAGATTGGATCCACATCTTTGACCTCTTTTGATGCAGTAGTTTTCATGAAGTGCATATTCATCCTCACATACACCAAGCCTTGGAGTTTTTGTGGTTCCAATCGATTCCTCTTCTTCGTATGTATGACCTAAAAAACGCTCCAATTTCTCTCGCATGTGGAAGCGCTGAAAGGTTGGCTACACAACTTGATCGCCACCTTCTGAAGATAGGAATCTCAACTCCAAATATATCCCACCATATTCCAAAAAGTATAAAGACCACTTTAGATTTCATAAAATAAAATAGATAACAGCCACTAACAAAATTAAATATCAAAATCATTGCTTACTTTGAGATGCGATATCAAGTAAATCAATAGCGGAGCCCACAAAGATACGAGGATCTTTCGTGTGGTAGCGCTTGAGATCATTGGTAAAATCCCTTCTTTCAACTTCGGGAACCATCTTTGTTTTCACCCTATCAATTGCATGCTTCACTTCCAAATCCATCTTCACAAGTTTGTGATAAAACAAGTATGCATTTTGGCATTGTTTTAAGTATTGTTATCGTTGTCGATATCGCCAAGTTGCTCGGGGGAAAAATCGGGAATATATCGCCAAATATCGCTGAAAATTAGGGAAAAGAGGGCAAAATGAAGATTTTTTTGAAGGATTTTTTTATATATCCCTTTAGGATGTATAGATACACCATTATGATCAATAACATACAAAACACAATCATTTACTCTAGGGGACACTCAATTTAGGCTCTATATATGAGTCTGTGAACTATCCGACACTGTCTATGAACTGTTAGAAACTTTGCAATAGTCTATGAATTAAACAATCACAATAAGATTACAAACACTAGGAAGCATGATATAACATATCAAAACCCATATGGTTCACAGTACATAAAAGTATATCACAAATTCGTAACTCATAAAACATAAGACATAATAAGCATAAAATATCTCACAGACTGACAGTACATGACATAGCATTATACTCTGAAAATGATTTAAGAAAAACAATTTAAAATTTGGATAGTAAGTAGATTGGATGTGTAGTATTGACATACTAAAATTCAATGTTGTCAGAGCCGAACCGGAGTATGAACCGGTTTGGGTACCAGTCCGGTTCAACCGGCCGGTCCGGTCCGGTTCACCGGTCTGAATAATTTAAAATTTAAAACTATTTAATTAAGTTGAGAAAATTGTAAAAATTATTTTAAATAGAGAAAAATTATGGAAAAAATATGAAAAATAGAGGTTATTAAAAAATAAAAATAGAGGTTATTAAAAAAGTACATATTACTATATTAGTATATTACATGCGCCCATGCAGGATCAGTTTTTTTACTAGATTTTGATGATGCAGATTCAGGCATGCTTTGAGACTTGAGAGGAGGCTCCTTACATATACCTTGTTTCTTGTATTTTGTTGAACAGGACCTGAAGCGGAGAGGACTAAATATTGCAACTTGCAATCCTGCAACACAACTTGCAAAAAAAAAAAAAAAACTGAGCAATGCATGGAATAAAATTACAGTTTTGTTTTTCTGCAATAGTGCAATCAATTCCACAAAAAAAAAACAGATTTTTATTTTCCCTGAAATCCAAACTTTGCAGTTTGTACCAATTACCAAAGCTTTGTATTGCACCAAAAAAAAAAAACAGTTTTTTACAATCAATTGCACCAAAAAAAAAACAGATTTTTGCTTTCCCTGATATCTAAAGATTCTAAACTCCAAAGTTGAATCAAAAAAAAAAAGAAGAAAGCTTCAGAATCTCAGATTCAGTCGGCCCAAGCCGCACAACACACACACACACACACACACACACAGAGAGAGAGAGAGAGAACCCAAAAAAAAACCCGACATTCATGATCTCAGTCGGCCCAACACAGTGAACACATACACACACCCAGAGAGAGAGAGAGAGAGAACCCAATAAAAAAACCTGCAAAGTACAGACTACAATCATGATCTCAGTCGGCCCAAGCCACCCAACACAGTGAACACACACACACACACACACACACACACAGAGAGAGAGAGAGAGAGAGAGAGAACCCAAAAAAAAAGGGTTCAGACTTCAGTCGGTCCAACAGAGAGAGAGAGAGAGAGAGAGAGAGAGAGAGAGAGAGAGAGAGAGAGAGAGGGGAGTACCTGGGTCCTGGAGTGCGGGGTGGTCGGCTGAATTGCAGTCGGCCTCAAGGTGGGGGATGATCGGCAGGCCCGACAGGGAGAACGAAGTTCAACGAACGGGAGACGGAACGTCGCGCGGGTCGGGGTGAGATAAATCGCGAGGGTTTTGGCCCTATTAATAGGCTGACTGAACCGCCCAGTTCAGTCAAGCTGTCAGCCGCCTGGTTTGTTGCCTAAAACCGCCCGGTCCAGCGGTTCGATCCCGGTTTAAGTTCCTGGAGCGGTCCGATGGACTGCCGGACCGTTCAGCCTGCCGGTTGACCGGTTTCCGGTCCGGACCGGCCGGTCCGGTCCGGTTTTAACAAGATTGCTAAAATTTCATTAGGGTTTATTGGGTTTAAATAGATGAACCCATGAATCCCAATTAATTTCATGATAATCATGATGAATCACATCAAACTTGATGCGATTCATGTTTATAATCTATTCTTCACGAATATCTACTTAGGAAAATTGAAAAATTAAAAAAAAAGATTTGAAAATATACCTCAACTTATAAATTTGGAAGAAATCCCAAATTCGTGAAGAGGCTTCAAATCTACCAAGAACGACAAATGGAGGCTTTGGCTATATTTAGCGATATTTGGTGATTTTTCGGCGATATTTGATGATATATCGGAGATATTTTGACTTCTTTCCCAAAACAGGAAAATTTAGTCTGTTTTGATGTCGGAGCCTGGTGATATATCGCTATATATTGCCGATATTTTAAACCATGAATTTAGGTACACCAAGAATGCATGAAGGGGGTTATCCAATGTTTATTCCACATTTTGTCAATGATCTAATATGGCATAAATTTTGAGGAGTTATCATCGAAAGTTCTCTTCATTGATTCTTTTGCACGATCCATAGCTTCATACAAATAGCACATAGTAGAGCCATTTCCGTCAACCATCCTCAAAACTCTAACAAGTGGCTCAACTGCTTGCAAGATTTGTCTTCCCGCTTCCCAAAAATGATTCCTTTGAATTATGTTTGTCACTTCAACTCTATCAACTTTCTTACTTTGCGGTAGCGATCTCCATTCAGTTGAAGCCACCATATTTCGAAGGGCTTGTTCTTCCTTCATTATAGATTGCAAACATAGAAATTTTGTTGCAAACCTAGTTGCATTTGGTCTTTTCAATTCATTTCCATGTGCATATGTCCTCGTTAAATATAACTCATGCTGAAATTTATATAGAAACTTCACAATTCTCCGTGCATTAACCAAGACGGGTTTCACGTCTTCAAGTTCATCAATTTGCTCCAATATAAGGTCTAAGCAATGTGCCACACATGAGGTCTTGAAAATGTGGAGAAACCTCTCTTGAATTATGTAAATCATCGAAACATAATTCGATGCATTGTCGGATATGAACCGCACGACATTTTTTGCCTCTATTTCCTCTATGCTTGAGGAAATGAAATTAGGGATGTAAGATGCATCCTTCTTTCCCACCGTACATTCTGCCTTTAAAAAAATGTTCCCTTTGGATAGTGTTAGATACCCTCATATTCCAAAACTTAGGTTGTAAGGGAAGGTCCAAAGAGGGTATATAAAGCGGGTGTTAGGTGCCCCTTTACCGATGTGGGACTAACCGGTGGACTTCCTCAACACCCCCCTCAAGCGGAGCGAGGCATAATCAGAAGGGGCCGCACCTGGTGGGAGACAGTGAACCCAGCTCTGATACCATGTTAGATACCCTCACATCCCAAAACCCGGGTTGTAAGGGGAGGTCCACAGAGGGTATATAAAGCGGGCGTTAGGTGCCCCCTTTACCGATGTGGGACTAATCGATGGACTTCCTCAACATATAGGATGTTAAAAGATTGATACGAGGCCTTCTTCTAGCATCGGTCCATGAGTCTAACATAACGGTGTAGCTCATGACTCCTTCACGGACATCACACTCCTTTGTTTGCCCTTTTAGTTTAGCCAAAAGCTTTGTTCTTGCGGTCTCATAACTTGCCATGACATACCTCGGAGTCTCGGACCATGATTTACAATCGTTGTCATCGCATCCTTAAATTCATTTGACCTCAACAAATTGAAAGGAAAGTTGTTTGCCACAATCACTATTCACTGTCATGATTTCAGATCAGCAACCTCTTTTCTCTTTCTTTTTTTTATTTATAAAAATGCAATCTTCGGCTGTTCATGCCCTTCACTTCCTCTTCCCAAAAACGATGACAACTATGTCTTACACACCAACTATGTCTTAAGTTGTTATGTTGGGCCATTGTTGGACCATGTCGTCTTGCAGTTGTTCTCATGTTCATGGTATGCATCCATCCTTAGCGCCCAACTACATACCTATTACGGTGGAATATTCTGATCTGGAGTCTAATTTGGTAAGGGTTGGTGCAAAATGCTACACCGAAACTGTAACATTTGAGCAGGGATACTTCTTTTTGGTTCCAATTTTGGCCGAAACAAATCTGTTTTGAACAAAAAAAGAGAATGAAGTAGCTAAGAAAGAAATGATTTGCAAGATTGTAAAACCTACTTCAATGTCCGATCTTTTCAATTATAAATATGTTTCATTTTGATTGCTTAAAAAAAAATATGTTTCATTTTGGATGAAATTTCAAACCATGACATGCACATATAAGAATTAGTAATACCAAGATGAGTAGCCTACTTCCTTGGTAACACATTTAACTCCATGCAAAGCTATCTTCCTGATTCTAAAGCATAGACTGTCTCGTTTATTAATGGTTTCACTTTTCTGTGTACATGAGGTATGGAAGTTAATCATTTCATTGGCAGGGATGCACAGCTTATTGGAGACTTCAATGGTTGGGATGGGTCTAATCACAAAATGGAGAGAAGCCAATATGGTGTTTGGACAATCAATATTCCAGACTCTGCTGGCAAGCCATCCATTCCTCACAATTCGCGGGTTAAGTTTCGATTTAAGCATGGCAACCAAATATGGGTTGATCGAATTCCAGCGTGGATCAGATATGCCACTGTTGATCCTAATCAATTTGCAGCTCCATATGACGGGGTTTACTGGGATCCACCACCTTCAGAGAGGTCCTAAATTTAGAACACAGAGTTTTGTTTGCTGTAGTATGATATTCCTATCCAAACATACCATCGTTGGCAGCAAATACTAAAGCAATATCGTAAAACAATAATCACCTGTTCCTTTTTATTCATGCAGTTACAAGTTTAAGTACCCTCGCCCTCCAAAACCTGCTGCACCGCGCATATACGAGGCTCATGTAGGGATGAGTAGTTCAGAACCACACATAAGCTCGTTCAGAGAATTTGCCGACAATGTTCTGCCTCGCATACGAGCTAACAACTATAACACAGTTCAATTGATGGCTATCATGGAACATTCCTACTATGCCTCTTTTGGGTATCATGTCACGAACTTCTTTGCTGTCAGCAGCAGATTCGGAACACCTGAGGATCTCAAGTATCTAATTGACAGAGCTCACAGTTTGGGTCTGCGAGTTCTAATGGATGTTGTCCACAGCCACGCAAGCAACAATGTCACGGATGGTCTTAATGGCTTTGATGTTGGACAAATTACACAGGACTCCTACTTCCACACAGGGGATCGGGGTTACCATAAGCTGTGGGATAGCCGATTATTCAACTATGCTAATTGGGAAGTCTTGCGTTTTCTTCTATCTAACTTGAGATGGTGGTTGGAGGAGTTCAAGTTTGATGGTTTCCGATTTGATGGAGTCACTTCAATGTTGTATCACCATCATGGAATCAACACAGTATTTACAGGGAATTACGGTGAATATTTCAGTGAGGCAACTGACGTCGATGCTGTTGTCTATATGATGCTTGCGAATTGCTTGGTACATAACCTCTTGCCAGATGCAACGATTATTGCTGAAGATGTTTCAGGTATGCCAGCGCTATGCAGGCCAGTCCATGAAGGTGGAGTGGGTTTTGACTACCGCTTGGCCATGGCAATTCCTGACAAGTGGATTGACTACTTGAAGAACAAAAAAGATACCGAATGGTCGATGAAAGATATCACCTGGAGTTTAACAGACAGAAGATATACTGAAAAGTGTATTTCTTATGCCGAGAGTCATGATCAGGTAGTTCCACAGATATCTAAGATGGTTAGTGTCCATTTATAAACTCCATAATTATACTGGCATATGATACCATGATCATGTTCTCAATATTCTTGCAGTAGTAAGTGTAAGAGTTTGGAAATCTAGAGGTAAAGTTGCAACATATAGCACTTGCATTTTCATCTTCTAAGAATTGAATGTTATAGCAACGTTGCATTTTAGAAACTGTATTAGTTCAAGGTACAAAAAATCGATATATTTCGTGAAATATCGCGAAATATATCGGAAAAAGGAAAACCCGATACGAAATCCTGCCTGTAGTCTCGAGCAAAACTGGAAATGTCAAAATATCGAACGGTTTTGCTAAATATCGCGATATTTTCACGAAATATTTCCATTTCCACGAAATATCGCAATATCAGTACCAACACAAAGGGATTTTGTCATAATTTTGCCAAATTTATCCAAAATTGTGGGACTGATTGGTTATAAAAGGGTGTTTGTGACCTGGTTCTCAGCAGCTTATTTACATATAATAACATTTAAGTAAATGTTGTTTTACTTAATTTTATTTTCTCCATTTTCTTTAAGTTATTGTATGTAAATAAGCAAATACCCCCCCATTTGATTTCAATAAAAATATCAAAAAAATAAAAAACCAAAGGAATCAAAAAGTATACTTTCAGTTTTAGTAGGAGAAAACAATTTTCAGGGTTTTTTATAAAATCCACATGGTGAGAAAAGTGATTAAATCAACTCCTTTTTAGCTCAAAAAATTCCACAAGATGTAGAAGGACAAGTGCATCTAGAAAATCATGGTCCATCTTAGGAAATTTTGAATGTATAAAAACTTTTCTATATAAAAACGTTTTTTTTCGGACTTAATAAAAAACAGTGTTTCACATTTCAGCATAATTTTTGCACAATTTCAAACTTACAAAACTTTCTTGTTTTAAGTCCGCTTTCAAAATCGTTTGAAACATTATTTTAACAATCAACTAATCTTTATTTTGAAAATATTTTTATCCAAAAAAAAGATTAAAAAGCATTTGATAAATATATATCAAAATCGGACCAAACAAGATTGCACTAGACTCACATATTCAATACATTGAATACATGCTATGTGAAGCTCTACACCCCTAAATAGGGTACAAATATTATTTGAGTGTTCCAAAGTGTGTATCTATACTTGGTTTATGACTATCCAGAGTTTCACTAAAAAAATTCTATAAAAAAATCAATATTTTCCCCATTTCTACAAAATTGCAATATTTCCACACTGTCGAAATATTTCCACGAAATATTTCTATATCTAGAAGGTTGAAATTTCCACCGAAATGGAGATTTCGAACCTTGATCAGATTACATAGTTCTCTTACAATAGTTGAGAAAGAAACGGACAACACTTTATTATGAGACCATAAAACCAACTAAAGCAATTGAGTGCATTGTAAATCTTTACTTCCTAGGATCTCTAACGATTTTGATTTCAATTATTTGTAATAACCTTTTGACAACTTTGCATTTCCCTTCGCAGTCCATTGTGGGAGACAAGACTATCGCCTTTTTCTTGATGGACAAGGAAATGTATTCTGGCATGTCCGATTTGAAACCTGCTTCTCCTGTAACTGAGCGAGGGATTGCACTTCAAAAGGTTTGTGCCTACTATTAGGTTTTATCTTGGACAATTGTGTTAGAGATCACTAAAGTGGCACCTTTTATTTCTAAAGAGTAAAGACTGCCGTTTCTTTGCTAGTCAGAGTGATGATACTTTTTAGTAGCTCCATGGTTTATAATTTATTATTATTACGACATGGGCTATAACCAAGCATTCATCTTTTTTCTTCTTTATAGCCTTTTTTTTTACTTTGCAGATGATTCACTTCATAACCATGGTGCTAGGAGGTGAAGGCTACCTCAATTTTATGGGAAATGAGGTAAGAGGCACGACTTTTTTCTTTCTTCTTCATGAATTTCTAGTACGGCAATTAAGCCCGCTTGTGACAATAGAGATAGCTAACGGATATGGCCGTAGAGGGTCGATTCCCAAAATTGACCCCAAATACATGGCACAAGACTTGAGTGGTATGGTTATGGTTAAGAGCACACGAACTGCGGGCCCACATAAAATGTTTGCCTTGCTGCAACAATTGGTTGCATAATAACGTATATACACTATGTAACACATGTAGAGAGCCTTGTACAATTGATTTGAGGGTTCACAAATCACAATGACATACATAGGTATATGCTATATGATTCATAATATTGGTCCTTAAAGAGAGCTCAAGCACAGTGATAAGAATGTTAAGGTGGATATGCAGAAAAACTAAATGAGAATTATAATCCATTGATGAATCCTAATCCCATTATCCTAGTTTAAATAGGAGTTCTAGATTAATTAGGAACACATTTACGAAGCTTTATTAAATTAGTAGTCCTACATAACAGGTATGTTATGGAACTAGGAATCCTAGATAACTTTAGAAACCCCTTATTTATTAATTTTGATAAGAAAGACCTCTAATAAATAAAATAAATTCTAAAAACAATCTATAGGCTTGTAGGACACTCCTATATTAATGTGCAAGGTGCATGTTTTTTTCCTTTCCTCACTACTTCATCTTAACTGACAGTGCATGTAGTGGGATCACTACTTATGCATAACAGAAACACATATTTCTTCTCTTTCTACTTGATTATGATATATAATCACTTGATTAGATCCTTATTCCCATGTGCGTATTCCTTATGTCAAGAACTGGTACCGACTAGAATATGATATGATACCAAATCAAGATCAAGGTTTTAAATGCTACTTGTACAATCTCCATCGACAATCTAAAAAACAAACCAGACCCAAGAAGTGGTGGCGGGGCCCAGGGTAAGTACTTGGTGTGAATTCTGATGCACTGACCCCTGGGCCCCGCCACCACTTCTTGGGTCTGGTTTGTGTTTTAGATTGTCGATGGAGATTGTACAAGTATCATTACCTCTTATTTGCTTGTTTGATATGGTCCATCACTTTTTCCTTCAAAATTTCCTATCTGAACCTGTTCAACTTCTTTAGAATGCTCTTGCATGAGCAGAGATCAATTGTGAGTTAACTTAAAGGGTGGCATACTTCGATGACTAGACATCATCCTTTCTATTATATCTTCTCTTTGGATCAACAACTATGATGCTAAACCCCTAGTAATACCCCAACATAAAAGGTCATGAAGTTTCTAACTTGCTTTTAATCTATTCACAACTCCAAGTGACATAAATATATTTTTTATCTACAGTAAATTATATGTCAATGTGTCCTATTGAAAAAAATTCTGAATTTTGTTTTCTTTCGATTCTAATGGGTTTTGGGGCAGTGATCGCTAAAGAAATTTAACTTTTGCCAACGTGTTCCCTGACTTCGGATGCAACCTCAACTGTTTTAACTTTTAAGTCTTGGCATTCAAGAATGTGATTGTGGTAGTATTTGTTTAGGAGTTTTTTACAAATTGACCCATGAAATCTTCCCTATTTACATATAAACCCAACTAAATTCAATATTTGCATATAAACCCTGTGAGTGCAAATATTGTGCCGGACTGGATCAGAGCCGCATGGGCCCGCGCAACGGCCCAAGTGGGTAAGTCCGCCCGGGCTCATGGGCCCACTCTGCAGGGACCACAGATCAAGCCCTCCCCCTTATTGGGCCCGAACAACGGTCCAATAAGGGCTCAGCAAGGAGGCCCAGAACCAATGCACGTCATCATCGCCACATCATTACTACCATATCGGGCACATGCCTATGCTATAAAAGGACCCCCATGGCATTCAGAAAAGTGGGGGTCATTCGATCAAAGGTGGACGATTCCAGAACAAGTGCTAGAGCTCAATTCTCCACTTCCTGTTCTCATCTAGTTGCCCCGTGCAACCCCACTGTACAAAGCTTATCTCAGCCTGTCGAGAGAACGCTTCCCCCTCCTTACTCATATTATAGTGAAGATCAGGTGGCACCTCACACCCGGAGACGTAGGTCGTAAGACCGAACTTCGATAACAATTCACTGTGTCATCTCTCTCCCCCTTATACTTGATCTACACTCTAATCTTTACATCACCCATAACATCCACATTCAATCAAGGCTGTGGGGCGGGGTTCTCGATCAATGCGGCTCGGAAATTTCCCCCACAAACCCCTCAAATCCTATGAACCTTGATATTGACCCTTACAATTAACTGACGTTCAAAATAAGGGAATATAATAAGAATATCCCCTCATTTGACTGTTTTTATTGAATAACTTTTTATTTCCTTCTTTACCCTTCTAAATCAATAGATGCTCCTCCAAAACGATAATAGTTTGGGTTAGGTTTAAGTTAGGTTCAGGTTAGGTTTATGTGAGATTCGGGTTTAAGTTCATTTCTAATAAATATAGGTATTTAGGTAATTAAAGTCAAGGATAAATTTGTCATTTCCCATCTAGGCCAATAGCTCGTTAATGGTTGTTATGAGGGGTTGATTTGCAATATTTGGATAATTTACGGGTTCATATCCAAACATTTACTTTGCAAGGGTTTATATGCACATAAGGAAGATTTTAGGGGTGGGTTATAAAAATTCCTTGTTTATATTGGTTGAAATTGCCCTTTTCGACTTGTTGGTCAAAGGAAAAACAATAAATATACACAAAATAGATATTGCAAAAAAGATGAGAAAATGAATCGTCAAGATTAAGCAGTTTAGTTGAGCAAATGAATTTGTTGAGAATAGTCCCACATCGGTTCAGGGGTGGAGTTCCACGTCTTTATATACTGTTGTCCCTTCCCTCTCAACACCGGTTTTGAGGGGGCATGGGAATTGTAACATAAAATCAGAGCTAGGCCTCATCCTGTCTCCCCTCCATGTGGTCCCGCTGCATCCTCTTTCTCCCTCCGATTGAGATCTCCTCCCCCCCTCCGATCAAGAAGCGCTCTGCGTGCGAGCGGATGTTGAGAATAGTCCCACATCGGTTAAGGGGTGGAGTTCGACGTCTTTATATATTGTTGCCCCCTCTCTCTCAACACCGGTTTTGAGGGGGCATGGGAATTGTAACAGAATTAAAACAATCTTGAACTCGTGGAAATGTTTAACATGGATGCATAAGGAAAAAAGACACTTATTGATGGCCTTGGTGGTGCTATTTCTAACTTGAAATTTTTTATTAGCACCTCTGCATTCTTTTCTATCTTTTGCTCATGCTTCAGTTTTTTTTTCTACAGGCTTCATATTTTCTTCCTTTTAGTTATCCTGGAATGTAATTCGGTTAGTTTGAGTGGTACAACCTTTTCCGTTTTTTATGAGCTTCAGAAGAATGTGTTAAACACTTAAACATACAAGGAATATCAACCTTCTTGGTCTTGGTCTACGATCAATAGTGGAACCTGTGATTTAAATATGAAATATTAAACTTAGTTCCTTTTTTTTTCTAGCAACATCACCAAATTTTAGATATGTTCTGCATAAGATGTTGGTTTATGTCATTTTTTCAATAATTATGTAGACTTTCTCTAATTGTAAGGGCATTGGATTACTGTAGTTTGGTCATCCGGAATGGATCGACTTTCCAAGAGAAGGCAATGATTGGAGTTACGATAAATGCAGACGTCAATGGAACCTTGTTGACACCGATCACCTAAGATACAAGGTTTGCACATGTTCCTCGGTATTAACAGTACAACATGCATTCATATATATGCATTCCTTCATGATGTATATATGGTATGTGTTTTTGTGCATGCATGTGTAACTATTTTGAATAATAAACATAATTCTGACTCTTCATATTTTCCTAAACCTCTCTCCTATGTCATTACATTAGCACCAACAAATTCTGAATAACATAAATTTGTTGTAAATTCCACTGACAAATCATTATCTTGATCTTCTTAAAATTTAATCTACTAAATTAGCCATATAATATACAGTGTCCCTTATGAATGAGTCTAGGGATTTTGGTCACACCTAGGTGGTCATATTGTACTATTAGGACATGCCAGTCTGTTTTATAACTTCCGTTCTTATGATCATAATGAGCTTGTCACTTCGGTTAGTTCCATTTTAACAAGGTTTTTTTTTCTTGGATGAGTACGCGCCCAGTACATGAATGCGTTTGACAGAGCTATGAATTTGCTTGATGATAAATTTTCATTCCTTGCTTCAACAAAGCAGATTGTGAGTAGCACAAACGAAGAGGACAAGGTATATGTTACCTGTAACATTTTCTATTCATGTTGCTTATGTTTATTTTTGGCACATTTAAATATGTGCTTTACACAAATGCACATGTGATCTCATGTTTGTCCTTGCCTCTAGAGCTTGAAGGTTTTGTCTCGTGTACTAAAGTATACTAAATTTATCCTTTGTTATATAGACTGCTTATTTGCACATTCCTGAACATTCATGCTTGAAGATTTGCTAAAAATATTTTAAATGCTAATACCTTTTTATCCAGTAACAATGAGAAGTTGCCTAAATTTCTTTCTCCATAAATTCCGAACTCAAGGAATGCACATTTTTAGTGATAAATCTAGCTTGAATGCTTCAGTATACTTTCTCCTCCCAATTTTGCCACTCATAGGTACATCTACTACGAAAGTATTAACTGTTTGTAGACTGAAATTGGAATCAAACTCCAACCTTTCTGCAGATGTTTAAAAATCTTTCAATGTGTCAATTCTATAATTGGATAACCTATTCGAACCTAATATTAGAAATATACCTCTGCCATTGGATCCAGTGGTAGATGCACCCAATCTCCTGGTGGCCAATCTCCTGGTGGTGGTGGGGATGGCTTGGTTCGAATGCCCACATCAGCAGCAGTTGTATTGAGTTTTTTTTTAAAAAAAATGCCACCTAATGCCATTACATCCATTCAAAAGTTTGTGATCTCTGGAAGTTATAGGTACTAATTATCTCATTTGACTTTAGAGTCAGCTAATTGATTACCAAAGATCAAACCTTACAAGCTTTGATAGGTAATTAACTTTTTAAGCTGTAAATGTTTGATAGCTGAGGTTTAGGATGTACGGCTTTTATCTTGGAATCAAAATTTGATAAAGGCTCATCAGCACAAGTGTTTAATACTTTTTTTTTGGGAATTTTAGTATTACTCTTTGATTGTTGAGTTAATCATTTTTCTTTCAGGTGATTGTTTTGGAACGTGGAGATCTGGTTTTTGTGTTCAATTTCCATCCTGAAATCACCTACAAAGGGTAATTTATTTATTTATGATGCTGAAAAATTATTTGCTTGAACTCAATATTTGACTCTTCTTCGAAACCTACAGGTACAAAGTTGGATGTGACTTGCCAGGAAAGTACAGAGTTGCTCTGGATAGCGATGCTCTTGAATTTGGTGGATGTGGAAGAGTAAGATGCCATTTCAATTTTTAACATGATATTTATCATTTGACTTCTTTTTTTTTAAATATATTTATCCTTTTTTATGGCCCACTCTAGTCTGCATGCATGCACGTGTCATTTACAATCTGAGTTTTCAATAGATTGTTCACTGTTCTGCTGCACCAGTCATGTAGACTTTCTCTTTCTTACTTACAATGTAGAAGCTAGCCAATCTGTCATCATAAGCTGATGAAAGAACATGGTAATGAGTCACCTTGCGTTGCCTCAAAATACCTAGGCTACTTCCGAGGCCATGATCCTAGTATATATATTGATATGCATGCTATAGCAGGCACATGGATATTATATCAAGGTTTACATAACATGCATTTTTTTTTTATAGACAATGTCAGTAAATGAATATTAAAGTTTATTTTTTAAAAGTGATGGCACACAAGTTTCAATGCGAAGTATGAACCTACTATGCCTATGGGATGAATACTAGCTTTCTAACACAACAGTCAAATATCATGATGTTTTTATAAAATTTGATTGGTTATTAGATCAACTGCCGGTAATATAAATCAAAGATTAGTAAACATATATCCAACTATGTTTAGGATGTGCTCTAGTAGTTGAAATTTGATACACCTAATTTCATTGTGCTAAACATCAACCACTGTGTGCTTAAGTTGAGGCATATCATTATATTATGCTCATGAGTGATCCCCTATAGTAAAGAATAAAATATCTATTCATTCTTTCAAGTAGAAATATGCCACCTTTATCCTAATCAACTAGAAATACCAAAAATTGTGCTATCCGTTTCTAGTCTATTAATATGTGTTCCTCGTTTCCTCAATCTGTGTTAATCCAATTCAGTGCCATCTTGATGTGGTTTACTTCTTCGTCATTCTATCAATCCACAGATCTTGGGTAAATATCACGATATATTATTGTTGACGGATAGTCCCACATCGATGAGGGAGGCACCCATCACCCACTTAATATACCCCCTGTGGACCTCCCCTTACGACTTGGGTTTTGGGGTGTGAGGGTATCTAACATGGTATCAGAGATAGGGTTCACCGTCTCCTGCTCCGGATGCTCCTCACCGATTGTGCCTTGTCATGTGTGCTCCGCTTGAGGGGGAGTGTTGACGAATAGTCTCACATCTGTGAGGGAGGCACCCATCACCTGCTTAATATACCCCCTGTGGACCTCCCCTTACGACCCGGGTTTTGGGGTGTGACGGTATCTAACAATTATGAAATAAATCGGTTTTCACCTCCACCGAAATGACAATTAGTGAAAAATATCATGACATAGTGATTAAAACTGTGGTATATCACGAAATGCCACAAAATATCTTGGAAGATGGCGGTGTCAAAATTACGGTCGATATTAATATTTGAGCCTTGTTTACAACCAACTTGTCAAAATCTACCGTTTAGATGTGTGCCATTTGATTGTTTTTATTGATAATGCCACAGCTAAGATAGTTGGTTATGTTGTCTGCGTTCTCATTTTTTAGGGGTTATCAACACCCACTTGCCAAAGGAGAGAGAGAGAGAGAGAGAGAGAGAGAGAGAGAGAGAGAGAGAGAGAGAGAGAGAGAGAGAGAGAATAAAAAATACTAATTGCACCCTCATCTAACAAAGAATAAAACACCATGTCATTCTTTTAAGAATTATATTACCTTCATATTCTCTGGATTGATTGGTCCATCATCATTTGAATCAATCATTTACCATGTGTAACTTAGCTTTCTTCCTCCCCACACTACCCTACATTACCTAATCTTGAGATGGTTTTGATGAGGAGCATATTTCCATGCACGACTTCCAAAGCCTAGGATTGACCTAGATACGATGACCCATCTCAGATGAGGCACAATTATCTTTTTATTGTTTATTTCCTATTTAAGTTATCATTTTCATCACAATTAATTGAGTGAATTGTAGACTTGGCTAACAAGTCGTCTTTTAGTGTTTTTTAGTCCCACATTTTTCGTGGATGGTTATGGATGTAAGCCGATCCATTATATAAGGACTTTTGCCTATTTTTTAAAAAATAATAGCTAATAAATTAATGAAATTATGTTTTGCAAGTACTTTCCTATTGATAGGATGCATCTTCTCCCCCTCGTTGGTGTCAACTCCAACAAAACCGTAAGTATTGATGCTTAGGTTTCTTCTTTCCCCTCGCCATCTCAAGCTTTCTCGTGTGATTGCGACATCTCCGGCTTCATCTCCAAGTTTTCCGTTGAGAAAGAATCATCAAGAAGAAGAAGAAGAAGAAGAATAGAAGAATAAAAATCCCGCGTCCTCTGTCTTCCCATGTGCACCATTGCTATGGATGAATACTCCAAGGGCATCCCTGTAGATTTGGTTGCTGTTGTTGCTAGTTATTGCTGATGCTAGTCTCTGATTACTCCTATGGCTGCCCTGATTTGCTGAGGGTACCCTCTTGTTGTGTGGCTAATTTTCAAGGGCACCGCCAACCTCCCGAAAAAAACCTGATTTGATGTTTTATTCTTGTTTTACTGATTCAAAGCCCTTCTTCACTGGAAAAATCTGATTTTAGTTTATTTTCTCGCTCAACAATTAATCGAGGTGATATTCCTCCTTGGTTATTTATCTATGTTCCATGATTCGAGCATGTTTTTATTGATTCCGTGGGACCACCATACTTCATCCTGTATTGGCCTGATATCAGAGCTACTATCACGATATCCTATCATCATGACAGGTCCTCCTATGCTTGCTACTCTTATGGCGATAAGCTCCCTATTCCCTTGATCAATCCTTTTATGACCGAGCTTATTCTAAAACTGATGCACTTATCTGAGAGTGATAGGAAGCAAGCAAGACATGTCGATGAATGAGTTACGAGTCTTGATCAACAAAATTAGAGTTCATAGTGTATCTCTACATCCATCTGTGCCATCAGTGGAGATCCCTGAGGAGATTCCAAGTTCTAACAAGCTGCCTCTTCCGGCTGATCCTCTGCCACCAGTGACATCCCCGACTCTGGTGCATTATCCATCTCTAGCATCGCAACTTGTAGACCAGGTGCCGCCAGTGGAGACTCCATCTCCTGTGGAGTTTCCTCCACTCGCACATTTGAAGGAGACTGTGCCACCTCTTGAGGAGACTGTGCCACCTCTTGAGGTCAGATCCGTCCACTGGATGGAGAGATTTCTAAACCTTTTTGAAGGAGACTGTGCCACCTCTTGAGGTCAGATCCAAATCCTAAATCTTCAAAGTCATTTCCTCTCCTACTTCAACTATCCTATGGAATTGTTAAATGAAAAAACTTTAGTCTGATTAACTGCAAATCTTCTACTGAATTCTTTTTTTTGCTTCTGTGGACACGTGAATTTTTTAGGCGAGAAGTGTCCATAATGCTTTTTGCTGTACCAGTTTTTCATGGGGCAATTTCTTGCAAACCATCTTCGGCATTGATTTTGTATGACTAACCATAAATTTCTTTTATCCGAAAAACTCTGAAATCATCTCATGTCACTCAGCATCTGCTTTCAACTCTTTCAGTCTCCATGTAGAACCTCTAGTAATAAAGCTATGAGAATCAGTTGCTTATTGGGAGTAGTTTCTTCTAATAGGCGACCAAGGACATCCTCCTATCAAGCAAGTTAATCCTAGAGGCCGACTTTAGAAACAATACTTGGTGGCTACCCTAAGGGCCGGTAGACCCAGCACATGACGAGGTGGCGGGCAGGGATTGGTGAAGGAGGTGGGGCCCACAATAAAAAAATATAAAAAATCTGATAAGGTTATTGCATGGCGTACCGAATCAACCTACTTCATCATAATATTGTGGGCGTCACTACCCTTCCCCAATCCCTGCACAACACCTTCATGTGTGTTGGGTCTATCGGCACACAGGGTAGTTGCCAAGTATTGTTTTGGCTTCAGGCTGACTTCCAGTTGTAAATATCTACTCTCTTCTTTTTTAGAGCCTTCTTGATGTAAGCTCAATAATGGCCGCATCTTTATGGGATAGGGTTTAGAAACATGACTCATTGTAATGGTCAAAGACATTGCCTTTTAGGAGGGGGAAAACCATTGTGGTTTATTATTGTTATGTAGTACAAGGACTGCCATTTGAACGCACTACTTGTTTGACCAGAAGAGCCTGGTTGTGGTTAAAGACCATAAACATGTGTGGTACCCCACGTGTAAAAGGATAAAATCGAATATCCTAATATGCTTTTGCCCTCGTCGCTTATAATTAGAACCAATTCAACACTCTAGTTTGAGCTCTTTATTTGTAATGCCTAGGTTTCTTGTGAATGTTCAACTGAACTTCGGTAAGAGTAATTTAACTTGAAGTGCTCGCATCTCTACTTGCTTTCGGTTCAACCACTTTGTATACATAGCACTCGGTCCAGCGACCGGTGATTTACAATAGGGCCACACACAGGCCAACAAGACCGCAACACACGAGCAGGGGAACCGCACTCCAAGTGGGGACGCCGCACACAAGCGGGAGGAAGCCACACACCGAGCAGAGGCCCCCACATGGGCGGAAGAAAGCTGCAAACCGAGCGGGGGAAGCACTACACGAGCGGAGAGGAAATACCGGAGGCCGGGATCGTACTCGGGTGAAAGCCCAGAAGGGCAAGTACCACTAACAACTGCGCTAGGCAGCGGTGGTACTTTGTATAAATGCTAATACAATTGGAGATTTTAATTTAGATACGTGGTTTAATTTTTTAGACTCACACGGGATGTCCTCAATTGAACAATATTCATTGATTGCCATACCAGTGTACACGGTCTTGACCGCAACCCTATTCTTTAGCTACCAGAGTTAAGGCCTAGTTTGTATGTATTTTTTTATAAAATTTTTGGGATGGACGTTTCGGTCAGTGGATTGCCTTAAGTGTATGGACACCGGATAGACCAGGGTTCCAAACCTACTCTGAGATAATTAGGAACACAAGATGCTAGATAATCTCGACTCCAGGGCAAGAGAGAAACTCGGCACCAAGGCGAGAGATAAAGCCCCGGGATCGAACCTGCTACCTCCAGGGGGGGGGGGGGGGGGGAAGCAGTGGAAAACCCTCAATCAACACATGAGTTACTATTACTCTCTGAATTGCAGGTTGGCCATGCTGTGGATCATTTTACAACTCCGGAAGGTATACCAGGAGAACCGGAAACTAATTTCAACAACCGTCCCAACTCCTTCAAGGTCCTCTCACCGGCTCGCACTTGCGCGGTATTACGGACGTGCCCCTTCACGTTTCTACGTTCTTTCCGAAACCGCTGATCTTTCCTGAAATCTGACTGAACTGTCCCTGTTTGAAACTTTCAGGTGTATTACAGAGTTGAAGAAGACCCAGAGAGTCACAAAGAGGTGAGAGGCTCGCACTTGCGCGGTATTGCGGACGTGCCCCTTCACGTTTCTATGTTCTTTCCGAAACCGCTGATCTTTCCTGAAATCTGACTGAACTGTCTCTGTTTGAAACTTTCAGGTGTATTATAGAGTTGAAGAAGACCCGGAGAGTCACAAAGAGGAGGAGATGACTATGGGCCGAGTAGCGGCAGCTAAGGAGGTGATTACCAACCAAGATTCTATGTTTTGGGTTCCACGCGGAACCGGAGACGGAGATGAAGTTGGGCGAGGAAATCCAGCATCTGATAATTAGGGACAGCCTATTTCTGTGTTTTGAGCAATAAACCATCAGTTTGTAATACATGTATGATAGTGTGATGTAGAAGCTGGGGGCTTCAACTGGATGACATGGCAATGACGTGGCAGTCAATGATAGGTGTAAAATAAATAAATAAAATATCTGATCACGTTCTGATAGCTCGGTTGGTAAGACATGCAACCTGTGGCCTTGGTCAAGGGTTCGAATAAGTGCTCCCAAATATTTCCTTATGCTCTGTTGTGGTGGGCCTCCCTCTCATCTTAGTGGCGAGCTTTCCTACCTGTATGGTAATAAAAAATAAGGGAATTTCTCCTATGGTGGGTTTTGATCCTTGGTTTATCTTGTGCCGGGCTCCGCTCTTCGTCTTTGAATCTTTTGTGACTTCTTTTTTGTTTTTCTTGTTAACTGATGTATATATATGGGCTTTGTCCCCTCAAATGAGATTCATTCTCTCCAAACCCTAGCTATCTCCTCTTCCTCTAACATGGCACCAAAGCTGGGTATGTCTCTTCGGGTGCGATCTTAACGATCATGTCTTGCCATGTATGCTCTGTGTGAGGAGGGGATGTTGAGATAGTCCACCGGTTTAGTCCAACATCAGTAAGGGGGGCATCTATTGGTCGTTTAATATACCCGCTATGAACCTCTCCTTACGATCCGGGTTTTGGGGTGTGAGAGTATCTAACATTTCTTTTACTTCTTTGGATTGTTTGGTGATTTCTTTCATCATGCCAAAAACATCTGTTGGACTTTTTGTTTTTTATTCCTTCGTCGAGCTTGTGGGATTTTTTTTTTATCTTTTAGTTTTTGAGAAATCCATCAGCATTACATTGATTAAAGATTCGACTACCATGGATAAAAAGAGCTCACAAACATGAACCAAGATACAACCATCCATGAATCCTTAGAGATGAAATTCCCCGATAGCATGGCGAGGCGCTTTCAATGGAGTACAATGAGTCCATGGACAACCATGAACTCCGAGGAACATCCGTGTCCATGGGCTTAATGTTCCCAATAACTTCAATGTTCTCAAGGGAGGGGGTTAGTTGGGCACTTTCAATATTCACTCTCTGGAATATTTTCTCTCTATAATATTTTCTCCCTTCACACCATATTCTCTCTATAGTACTGTAGAAAATTTTCTTTGTAGAATATTTTCCATGGCTGAATATATGCAAAAGTTCGATGAGCTCAAAACTAGGCGCCAAGTGGCGCAAGATCCCCGACAAACAATTGCCTGATTGAAATCAGGCTTGAGTGATGAGATAGAAATTACTAGAGGACCTTGAACATGCCTTACAAGTTGCATTGGATATGTAGTATTTTATGTTGAAGATGTGGTTCGACTCTAGGGATCATGCGCACGACATGGACAGATCGTGTGCACGACTCGGCCCCCTTTGGAAAAGTCGATGCATCATTTGAAAAGGCGAATGCGTCCCTTCCCAGGTGGTTGTGCGCACGAACTTGAGCCCGACTTTCTCGATGTGTTCTTCATCAGAAAGACGAGACTGGCTACATACAATCGTGCGCACGACTTGTCCAGGTCGTGCACACGACCATGGCAGGCAGCACGGGTCAGCCCAAGTCATACATATTTTGACTTTCTTTTTTGGGCTGTTTTGAGAAAAATTTCGAGATTAAGTTTGTATAACCTATTCTCTTGCCTCAGTTATTAGGCATATGCTTACGACCCCTAAAATTGCATAGGGAGATTGGTCCATCTTTGAAAAGTACGTTGTGGAAATCATGCATGGAAGCTTATCATAGATAGATGGTCGATGCATAAACACCACCTTGGCCTCCACCCTTGATCGCCCAAAGCCGCTTGTTCGACACCATCCTCTTTCCTAGTATCCATCTTCTGTGGAGCAAACAACAATGCTATTTGGTGTAATGTGATCCCGATGAATGCGCGACCTACATTCTCCTCGGTCGGCATTGGCTTTACGCTCGCGGAGTGTATCCTTATGGGAAGGACACTACTTATTCTTTCCGAGGCGAAGACAAAAAAGATTGTTTTGAAGCCAACAAAAATCGTCGGGATGGACAAGTACAAGGAAGATAAGCACAAGGGTGTTATCGAAGGCAAGAATCTCGAGGGTCGAACAGACCAAGCACATCCACCTCATTAACAAGAAGATGCTCCAAGTGGAGAGCTGCCAATCCAGCAACACCAATGTAATCATGGCAAGAGAGGTGAACTACCCCCTAATCGTCAAGCCTATCACAAGAATTCAAATAAACATGCGAAGCTCACGCGTCAAGGCCGAACCCCCACTCCTATATCTAGAGGGATTTCTTCCTGCCTTGCTCACACCAAAGAAGGATGATAGTTAGCGCATATGTATGGATAAGTGTGACATCAACAAGATCAAGTTTAAGTAATGCTTTCGAATTCCCCGGCTAGACATCATTTTAGGTTTCATTGTCTCGATTCGTAGTACTATCAACAAGATCACGAGCAAGTACCACCTTCCAAATACCAATTGCATGAAGGACCAATTTGAGTGGATCAAGACCGCCTCACGGGTTTTGAAGATATAAAGGGGAAGATGATAGAAGCTCTCGTTCTTTGCCTCCCTGGCTTTTCCAAGTTGTTCGAGATAGTATATGATGCTTCAAATATGGAGACTAGAGGTGTGTTGTGATGACCAAGATTCAAGAGCCAATAGCTAAGACTCTATAGATAGAACATCCAAAAAAGAAAGACACATTCTAAACTTTCTAGATGCATCAAAATTACAAGCTTTATCCACCGTCTATTTTTATTTGTTAATTTTTATTATATATTTGATGCCACTGGAAGTTTTAGAATGTGCTGATTTTTTGTGAATGTTCTATCTAAGGAGGAATGATTACATCCATAAAAAATCAGCACATTCTAAATCCTCTAGGGCATCGAATCAAATCGAAGCCAAAAAATGAAGTAAAAAAATTTAAGGCACAGGATCCTGACCCATATATAAAACATCTCCTTCTTAATACACAAGTCGTGTTTTAAAGTCGTGAGCTCTCGGGCAAAGCGGACTTGCGTGTTGGGGTGGGATATTACATAAAGATGTGAGTTGTCCAAGGTCACAAATTAGTCCCGCATTGCATGGGGAGATAAATATTATGGGCTTTATATATAATATCTCCTCCTTAATACACTAGATGTATTTTAAAAACGTGATTCCTTGGGCAAAGCGGACAATATTTGACATATTGGCGGTGGGATGCTATATAACTAGTAAATGCTAGTGCTCGTCGACACTCGGACGGCAGCCTTTGCCGGCGACCTATGCAGTTAAAGTCGGTAGTCGGCCCCGACTAGGACTAGTCGGGATTAATTCGGGACTAGTCGGCCAAAACTTATTCTAACCCCTCCCCCCTCCCTAAATATATATGATATATGAACAAGCATAAATGTCAATAAGTATATGATATTAGTCGGTCAATAACAATGCATGTCTTCACACTTCACAGCATGGGTATACATACATAAGTAACAAAACATAGTTGTTTTGGCTTCATGTCCATATCAGAAGACTCCGAACTAAGAATTCATCGTAATATTTGTTTGCTGATGTTTAATCTGTAAACAATTCTAATTTTGATTATAGGATTATATAGATATCAACAAATAAACAATAATTATATGTCTATATTTTTATCTTATATCAAGTCCTTAACAGATGATATAGGGAAGATTCATAGTTGCGACTCAATACTTTGAGGCAATGCAAAAAAATCCAAACAAAATTGCTTGCAAAAAAAAATTTACAACAAAATGCCGCCTGAGGACTAGTCACAGTCGCTAATTGGGGACTAGTCGGGGTTCCGCTCAACTATGAAAGAATCGGAATTAGTCGGTCGGTAAAATGCCGCCTGGGGACTAGTCACCAACTAGTCTCGATTTTGATAGCATAGCCAGCGATGTGCCTGTCGGTACTCAGACGGCTGCCTTCGACGGTGTGATTCACTTGTTAGAGAGAGAGATCACTAATTAACCTTCCAAAATAATTACCATTTAACATCAAATGGCCATTAAATGGCATTGAATATGTATTCATCATCTTTATAATAGATTTTTAATAAGATTTGTGTGTGTGTGTGTGTGTGTGTGTGTGTGTGTGTGTGAGAGAGAGAGAGAGAGAGAGAGAGAGAGAGAGGCGGCTCTGCTCGGAAGAACCGATTTGGATGTAGAAGTAGATTTTAACATTTATTACCTACCTGATTTTGGTTAGTTATGATTGGGGATTTGGAGCCATTTATTAGGTAGCCAGTCGATTTGGGTCAATAGACAGCTGTGATATTTATATAAAATAAGACGGCTAAGAAGTTTTTTTTTTTTTGTCCTAGTCAGCACAATACCGCCATGCCATGTTATATAGATGGTATGAGAACTAGACTCCCCTCGCTCTGTATGTGTGTGTGTGTGTATGGGGGGGGGGGGGAGGAATCATATATGAGGACATATGGTCCTTAAGGGGGGTGGATTGTGGCGACCAAGATGCAAGAGCCATAGCCAAGCCTCCTGAGGCGCGCGAGAAAAACCAAAATGGATGAGGTGAGATGCCTAAGTCCATAAATTAATTCCATATCTCTTGGAGAGATAAAGATTATGGGATATATATATATATATATATATATATATATATATATATATATATAGGGTTGTTACAGTGAGCTGCCCAGAAAAGGGGGGGGGGGGGGGGAAGTGAGCTGCGGGTATTTTGATCCCCCAAGAAGTTATGGAATTTGATGAAATTTGGTGAGGTTGTTGCCTAGGATAAGATGATCATCCTCACCAATTTTCATCAAATTCCAAAACTTCTAGAGGGGTCAAATGGTCAAAGCAATTTCTGTAGATTTTAACGGTGACTGCGGACGGCAGAAATTGCTTCGACTATTTGACCCCCCCTAAAAGTTTTGGAATTTGATGAAAATTGGTGAGGATGATCATATTATCCTAGGCAACACCCTCACCAAATTTTATCAAATTCCATAACTTCTTGGGGGGTCAAAATACCCGCAACTCACTTCCCCCCCCCCCCCCCCCCCCCCCCCCGGCAGCTCACAGCTCACTGTAACAGCCCTCTCTCTCTCTTTCTCTCTCTCTCTCTATATATATATATATATATATATATATATATATATATATATATATATATATATATATATATATATATATATATATATATATATATATATATATATATATATATATATATATAGAGAGAGAGAGAGGAATGGGATGCTGCCTATCAAAGCAGCATTTTTTGCTGCTTTGAGACATTGTTTGACCATCCTAGAAGTTTTGGAATTTGATGAAATTTGGTGAGGGTGTTGTCTAGGGTAAGATGATCATCCTCACAAATTTTCATCAAATTCCAAAACGTCTAGGGGGTTCAAATGGTCGAAGCAAAATCAGTCGTCTGCAGTCACCGTTAAAATCTGCAGCATTTTGCTTCAACCATTTGACCCTCTTAGAAGTTTTGGAATTTGATGAAAATTTGCGAGGATGATCATCTTACCCTAGACAATACCCTCACCAAATTTCATCAAATTCCAAAACTTCTAGGATGGTCAAACAATGTCTCAAAGCAGCAAAAACGCTGCTTTGATAGGCAGCATCCCATTCCTCATATATATATATATATATATATATATATATATATATATATATATATATATATATATATATATATATATATATATATATATATATATATATATATATGGGAAAAGGGATGTTGGACCTGAGGTGCAGTGTCGTTGCTGCACCTCAGGCATTGTTTGACCATCCTAGAAGTTTTGGAATTTGATGAAATTTGGTGAGGGTGTTGTCTAGGGTAAGATGATCATCCTCACCAAGTTTCATCAAATTCCAAAATTTCTAGGGGGTTCAAATGGTCGAAGCCAAATCAGCCGTCCGCAGTCATCGCTAAAATCTGCAGATTTTGCTTTGACCATTTGATCCCCCTAGAAGTTTTGGAATTTGATGAAAATTGGTGAGGATGATCATCTTACCCTAGACAACACCCTCACCAAATTTCATCAAATTTCTAAACTTGTAGGGGGGTAAACAAGCGAGAGGTGCAGCAACGATGCTACACCTCAGGTGCAGGCTCCCCGCCCTCTCACTCATGAGGTCTTACTCATACAGTTACTAATGATCCCAGCCATCCATCGGATTGCGATGGATGACGGCGGGCGCGGAGCTGCGGGGTCAGGGTCAGAGTAGGCGCGGGCCGGCGAGGGGCAGCGGGGCCAGAGCAGGCGCAAGCGTGGGCCGGCGAGGGGCGGCGGGCCGGCGCGAGGCGGCGGGCGCGGAGCTACGGGTGGCTGCGGGGTCGAGGTCGCGGGGCTGTGGGGGGCTGCCGGAGCCGGAGGGGAAGGGGTCGGGGTCGCAGCTACCGGAGGGGGGGTCGCGGGGCTACCGGAGGGAATCGGGCGGCCGGAGGGAATCGGGTCGGGGTCGCGCCTGCCGGAGGGGGGGTCGGATGGCAGCCGGAGCCGGAGGGGATGGGGTTGGGGTCGGGGTCGGGGGTCGGGATGGGGGGGTCGGGGGTCTGTTATCACAGATTGAGAGAGAGAGATTGAGAGAGAGGAAGGGAATTGATCCCAGCCATCCAATACGATCTTGATGGCTGGGATCATTAGTAAGATCTCATGAGTAAGTGCTCATGAGTAAGAGTATCCCTCCCCTATATATATATATATATATATATATATATATATAGAGAGAGAGAGAGAGAGAGGGCTGGGTTCCTATGACATGTCATAGGGAGTACCCTATGACATAAGGTGAATTAGTAATGCTAGAATGTTTAGAATGTGCTGAATTTTTTTGAGGGTGATCACCTTACCTTAGATAGAATGTCCACAAAAAATCAAAACATTCTAAAACTTGTTGGGGCATCAAATGCTAAACGCTTTATCGGCCATCCATTTTAACCGTTAAATTAAAAATCATATTGGATGCCTCTAGAAGTTTTAGAATGAGCCGATTTTTTGCGGGGGTCCTATCTAAGATAGGGTGATCATCCTCATAAAAATTCAGAACATTCTAAATATTCTAGGGTTACTAACTCACCATATGTCAGAGTACTCCCTATGACATGTCATTGGAACTCATTTCCCATATATATATATATATATATATATATATATATATATATATATATATATATATATATATATATATATATATATATATATATATATATATATATATATATATATATATATATATATATATATATATATATAGGGTCAGGTTCAATGGACACTGTTTTTGCACTCAATTTTTTGCACCGATTTTCAAATCATTAGATAGAGGTTTTAGAATTTCTTGATTTTTTGTGAGCATAATCATCTTGTCTTAGATAACACATCCACAAAAAATTAGCACATTCTAAACCCTCTAGACTTATTAAATGTGATCTTCAAATTAACGATTAAAATGAACGATCGATAAAGCCTTTTAGTTTTGATGTACTTAGAAGCTTTAGAATGTTCTAATTTTTTGTGGACGTGCTATCAAGCATAAGGTGGTTATGCTCACAAAAAATCAAGAAATTTTGAAACCTCTATCTAATGGTTTTGAAAATCAGTGTAAAAAATTGAGTGCAAAAACAGTGTCCATTGAACCTGACTTATATATATATATATATATATATATATATATATATATATATATATATATATATATATATATATATATATATATATATATATATATATATGGGGAGTGATACTCTTACTTATGGAATCTTACTTATACAATTACACACCGCTATTTACCTACCCTAGAAGTTTTAGAATTTGATGAAACTTGGTGGGGATGCTATCTATGACAAGTTGATCATCCTTACCAAAAATTATCAAATTTTATAATCTCTAGGGGCATCAAATATGCTATTCTAATTAACGGTTAAAATGAATGGTCGATAAAACATTTAACTTCTAGGGTAAAAATAAAAAAACTCTAAAACTTCTAGGGTCATCAAATGTTTGAAACTTTATCGACGTTTCACTATAATTATTAATTTTGCCTAGCTCATTTGATGACTTTATAAGTTTTAGAATTTGCTGATTTTTGGTGAGGATGATCACCTTACCCTAGATAACACACCCACCAAAAATCATCAAATTCTAAAACTTCTAGGGAGGTAAACAAGCGAGAGGTGCATCAACAATGTTACACCGCAGGTGCAGGCTCCCTGTCCTCTCTCTCTTTCTTTCTCTCTCTCTTTCTCTCTCTCTCTCTATATATATATATATATATATATATATATATATATATATATATATATATATATATATATATATATATGGGAAATGAGTTCCTATGACATGTCATAGGGAGTACCCTATGACATATGGTGAGTTAGTAACCCTAAAATATTTAGAATGTTCTAAATTTTTATGAGGATGATCACCCTATCTTAGATAGGACCCCCGCAAAAAATCGGCTCATTCTAAAACTTCTAGATGCATCAAATATGATTTTCAATTTAACGGTTAAAATGGATGGCCGATATAGCTTCTAGCATTTGATGCCCCAACAAGTTTTAGAATGCTTTGATTTTTTGTGGACATTCTATCTAAGGTAAGGTGATCACCCTCAAAAAAATTCAGCACATTCTAAATATTCTAGCATTACTAATTCACCATATGTCATAGGGTACTCCCTATGACATGTCATAGGAACCCAGCCCTCGGTCGTTGTCAATCTATCGCTTAAGGGAGGAAGCGTGCGAGCAGTTGGCCGGCAGGGGATCGCACAAGAGAGATCAGCTGATAGGGAGGTCTTGTGGCCGTTAAGTGTGGCATGGTAGAGGAGGCCCACCGGAGGGCTAAAAAGAGTGGACACGGACACACGAACACGACATTTTTCAAAAAATCAGGACACGGACACATTGGGGGACACACTAAATTTTATATATATATATATATATATATATATATATATATATATATATATATATATATATATATATATATATATATATATATATATATATAGGATACGAGATATAGGATAGTGGCCTATTTCGACGAAATGGGCAGCCGCCCATTTGACACCCTTAGGAGTCTTAAAATGTGTTGATTTTTTGTGAGCATATGCACCTTACCTTAGATAGCACACCCACAAAAAATCAGCACATTCTAAAACTTTTAGGGGCATCAAATGTTACATTTCAGATTAACGGTTACAACGGACGTTCGATAAAACTTTTAACATTTGAAGCCCCTAGGAGTCTTAGAATGTGCTGATTTTTTGTAGGTGTTCTATCTACGATAAGGTGCTTATGCTGACAAAAAATCAGCACATTCTAAAACTCTTAAGGGCTTCAAATATGTGGCTGCCCATTTCATCAAAATGGGCTGGCAGCTCATTTCCCGTTTCCTCTCTCTCTCTCTGTATATATATATATATATATATATATATATATATATATATATATATATATATCGGTGTGTTAGGATGCGGCGTGCGGTGTCGCACCGCAGCCGTCTGATGCACCGCTGCGTGCATCGCACGCACGCAGCGGGTGCATCAGACGGCTGCGATGCGACATCGCACGTACTGCACGCCGCATTTTATCATTCCTCTCTCTCTCTCTCTCTCTCTCTCTCTCTATATATATATATATATATATATATATATATATATATATATATATATACATATATATATATATATATATATATATATATATATATATATATATATATATATATATATATATATATATATATATATATATATATATATATATATATATATATATATATATATATATATAGAGAGAGAGAGAGAGAGAGAGAGAGAGATGCTATAATGCGGCATGCGGTAAGTGCGGCGCCTCACCGCAGCCGTCTGATGTACCGCTGCGTGCATCAGACGTCTGCGGTGCGGTGCCGCACGTACCGCATGCCACATTATAGCATGGCCATATATATATATATATATATATATATATATATATATATATATGGGAGTGCTTAGGTGCGGTCTGCGGTCCGCAGCCGTCCGATGCACCACTCCGTGCATCGGCTGCACGCGGTCGGTGCATCGGACGACTGCGGACCGTAGACCGCACCTAAGCACTCCACTATATACGCACACACACATACACACGTTACTCAGGTTCCTCGTGTTGCTTGGGTTGGTCATACGACCGACCATGATTGTCCAAATGTAGAATTTGGTCGGGTTAATTGCTCGGGTTCGTCCGGACCAAGTTTCAGCACTATCAGAAAAATGCTGCTTTTATTAGTTTCTTTTAGTCATTGGAAAGCGTGAAGCGAACGGAGACCATGGCATGGATAGAGTGTGACATATAGTAAAAATGGTTGTTTACACTACTTCCTCGCATCTATATAAATATATAATATGGGTGCAACTAAAAACAACACAGTTTTTTTTTGGGCCGCCCGTAAGCCATGCATGCAATATATCCAAAATAGTCCTATGTTAGGGCAACACATTAAACCCAAGTTTTACCTAAAGCTGTCTTGAGATGGGGACTTTCACCATATCCCAGTTTTATCCTTCCCTCCTCCTACCTCATTTATCCTCCTCTTCGACCACCATTGTCGGCCGTGCATGCTGTCGGTCGCCTCTGCCTTCCTCCTTGGCCCTCCTACTCATCCTTCCTCCTTTAGAATTCTCTTTGCATCTCATTTTGGCAATTTTTGCTGAGTGCTCCTACTGACCATTCAGCCGTTTGAGACCGAGTGCTCATATAGACCATTCAGCTTTTGGAGGCCGAGTGATCGACGGTGGCCGAGTGCCACTACAATACACTCGGTCTTCTGAGTACGAATGGTTTATAGAAGCACTCGGCCTGAAAATAGCCGAGTGTAGGAGGAAAAAGGAGAATTGGGGTGTTGGGGGGGGGGGGGGGGGGGTGCGGGGGAGGAGGAGGAGGAGGGGACGTGATCATGATGATCTGTACAAGATTGGCGACAAGCAAGGGAGGGAAGGAATATTAAGAAAGTGGTCTGATTACAGAATTGGAGTTTGCCTTTAGTCATGAGTTGCCCCTAGCAAAAGGCAATAACTTACTGGGTTGCCTCCGATCCCGACTTGCCTTTAGAAAAAGCAGTGATGGATATAGTTGCTCCATATAATATAGTAAAATAGTAGCCTCAAGCCATAGTTTATCTCTTATCCAGGTGGTGCTGAGGTGTCATTCCTCTTCTTTCAGTTAACTACCTATGTGGTAGTATGCATTCCCCACTCTCCCCTCTTTCCTTTTTTTGTTTTCCTCCTTTTTCATTTCAGATGCATACCCTAACCCTAGAAACACCCTCCCTCGGACCTCCCCCTTTCTCCCACTATGCCTAATCCCTTCATCCCTGCTACTCCTCCTACCGTCCCACCATGACGCTTTAGCTTCCAACCGCTCATCATCTCAAACTCCTCAGGATATCCAGACGGTGGCCGATAGCGATGGGAGACAGGGTGATGACGACAAGATGACAACTGCCCTAGGCATTGCCTCCGATAGCGATGGGTGGCAGGGCAATGACGACAAGATTGATGACAATTGCCCTAGGAACTGCCTTTGTTTCATGCTAGTTAGGGATGATCAATATCCTCTCTTAGCTTATGGCGACACTATGTGGATGACACGATCATATTTTTATATAGTATCATGCAAGTGGGACGTATAAATTAAAGCTCCATCCTCAGCTTGTACTAAATAGTAATGTTATGGTTATCTTTGTCAATGCCTCCAACATGATCCAACGGTCCAAGCAAAAATTTCAGCAACTGAAATCCAGCCATATAGGTGGAGATACTAACATAGAAGGAGTGATGAATTTCCTCCAATTTAATATTGAAAATAATTTTGATTAGTATGACAATTGTATTTTCCCACTATAAAATAGGGTATTGTTTTTTTTTTGAGAAATCAAAATGGGGTATTGTTACCGGCGACAACAGTTAAACATATAAAAGAATTGAACAATTTACATGAAGGACTGTCAATGGAGAGGATCTTGATCCGAATCTGATCTGATTACCAAGATATGGTTCTAGGTTTTTGATTTGAGACCCAATAGAAACTGATCCAATCCAATTCGAAATGTAATCAAATCAAATCTGGGTTTACCCTAAGGGATTTGATTAAGGTCCGATCCAAAAACCCCTTTAATATAAATATGGAACATCAGCCCGTAGATCTAAGTCATTATGATTTTTAAGGGCTTAGATTTAAATGAACTTTATATTTCACTAACTACATCTTATTTGTTCCTAGCTATTTTCCTTTTCATTTCTAATCTTTGTGGACTTGTATAAATGAACAATTCACTTGAAAGAATCCATTTTTATTCAACATTCAATAAGAAAAAGAAAAAAACTTGTTTAAAATCATTAATTTGAGGAGGGCTCATTAATTTATCCTTTTGTGCTTTCTATACGGATATTCGGATTCAGGTTCGAATCTCGGATTTAGTCGTCTGATTCGAACTCGAATAAAGAAATCAATATACAGCGGATATCAAATTGAATTCAGATTGGTCGAATTCTTAATTAAATCGGATTCGAATATACCCTGATTTAGTTCGAATCCGACCTGTTGACATGCCTATTTACATGTATGAAGCTTTATCGTTGGGCGCTAAAAATCACTGGTACAAACACATTATACCGGAGCTTTCTTAAATCGTTAGTAAAGCTTTGTATTGTGTCCTTTTCCTTAATTTTAGCACATTGCCGGTCGATCGTTATTTTCAACACTAGCTATGTGTTTTTTTTTGTAGAAACTATGGGGGTTCTATTCATGACGCTCTAGTCCAAAAAATAAAGTAGATTACTACTACAATTGTTCCAGTTCTTCTACTCTTTAGCTTCGAGAGGGGAGATACATTTAGGGCTGAAGGAAGAAGAGAAAGGAAAAAACCCTTGAAGGGCGAGCTTGGCCAAAACGTTAGCACAAGCTTTATTATCTAGTTTGCATGGAAAAAAACTACAGGAGGTAAAACTCCAAGAGATAATATGTTATTGTCGGTGAAGTAGTTGCAAAAAAAATAAAAGAAATCTTATTTTTGAACATCGGCTTTATCTAAATTCTTCTAATTCTAACGTTGCTATGAGATGGCCAAAAGACAATTGATTAGAAAAATAATTCTAAAAAATATAATTTAAAAATAATTTTAATTTAGAGAAAATTTTATGAATAATGAGAACAGATTTTTCCTATACTAAATCAAGAAAACTTTTAAGGCTACTCGTTTGTAAAAACATGATTTTTTTTAAAAAAATTGTATTTAGCCATACTTTTTTGACAATCCTGGTGTGGCTAGGTCACAGTCAATCGCTGCATCTAACCTTGATTGGTAAATCACACTCAGCTCCTACTGACAGGCAAAGGGATGGATGTATTACATTCCTTGTCATTGATGCTGTTAGGAGATGGAGACTAGGGTTTGGAGAGAATGGAATTATCTCTATTGAGGGACTCAAGCCCAATATATATGTACATGTATGACCATACAACCCGACCCGACTGTACAAGTAACCCGACCCATCTATATACATTAACACTCCCCCTCAAACTCACGGTGGATCATGAACCGAGAGTTTGCCGATAAAGTGTCGGAAGCGAGCAATCGTAAGGGCCTTCGTCAGAAAATTAGCAGTCTGCTCCGATGACGAAATGAATGGCAAGGAGATGGTGTGGTCGAAAAACGTCTGGCGAACATAATGACAATCAACCTCGATATGTTTTGTTCGCTCGTGGAAGACCGGGTTGCTAGCAATCTGAATAGCACTCCGGTTGTCACAGAAGAGAGGCGTGGGCCCGGATATCACAACTCCCAAGTCGAGCAGAAGGCGGTGAAGCCAGACAATCTCTGCGGTGGTGGAAGCCATAGCCCTGTATTCGGCTTCGGTGCTGGAGCGAGCAACAGACTCCTGTTTCTTGCTGCGCCACGAAATGAGCGAATCACCCAGAAACACACAGTATCCTGTAGTAGAGCGACGAGTGACTACATCTCTTGCCCAATCTGCATCAGAGTAGGCACGCAGCACCAACGGAGATGTGGAGGGAAACAGGAGTGAACGGGTGATGGTGCCTCGGAGGTAGCAGAGAATCCGAAGGACAGCTGCATAGTGAACTGAGCGTGGAGCCTGAACAAACTGACTGACAATGCCAACAGCATGAGCAATGTCAGGCCGGGTCATAGTGAGGTAGACGAGCATCCCAACCAGCCTCTGGTAGCGGGAGACATCCTGGAGCGGTTCACCGTCTGTAGCGAGAAGCTTCAAATTGAGCTCCATGGGTGTATCAGCAGTGCGTGTGTCAGTAAGAGCAGCATCAGCAAGGATGTCGGAGATGTACTTCTGCTGGGAGACCAACAGACCACGGGCTGACCGGGCAATCTCAAGGCCCAAAAAGTAGCGAAGAGATCCCAGATCCTTCATCTCAAACTGACTCTGGAGGTGCCGCTGGAGAGAGGCGATGGTGGCACTGTCATCCCCAGTGATGATCATATCATCCACATAGAGGAGAAGAACTGCAATGCCCTGACTGGAGGAGCGAGTGAACAAGGCATAATCGGAGTGACGCTCAACAAAACCGGCGGCCAGAACTGCACTGCAAAATCGCTCAAACCAGGCACGAGGGGCCTGCTTGAGCCCATAGATGGCTCGGCGTCACCCTCCTCACCTTCGTCGAGCAGGGGGACTCTATCAGTTGGATCACCTTCAGGTTCCCACTTCCACTCCGTCGGCTCTGTCTGTTACCTCTGATGCTGATTTGTGGCACAGAAGGTTAGGTCACATATCCAGTGATCGACTCCAAAGCGTTTTTCGCTCTGGCGCTTTGGGTCGGGTGTCCTTCTCCCCTCTCTCTGTCTGCACTGGGTGTCGATTAGCCAAACACCTTGCTCTTCCTTTTCCTACTAGTGTTTCCCGTTCCAGCGCCCCTTTTGATCTCGTGCACTCTGACGTGTGGGGTCCTGCTCCAGTTGCCTCTTTTACTGGTTTTTTGTATTATGTGAGCTTCATAGATGATTACTCCCGCTGCACCTGGGTCTATCTCATGCGTCGCCGCTCCGAGATTCCTCATATTTACAGGACCTTCACTACTATGCTTCACACCCAGTTTGGTCGGCGCATTAAGACTTTTCGGTCTGATTGTGCCCAGGAGTATCTCTCCTCTGAGATGCGTGAGATCCTTCAGACTCACGGCACTCTTCACCAACAGTCGTGTCCCCATACCCATGAACAAAACGGAGTCGCCGAGCGCAAACATCGCCATGTCCTCGAGACAGCACGAGCTCTACTTCTGTCTGCTTCTGTTCCACATTCCTACTGGGCTGAAGCTGTCCTGACCGCTGTTCACCTCATCAATATCACTCCGTCCTCATCCCTCTCGGGTGTTTCCCCGTACGAGCGGCTTTACTCCACATCTCCTGACTACTCTCTTCTTCGTACCTTTGGATGCACGTGTTTCGTCCTCCTCCCTCCCCATGAGCGCACCAAACTCTCTGCTAGGTCTGTTAGGTGTGTTCACTTAGGACTCAGTCGGGAGCACAAGGGCTATCGGTGCTACGATCCCTTAGCTCGCCGGATCCGTATCTCTCGCCACGTCTCCTTTGTAGAGGATGTCCCGTACTTTTCCACTGAGTCCCGGGATCTTCCCTCACCGCTTACGTCCTCTTCTACGTCGTTACCCTCCTCTCCTGCGTCACCCTCCTCACCTTCATCACATCTCCATATTCCCGTTCTACCCCCGTTTTCTGTTGCCCCACCCACGCCTACTCCACCTCCATCTTCCCCGCCACCTCCACCACCACCACCACCACCACCTCCTCCTCAGTCTCCCTCAATAGAGATAATTCCATTCTCTCCAAACCCTAGTCTCCATCTCCTAACAGATGCCAAAAGAAAAAAATATATATATATAGTTCAATAGAATTGCTAAATAATTAAAAACAAAAAATATCATGTACAGAGCACATAGAAGGAGAGAGCAAGAGAAAGTGAGAAACAGAAAGAAAGACCTTTTTGGTTTTTTTGAAAATTTTTTTTTATGTAAATCTCTCTCTCTTCCTAACTTCATTAATAGATTAGGAGGAATGCTACTCAGCCATTCTGTCTTCCATCTCGATCAAGCCATCCTAGCGCCTGATCATAACCATCCCTTTGCATGTGGGTCAAAGCAGAGTGTAATTCACCAATCAGGGCTTGATGCGACGGACATCTGTGATCAGGTGCCATGCCATATGATTCGATACGGAAGGAAAATCGGATGGCTAAATCGCATGTTACTATGAACAAGATAGGCATTTATCTTCCACTTTTTCTTTTTTTTTCCCCATGGACCTTCTGGTTAGTGGATCTCCTTGTAATTAGCCGTGCAAGGCGCTCGCCACCAGAGCGAGAGAGAAGCTCGTCACTAAGACAAGAGACAAAGACCCGAGAACGAACTTATGAGTTTCGGGGATCGAAACAATGGACTTGACCACTGAGATACAACCACGGTTGCACATTTATCTTATACTTCGTAAATAATTTTCTATATTGATCAAAGAACTTAAGAACCATGACAAGTCCCCATAACTCCCACGATTAACAATATGGGCGTTCCGGGGCAGATACATCAGTTGCGGCTCGAGTTTTTGTTTTGTTTTGTTGTTTTATAGAAACATCGAGGTGAGGGGGATTTTGTATGGACTCCAATTGGTTTATTAAGCAAGTCCCGAAGAAAATATCACTAGGTCACACGTGCGTTCAGCATGGGTGTGAGCAGGTACAATCTCAACTTTTTGGAACCAGGGTGGTGGATATCTCAATAGTAAAATGGGTGTACTGAGTCGGGGTTTAACTCCACTTCGCTAATGATTGTCTCCTCTATCGGTCACTGATGATTTGGGGAGCGACATGTGGTGATTCAAAAACGAATGGCCATGGGATGAACCCGATGCCACCACCCTCGGACACCGGCTGCCGACCACCACCGCTGGCGATAACCCCTGTCGCCTCCCGCCGGCCACCACTCGCACCGCTTGGTCGATGGACGGCAGGGGTGTTTGCCGCCGGAGGTGGTGGCCGGTGTTGGGCAGGGGACGTGGCTGGTAGTCGGCAGCGGCAGGTGGTGGTGGTGGCGGCCGACGGGGATGGTTACCGGCGGCACAACAGATGGTGGGCGGTAGCCGAAGGTGATGGTATCTCCCCTTGAGTTCATCCCATGATCATAGATCATGACCGTTTGTTTTTGGATCGCCACATGTCCCTTCCCAAATCGTCAGCGACCTATAGGGAGAGATCATTAGTGGAGAGGAGTCGAACCGACTGAGTCGGATTTGTGAGCTGCACCTCGAGTCAGATGAGAAATATTACCAGCTCACGTCTGAATCATAACTTTTGGGGCCAGGGTGGTGGGTATCTCTACAGTAAATTGGGTGTACTGAGTCAGATATATCAGTTGTCTATCGAGGCAGATAGCATCGCTTTCATGTAGGTTGGATAAGGAAATATTAATACTATTTGTCCAACTTCGTTGCCCAACATGATGTGGCAAGATCACAGCCGTCCACTGCAGCCAGTCCCCACCAGTGAAGTACGCTACGGCACGCAAAGGAACGGCTGTGATCAGGTGGAAAGATAGATTGGACAACAAGAATAGTTGGAAAACAGGTTAGATGTCCCTTTTGCCCGCCACCTCTGGAGAGGCCCGACTCACTTCAGATCTTTGGGTGGTTGGCGGTCCATTAGAAGATTTTGACCAAATATGAGTTGTAAATTGTAAAATTGTAAAATTAAAATTTTAAAATTAAAATTTTTGGAGGGATCATTATTGAACTTTTTAAAACTTTTTCAAGAGTCTCAATGGAGACCCTAAGATTTTTCAAAACTTTGGGGGGGTCATGGCCCCCTCTAGTCTCCACATAAATCCGCACCTGATGAGGACGTTGATCACCTGCTTCTTCACTGCCCTTTTGCCAAAAGTGTATGATTCTATCCTTCAAAAGCTGCATATCCCCCCCATCTACCCGACATCTTTGCTCGATCTTTGGACAACCTGGAGGAAGCAGAGGATTTCCAAGGACTGAAGGTCGGCCAGAGATATCATGTCCCTCGGTGTTTGTTGGTCCATCTAGTTGGAGCTAGAGCTGGCAAAAGCTAACCTGGCCCGCCAACCCAACCCTACCCTAACCTAGCCCGCCTAACCCGACCCTAACTCGACCCGTTTATTAAACGAGTTGGGTTAGGGTTTTGTATTTGTTGACCCGTTCAAAAGCGGTTCAGCACGACCCGACCCACCTAACCCGTCTAACCCGCGTAACATGATGCGCTTCTAGTTTCCTCCATACATATACCATTTACATACTCAGATACTACAAATCATGATTGTGAGTTGTCCGATGCACAGCCTCCACCCAAACCCGATCAGTGAATCACACTTACGCCGATCGACAAGTAAATAGACAATGTCATGTCACTGACTCACTATGATTGAGAGTATGTAAAGGCACTATGTCAGTTATAAGCTTATTGTTTGAATTTATATAAAATTATACGGTTGAACAATACAATTTAAATATAAAGTAGTATATATTGGTATTCATTGTTTCTCATGTTTGATTAGTCAATAAGAATTTAGAGTATATGATAATTAATTTTATACAATATGTTAAATTATTTTGGGACCTTTGGGTGTATGTTTAGATTAATAGGATTAGATGGGTTAGGAATGACATGCTTAAGATTAGGGTTGGGAAGATTGACCCGTTTAGTAAACAGGTTAGTAGGGTTGAGCCATTCTAACTTGCCAACTCATCAGCCCTAACTCGTTAGCCCTAACCCGTTTGTCAGTTCTAGTTAGAACGCAACTGTAGAATCTTTTCTAAGAAAGGATGTATTGATGAAGCAGCTCGGTGCCGTTGGCTGGCAACGTGACTTGATACTTGAGCTTTACGAGCTAGTTTCTTCTTTTTTTTGTAATTTATGTCACGGACAGATTGTTTCCTTCAATTGAGGGCTTCTTAAAAAAAAAGTGTCGGATCTCATAATGGAGTTTTCGATATAGAATGACGACGCCACAACCGTCCCTCATAATGGAGTTTTCTATAGATTGATGACACCACAGCCGTCCCTTTTATTCCCAATTAGAGTTTTCAATATAGTTTGAAGACCTTCGAAGTAAATTATAATCCGAACCTTTCTTTGTTGTGCTTTGGTGTGATGATTGAAACATCCTTTACAAATTCCAATGTAGGCTTTATCTTCTTGGAGTTTTGAAAACTACAAAATAACAGTTATGTGGAACTTTGTGGGGTTATTTTGACTTTGCCCACCAAATTTTTCTTCGAATTAGACTTTACCCCCCAAATTTTGCTTCAAATTTTGACTTTACGCCCCAAATTTTGTAGGGTTATTTTGACTTTTCCGTCAACTCACCTCCCAAAAGTTTATTTCTTTTCTGTGGGGTGAGCTGACGGAATAAATAGTTTTGGGGGGTAAAATCTAATTAATGAAAATATGGGGGGTAAAGTCTAATTCAAGGTAAAGTTTGCGGGGCAAAGTCAAAATAACTCAACTTTGTATCATCTCCAATTTGTTTTTCTTCAAAATTGAGGAAAAATCTGTGGGGGAAAATCTTCGTGCCGACCCGAAGACTCTCGCAGCACCAGTCAATTGGGCAGACTGTCCCTGCTCCTGCTGAAGATCCTCCATCGACTTACCAGATCTCTGCAATCGATTTCCAACTACTCCAATTGGCGAAGCAAAACGCCACCCTCACTGCTGAGAGGGATGCTCTGAAGAAGGCAGCTTCCGAAGCTGGAATTGCTATTCCGATCCCCTCCGCAAGTGAGAGGGTTGATCCTCCTCGACATTCAATTTACTCCGAACAACGGAGGTCAATGGGCACTGATGCTCTCGAGAGGATTCGACGCGACCCAACTCCCTCTGCTGCTCCTTGGAAGCAGAGTGTCTGGGATCGTCTTGAAGACGAGTCCTCCCAATCTTCATCGGGTCGTAACTGCGACAAAAGAGCACCATCGAAGCTCAACCTACCAAGGAAGCACCAAATGAAAGGCGCTCCTTCAAAGAGTAGAGTCTCCCCTTCCATTCCACTCCAACGTGGACTTGGATCGGACCTTCGACATCGACTTCGACCGGCAAACACTTCGATGCCAGAACAAGACCTTGCGATCTTACCTCTTGACCCACCTCTAGGTCGAGGACACGGTCGTAGGGATGGCTACTCTTCTGCCGGGCCACTTCATCGAAGCCTCTTCGAATCAGCATTTCCAAGAGGATGGAGAACTCCTACCCTCCCCAAATTCAACTGCGTCCGAGGAGATCCACAAATCTGATTTCCACTCTGAGATCTGACTTTCAGAACCAGAGCTCTGGGATTTCACACTTCCGATCTACCATCTCCCTTTGATCTTCTTTCAGAAAGATCAGTGTTTACAGTGATACTCGGCCTGTCGAGATCACTTCAACATAAGTGTTAGTGAATTCGGGTTGCACCCTATAGCACGGAGACGTAGGCTTCGGCTGAACTCCGAGATCACTTCTCGTGTCAAACTCTCTCTGATTGCATCTCTCTGTTTACAAATCAAAAGCTTCAACTTCGATCAACAGATCGACCAACGATCTTCGACGTCAATACGAACATTCAATTGACTGGTGCTGCGAGAGTCTTCGGGTCGGCACGAAGATTTTCCCCCACAGTTTGGCGCCGTCTGTGGGATCCGAGCGAGAAGCCGTGTCCTCTCTACTTCGACTACCAGATCAATAGCCAAACTTCCTCGCCCCCTCGGTTGATCAGACAACTGATCGGACATCGGCAATCTCGTTGTACCTTTCGCACTCTGAATGGCGAGAACCAAACATCAGGGTCAACCAGAAGGAAGTAACACTCAACATCAACCTCGTCCTGAGACTCGTTCAATGAGTCAAAGGCTCAACTTCGGGCAGCCCCTTGCTGTCCCCGAGATGGGGGTTCACTCAGGAAGCGGAAGATCAGTCGATCGACCGATCGCCCCTCATCCTCATCAATCAATTGGGCAGACTGTCCCTGCTCCTGCTGAAGATCCTCCATCGACTTACCAGATCTCTGCAATCGATTTCCAACTACTCCAATTGGCGAAGCAAAACGCCACCCTCACTGCTGAGAGGGATGCTCTGAAGAAGGCAGCTTCCGAAGCTGGAATTGCTATTCCGATCCCCTCCGCAAGTGAGAGGGTTGATCCTCCTCGACATTCAATTTACTCCGAACAACGGAGGTCAATGGGCACTGATGCTCTCGAGAGGATTCGACGCGACCCAACTCCCTCTGCTGCTCCTTGGAAGCAGAGTGTCTGGGATCGTCTTGAAGACGAGTCCTCCCAATCTTCATCGGGTCGTAACTGCGATAAAAGAGCACCATCGAAGCTCAACCTACCAAGGAAGCACCAAATGAAAGGCGCTCCTTCAAAGAGTAGAGTCTCCCCTTCCATTCCACTCCAACGTGGACTTGGATCGGACCTTCGACATCGACTTCGACCGGCAAACACTTCGATGCCAGAACAAGACCTTGCGATCTTACCTCTTGACCCACCTCTAGGTCGAGGACACGGTCGTAGGGATGGCTACTCTTCTGCCGGGCCACTTCATCGAAGCCTCTTCGAATCAGCATTTCCAAGAGGATGGAGAACTCCTACCCTCCCCAAATTCAACTGCGTCCGAGGAGATCCACAAATCTGATTTCCACTCTGAGATCTGACTTTCAGAACCAGAGCTCTGGGATTTCACACTTCCGATCTACCATCTCCCTTTGATCTTCTTTCAGAAAGATCAGTGTTTACAGTGATACTCGGCCTGTCGAGATCACTTCAACATAAGTGTTAGTGAATTCGGGTTGCACCCTATAGCACGGAGACGTAGGCTTCGGCTGAACTCCGAGATCACTTCTCGTGTCAAACTCTCTCTGATTGCATCTCTCTGTTTACAAATCAAAAGCTTCAACTTCGATCAACAGATCGACCAACGATCTTCGACGTCAATACGAACATTCAATTGACTGGTGCTGCGAGAGTCTTCGGGTCGGCACGAAGATTTTCCCCCACAAAATCATTCTTAAAAGGGTTGTTTATCATCTCCAAATTGTTTTTCTTCAAAATTGAGGTCTTTCCCAATTACCCATTATTAATGCCATCGTGGAGGAGAAAAATCGATCTTGAAAGATTTAGTTCTCATCCCCAATTCATTTTTTCTCTCCTAAAATTGAGTTTATCCCCAATTAATCCATGTCAAAAATCGATCTTGAAATGTTTGTTTCTCATCCTCAATTTATTCTTCCCCCAAAATTGAGTTCTTTTTCAATTAATCCATTGTTGCTACCGTTTCTGAGGAAAAATGATATTGAAAGGTTTACTTTTCATCCCCAATTTGTTTTTCGCGATAGATTGAGTTCATCCCCAATTAATTCATGAAAAAAATTAATCTTGAAATATTTGTTTCTCATCCCCAATATGTTTTTTCTCCAAAATTGAGTTTATCCCCAATTAATCTTAGCCATTTGATTAAGCATAATCTGGGCCATTCGGCAGGTCAAGAACAATGTGATTGCTCTCTCTTTATGAGTGGGGGTGTATTTAAAATTAGCCTAAGGATATTTTGGATATATTTGGCCAGTGCTTTAGCCACCTCAGTAAAGTTGATGACATATCAGTTCAACTATTGACAGCTCAGTCCATTCTAAGAGCATCTCCAACGACCTTCGAAGACACCTTCGAAGGATGATGTGGCACTCCGATCCCGGAATCACCGCTCCAATCGGCTCTAAAGACACTTCTGAAGGATGACGTGGCACTACTTTTGCTCGGGACCTCCGAAGGCCTCCACATACAACAGAGGTCCTTCGGAGGCTCTCAAGGAATTAAAAAGTATTTTTTTTACAAACCCCCCCTATAATTTTAGAAATTAATTTTTATCTATCAAACATTGTATACACTGTACAACGGCTACTTTTTGCCCATTTGAGAGGCAACGGCTACATTTTGGACCATTGCCCCAATTTGGATGTTTGTGGTTGTTTTAAAATAAAATAAAAATATGTTAAAATTCTAAAAAATATAATTTTTTTTAAAATCTATAAATATCCCCTTCTACCCACCATTCTTCGTTCTCCCACCCATCCATCTTCAATCTCCCATCCAACTTCAAAATAAAACTTCTCACCCACCTACGAGTATATGGATCCGTATCAAAAATTTTCCTACTCATAATTTCTTATCGGTGATGAATCGGCCTTCAACGCATACATGAGTAGTGGCCGAGTCGATAGGAACCCGATGTTCTCGATTTCAGAGAAGGAGCCAACGATGCAAGAAGAAGCATCATCCGAACAAGCATTGATCGTATGGAAGAAGAGGTCTTACAAGCGGGGAGAAAACTGGACCATCCCCGATAATAGATTGCTTGTGTCCGCATGGCTCAACACGAGCAAAGATGAAATCCAAGGTACCGGCCAACCACGACTTCATTTTTGGGCAAAAATTTATAAATATTACATCAAGTACAATACCCACTGTACGATCGAACGGACCCAAGGCCAAATAATGCATCGATGGTCGGCCATTCAAATGACTGTCAATAAATTTTACGGGTGCGTTAGCCAAATCGAAGGACAATCGAGATCTGGTATCGGACTTGTTGACCAAGTAAATACTTATCGAGTGATTTTGTTTAAATAATTATGTCATCTATGGTTTTAATTTATTTTAAATTATTTATGTAGCTAGCAGATGCAAAACTTCTTTACAACGATCTCTACCACGAGACATTCAAATTTGAACATTACTGGATGGAGCTACGACATTAGTAGAAATGGATGCAGCAAACACGTACAATCCTTTCATCAAGTACGGACAGAGCCGAGGAGAGGGAGGGAGTCTGATTCCTCACCAAATACCTCCTCTCCAGCAACCCCAGATGTTATAAGCCTCGGGAATGAAGATGACGATCTTATTGAGATGCAAAGACCGGAGGGGAGAAAGGCAGTAAAGTTGACAAGAAAGCGTAAGGGTCAGATGGTAATTGACGGAGGAAGCAGCGAATCCACCTCCGACTTGTTCAAGGAGGCATTCGCATGAATAAAGATGGATAATGAACAATCCAGAAAGGAGAAGAAAGAAAAAAGGGATAAGAATATCGAAAATGTAACTATGGTCGAAGTCGCAAAGTTGCAAGCACAAACCGAGTCTCAAAAGAAAGCACGGAAGCAATAAAAATTGGATGATGCGATCATGATGAAGGATCTTACAGGCCTCTCACAGGCAGAACGAGAATACTTTGAACTGCGCAATGCTGAGATTAGAGCTCGAAAAAAGGTTATGATTTTTTTGAGTTATAATATGTAGTAGCTTTAATTAGGGTAGTAAATTCCTTGAATTACTTGAATTATGTAATTTTTAGTAGATTGTATTAGGTGTTGAACTCTTTTGGCATTCAATAAAAGTACTTTTATTATTGACATTGAAAGCGCGTACAAGAACTTGAATAAGTTCGAGGCAATTACATTAAAATAACAAATATATAATCTTAAACTAGAGATCCCTTGAGTTACCACAAATGCTCGATCAAATCATTTTGAAATTAGTCGTGGGTTTCCTGCTGCTTATCCGATGATGGTTTTGGATAAACTCCACCAGATGTACCGTGTGCTCGTAAGAAGCTTCTACAGTTGGCGTTATATCAAGGACGTCAAAGTCGAGATCGTGGTGAAGATCTCATTTATCTTCAATAATCATATTATGCATTATAATGCAGGTTGTCATGATGTCTATAAGCATATTTGGCTACCAAAAATATGACGGACCTTTTACTATCGCAAATCGGGCTTGCAACACTCCAAAAGCTTGCTCGATATCCTTCCTTGCCCCCTCTTACTGTTGAGCAAAGTACTTATTCTTGTTTCCTCAGGGTGCTAGGATGGTTTTCACTAATGTTGATCATGAGGGGTAAATCCCATCAGCGAGATAGTACCCCATATTATAGTCATGACCGTTGATTGTAAAATTACATGAGGCAGCTCGTCCCTTTGCAAGTTGCTTGAAGACCGGTGAATGATTAAGGACGTTGATATCATTGTGCGACCCTGGCAGCCCGAATAAGAAGTGTCAGATCCATAGATCTTTGCTACAGCCTCTAAAATAATTATTCGCTCGTGAATATGGCCAGTGTACATACCTTGCCAGGCTGTTGGGCAGTTCTTCAACTTCCAGTGCATACAATCAATACTTCTGATCATACCTGGAAACCCTCGTTGTTCACCTTCTGTGATGAATTGTGCAACATCTTCGTTATTGGGTGAACGAAGATATTCCTTCCCAAAAACGTTAATGACCGCTCGAACAAATCTTGCAGACTCTCGATCGAAGTACTTTCTTCGATTCGAACGTAGTCGTCCACGGATTCGGCGGATGCTCCATACGTGAGCATCCGCATAGCGGCGATAATCTTTTGAAGACTGGATAGTCCTAATTTTCTAGCATTGTCCCTCTTTTGGACGAAGTAGTTATCATGATCCATGA
Source organism: Chamaelirium japonicum (assembly GCA_947650365.1). NCBI lineage: Eukaryota > Viridiplantae > Streptophyta > Magnoliopsida > Liliales > Melanthiaceae > Chamaelirium > Chamaelirium japonicum. The sequence continues at coordinate 21,634,912 of OX393554.1, forward strand.
CTGCGTCATGGATCCGCAGGAAGAGAGGATGACTCAGTCTGAATCTCCGTCGAAATTGGTAAGGAAGGTGAGTCAACTGATCGGCGAAGTAATCCTGGAATAACCGATTATGGCCTTCCAGTCTACTACGATCAAACATGGTGTGGCCTGGTACAGAGCCGCGTCTTCTACGTCGGCGTGAACTTTCAGCTTGCTGCTTTTCCTCGCACGCGGTGGCTCCCAGAAGAAATAACATTCTAAGGGTGGAGCTATCGTCGCTGCTGCTCAACGTGTTGTCGGTGGGGCGCAAATCGGACATGGTGTCTGGAGAGTGGATGGTTTGGACAAAGTATGAATGTGTGATGGTGTGATGAGAGAAGCGATATCTTTATATAAAAAAAATTTCAACGGATAGATATTTATCCGTTGGTGGAGGTAATGTGTGCCACCTTACATGTAGTGCCCAACGAATAGAAATATATCGATCAGTTTGGCTCTTGAAATGCGAGTCACCTCTTATATCGTGCCCAACGGATAAAAATTTACAAATTTGGCTCTTGAAATACGTGTCATCTCGCAGATCGTGTCCAACAGATAGAAATCTATCTTTTTGGCTTTTGGAATATGTGTCGATTCGTAGATCGTGCCCGACAGATAGAAATATAGCTGTTGATAGGGGAAATGTGAGCCGCGTCGCAGATCATGCCGAAACGGATATAAATATAGCCTTTAAAATTATTGTATATTTTTAAATAAGTTATTCATGATAAAATTTATAATTTTATATATTTTTTAATATTTAAATCGATGCGTGGAAAAAAAATAATTAAGGTGAGAGGGGTTTGGGTTAATTTTGGAGTGTTTGGATAACTTGTAAATATATGGGGTGTTTGGTGCAAAAGTGGCTCGGATACGTCCATCTACCGGCTCTGAGAACATCTCCAACCGGCTTTGAAGCTTGGAGCACCTCCGAAGCAAGTGGGGCCCACATTTTGCTGCCACCTCATCGGAGGCATCCTTGTTGAGAGGTTCAGCTCCAACGGCCTCCGAACGGGATATCTGAGCCATTTGCATGAAACACCCTATATATTTACAAGTTATCCAAAGTCTCCAAAGTTAAACCAAATCTGTTAAAAAGTACATGTTTTGATATATATATAAAATAATTTATGAAGTTCCGGAGGGTTTTTTAAAAAAATACAGAATTTTTTAGGTAAATTTTATTCATACCCCAAAAATCTGTAATTAGCCCCCGTATCCCTAGCGTTTCTCAATAACTTACTCAACAATCTTTTAATACCAACAATGCCCTTTTTTTTATACCCCAAAGAAAAAAGCCCCAGCTCAGCCTCTTTTGTACCCCAACCCAACACAATGTTCGTTTAAACTTAGCCCACGCCCAACCCGTCGGGTTGTGCGGGGTGGGTGCGGGTTAACCCGCCCAAAGTCGGGTTGGGTTCGGGTTGGCCCGCCCAAGTTGCAGCTAGGGGTGGCAATGAGTCGTGTTGTGTCGGGTTCGTGTTGTGTCTAGTTTCGTGTCGTGTCCAAAACCCCTAGACCCGGACCCGACCCGTTTAACTAATCGTGTCTAGATCCTAAACCCGTACCCGACTCGCTAATAAACAGGTAGACACGATAAGACCCGATAAGACCCATTTATCACCCGGGTCTATTCAGTTGACCCGATCCGACCCAATCCGACTTGACCCGACCTGACCCGAAAGACCCACTGGTTTTATATATTATAGTATCGGATTGCTGGTAGACCCGACCCGACCCGACATGACCTATTGAATACTAAACGGGTCTTCCTGGGTCTACCGTGTCCAGACCCTAAACCCGGACCCGACCCGTTTAATAAACGGGTCTATCGTGTCGACCCGTTTACGACCCGAACCCGTTTAGCCTTGACCCAGACCCGCTAACTTCGTGTCGAGTCCTGTCGGGTCGAGGAGAAATAATTCGGATTGGGGTCGAATTAGCCCGCCCAATTTCGGGTTGGGTTCGGGTTGGGTTCAGGTTGGCCCGCCCAAGTTGCAGCTCTACTTGTGCCTTCAAGTATCAGCCAACTGCATGGGGTTTATTTAAGAGTGGGGTGTATTCAAGAGTGCATATAATTGGGGTATATTTAAGGGGGTATGTGTTTGATTGGGGGATAATCAAGTTGGGGCGGGCCATTTAATTGGGGTGTATTGAAGGTGGGGTGTAAGGGGGAAGGGTATTTTTGGGATAGGAATGGGGTATGAAAAAAAAAAATAGGGTGTATTCAAGTTTGTTGGAAATGGGGGCTAATTACAGATTTATGGGGTATGAATAATATTTCCCATTTTTTATTCGTTCGGAGAAGGAGCTCTATTGTATGTGGAGGGCTTCGGAGGTCCGGGCCGCACGTGACCTACGTGGCATGCCACGTAGGCCTTCAGAGCATCCTTCGGAGCCGGTTGGAGCGTCCATTTCTATTCGGAGTGCCACGTGGGCCTTCAGAGCTCGCCTACGGAGCCGGTTGGAGATGCTCTGAGACAGAAAGGCGTTAACACAAATTTTCAGAAAGTATTGGACTAAAGTCAAAACGGCCCTAAGCTTGGGGATGTAACTCAAAATACACCATTGGCTTACTCACTGCTGTATGGATATAAATAACTACGGTGATTCCCGGCATGGATCGAAGTAGGCGATGGAGAAGCGGAGGTTGGCCATCGTCGGTGCTGGCATCAACGGCCTCGTGGCCTGCAGGCACGCGCTGGAGAGAGGCCTCCGGCCCGTCGTCTTCGAGGCCGAGGACGGCATCGGCGGCGTCTGGGCCCGCACCCTCGCCTCAACGAGGCTGCAGTCGCCGAGGTCGGCCTACCAGTTCTCCGACTTCCCGTGGCCGCCGACCGTGACGGAAGCGTTCCCGAACCACTGGCAGGTGATGGAGTATCTGTCCTCCTACGCCCGCCACTTCGGCCTCCTCCAGCACGTCCGGTTCGGGGCGAGGGTGGTGGGCATCGAGTACGTCGGCCCGACGGAGGAGGAGATGGCCGCGTGGGACCTCTGGGCCGGGAACGGCGAGGCCTTCGGCGGAGGCGGGAGGGGGGTGTGGCACGTCACCGTGCGGCATGAGGAGGATGGGTCGACTAAGGTGAGTCAGATCACCACCCCGAGCTAATCCATCCGTTGCATTCACTAGCTATGACCACACACCGAGATCTGTGCATCGCACCGGATGTAAATTTCAACCGTCTGATGTATAATCTCAACCGTCTGATGTCAAGCTCCCAGAAGGGTGAACGCCATTCGATCTCGATTGCGCGCTCCACCGAACGGTTGTGATGCACTCGTGCAATGAGTAGTGCATCAGCCCTACTGCAGGAAAATGATGGGACGGTTACTTGAGAAAAGCTGATTACTAGCACCGGGCCAAAAGCTGGCTGGATCAAAAGCTTGGATGCTAAGTGAGAAGCCCAGATTAGATGGAGGAATAGAGAGCCATCCAATTATACTTTATACAAACACGACAACGAATCGAGTTAGGTTTTGGTATGCTTGAACTTGGTTCATTTATTAATCGATCCTAAAATATAAATTTGGGTTTGGATCAATGTTTTCAAAACCAAATAGGAAGGCGTACCGAAAAGACCCTCCGGTCCAATCCAAACCAATTTAAACCACTGGTTCAATTGTTTGAACCAAATGATATATAGGTTTTTAAAAATAAATAGTTACTAAATGCTATGATGAAAAATATCATTCATTGGTTAAGAAGCAATGTACAAAGGCTTTTTAACTTTACTATATATATAGTTTTTTTTTTATATAGGATTCAACAAACGAACTGTTTATTCAAAGTCCAAACTGAAACTTGTTTTGGTTTAGGTCCAAACCGATCGAACCATATTAGGGTTGATTCATGAAAAACCTGTTATGATGCAAACCATCACAAAACCTACATAGAGAATTCAATATTTGTTAAAACTTGATGGGTGTGCTATCTATGGTAAGTTAATTATTCTCACAAAAAATCATCAAATTCTAAAGCTTCTAGACATGACAAATATGATTCAAATTAACAGTTAATACAAAAAATTTATCCTCACCAAGTTTCAGCAAATATAATTTTGAAAATATAGGGATGTGCATCGGTTCGAAACCAACCTATTTAGGCAAAACCCAAACCAATCCAACCTTGGTTGGTTTTGAGGATTTTCAATCCGATCCAAACCAAACTAAGATTAGTTACCAATCCAACCCAATTAAAGTTGGCTTGGATTGGATTGGATGGTCGGTTTGGGCTTTGGCCCATATGTTTATTGGGCTTTTTTTTTTGGGTAATGTGCGTAAGGTCCCTGACAACATATCACTATAGTGATAAGGATCAATAACAAGATGCCTCTGCACTAGATCCTCCTGTTTGAAAAAAAATCCATTTTACCCTTTGACCATTTGAAAAATAACAATTTTACCCCTACTCATAGTTTTACAATGAAATCACTTGAAGAGTAATATTCCGATAATATAGAGTAACATTTGCTACAATGATTTCACTGTAGCAAAAAATTTTATAAAAAAAACAAGATTTGATTAAAAAAAATGCTACAGTGAAATCACTGTAGCAATTGTTATTCTTTTATCACCGAATTGTTACTCTTTGCTACCATTGTAGGAATTTTTGTTCTTTATTATCGAATTAAATAGCAATTGCTATAATGATTTCACTGTAGCAAAAATTATTTTATCAAGATTTCTTAAAAAAATTGCCACAGGGATTTCACTATAGTAATTTTAAAAAAAAAATTGCTACAGTGAAATCATTGTAGCAAATCTATGGGTTAAGCTCTATAGTGAAAAGGACGAAGGGGCATGCACTAAGGGACAGTTTGGTCATTAAATGGGGGTAAAAGTCACGTGTGGGACTTACTCCAGCTGCATCCTTTTTCGGAGGGACATGGTGCAACACCATCTTGTTGCCTGTCCTTCCCCTTAAACTGATCTCTTGTCAAGGACCTCTCACTAAGTCCCCCTTTTTTTTCCTTCTATTAGAACTTAGTTTCAACTTAAAAATTAATAATCGATGTCAAATCATTAGGCTTAAATAAAAATTTTAACTGATTTTGAGTCACCCTACAATATTGCAAAGGTTGTTGGTAGAAAGGGTATATGAGGACATATGGTATATTTAATAAAATATTATATGTATATATATATGTCGGTTTGGTTCAGTTTAGGTCAGTTTTAAATTTACAAATCCGTTAACTAATCCAATTATGTTGATTTTTAAAAAACCCAATCCAATCCAATTCATTGAGCATGTCGAAACTGATCAAAATTGGTCGGTTTAGTTTGGTTTGGATCCTGCATACCCCTAATTCTGAAACCTCCATGTAGGTTTCACGATGGTTTCTCACGAATAAGGCTTTTTACTCTAGTGGCTATAGTATCGAGGATCTCTCTCTCTCTCTCTCTCTCTCTCTCTCTCTCTCTCTCTCTCTCTCTCTCTCTCTCTCTCTCTCTCTCTCTCGTGCGCACGAGCACACACTCACACACACACATTCACAGCCATCCCCAAGCAGGCCAAATGAATTGATCAAACATGTATGCAATTGGGGTGGGTGTGTCTGTGTGTGTGTGTGGATGGGTGGGTGGGTGGGGTGGGGGGGGGGGGGGGGGGGGGGGGGGGGGGCGGTGAGGGGGGGGGGGGGGATAATTAATGTCCATCCCGGCGTTGTTGGGGATCTAGTGGTGATGATAAACAAAGTGTGTTACTAAAACACCCATGAGATTGATAATGGAACCCAAATTAAAATTGTAAAAATATATTGTCCAATGTGTCAAGGAGCCTTTAAAAAAAAATTCCATGAGGCCCCCAACCTTATTTATAAGGTCACCTAACTCGCGTGCCATCACCGGTGTTTGTACAACCCACCACTATCACGTCTGCCACCAGTTCTGATAAAGCCTACCACAACCTCCCCCTTTCTTCCTCGTCCTCCTTCTTTCCTTCTCCTCGGTCCTCCCGTCCTTACCCCATCGCCACCTCCGGTATTCGTGCAGCCTGTTGTTGTTGCCTCTGTCATTTGTTCCAATGCAAACTCTCGTCTCTTCTTCCTCCCACCTCCTCCTCCAGTGATCGATGTCGTCAGCAAAGCTGGAGATGAGGTAGGCAAGGGAAGGACGATGGGGGAACAATAAAGGGAGAAGAACATGGATGACAAGGTTATGGCGGCGGATCGAAACAATGAGGATGAGGAGGAGAGGAGGGGGAGGTTGTATGTGGTGCCCTTATCCATAGGGGTGTGTTTAATTGGTTGCTGGGAAAGTTTTTGCAGGAAAAGAATTTATCGGCAAGGAAAAAAAAAAGAAAGGAAAGGAAAAGAAAAGAAAAGTGACTTTTCTTGCTATTGTTTGGTTAATTGTCCGAAAAATAAAGAAAAAATAACTTTTATTTTTCTTTCTTATGGTTTTGTTTTTTTTGTATACAATTTCATTTTCCATGTTTTTTGTGTGCTTTTGGTAGAAAAATTATTGTAGCCTTCAGACAAAAAATTGGTTTTCATATAAAATTTATTTTTCTGTGGGTACCACACTTTTCCGTCAACTAGACAGAGTTTTACAGAAAAACTGGTATTTTCTTTTCCTTTCATGTGTTCTACCGCAACCAAACACACCCGGCCTAGAGTGCCTTACAATTATGGATTAGAGCACATGTATAAGTCGGATTCCCCTATTAATTCTATAGGTGCCTCTGTAACACCCTATCCCGATGTTCTTGTCCTAGGAAATGTAATTCTCTTGGAAATAGGTGCCTCTGTAACACCCTTATAGGATCATTTCTCTAGATTAAAAACATAAGAGCATCTCCATCCGGCTCCTATCCCATTTTCCATCCTATGTGGCACCAAACATTTTTATCTTGTAATATGGGGCCCATCCATATGGAAAAGAAAAGCTAGTGATATTTGGGGATAGGAGTGAGGTAGGAGTCGGTTGGAGGGCCTACAAAACGCCATCGATTCTTATCCCATGTGGTAGATGGAAGGAGGATGGAAGATAAAATTGACTCCACTTGGGAAAGAATCGGTTGGAGATGCTCTAAGCCCGATATAAAAAAAAACCTACTCCCATATAATAAAGAGCTTTTTTACAAATCAACCCCTACAATCAGATCTATTTACATATAAACTCCTATCAAAGTGATATTTATATATAAACCCCTCAATTCGTTCAAACATTACATATTGACCCACGCAGTTAGTTCATCCAAAACGAGAGAACATTTTCGATTTCATCCTTAAAATTTTACCTAAACTCTCTAATTACCCCTCCAATTGGAGAATTATTCGGATTAGATCCAAATTAGATACATATTATGTTTATGTTTGTTTTGGGTTACGTCCATGTTCAACAAAGATATGTCAATTTAAGTAGTTAATAGCATGAGTAAATCGGTTATTTTCCTTTTAAATTAATAAAATAACAGCTGAATGAAGAAATATTTCAGAAATATTCTTTCATTTTGATATGCTAACTAATTGAAGGGGTCAATATGTAAATATGAAATAATTTAAGAGGTTTATATGTAAATATTGACTTTGCAGGAGTTTATATATAAATAGAGAAGATTAGATTTGTAAAAAACCCTATAATAAATTATTTAATACTAGTTATATTAATATATTATAGGATAAATTACACTTTTGCCTCTCTAAAGTTTATCTCAAAAACACTCCAAATTGCTTCCTAAAATTTGAAATGTTAGCACAATACTCCCTTTTGTCAACTACTTAATTTACTCATTAGGTGATTTTATCTGATCAAAAATGAAATGATGGGGGGCAAAAAGTAGTTTTTTAACTATTGTAGGGTTAAGTATTTTTGACCAAACTTCAGGGGGCAAAGCATAATTTACCATATTAAATATCAAGAAAGTCCTATTTACGGTTTTCGTCTTAGACGTCGACTTCTATCGATCCGACTATGTCTACGGAAAGGGCATGCATGGGTTTCCAATTCCCAGTAAAAACCGCAACCTGTGACCGTGCTCTTTTTCTGGGAATTTGAATTCCCATTGTACATCCCCATCCTCATGGGGAAAGCATGTACCAACATACAAAAGCGAGGTTTTTACCGAAATGGCCACCAACTCTCAACTATTGTTGAGAATGGACCCCGTCAAGAAATCTGAACGAAAATGGCCACTGGCACGTGGGAAATAGGTCGCACGGTGACACTAACCAGGTAAAAAGACATATTGACCCTTACCACTGTAAAAACCTATCGTGGCTGGGTAACTTGGTTTCTTACCCACTGTAAATGGATGAAAAATGGACGAAAAATGGACGAAAAAATGGACGAAAAATGGACGAAAAATGGACGAAAAAATGGACGAAAAATGGACGAAAAAATGGACGAAAAATGGACGAAAAAAGTACGAAAAATGGACGAAAAATGGAACGAAATTAATAAAATTAACAGCACATTTTAGGACGAAAAATGGACGAAAAAAGGACAAAAAAAGGAACGAAAAATGGACAAAAAATGGAACGAAATTGATAAAATTGGCTATTCATCATTATGGTTAGGACGAAAAAGGAACGAAAAATGGACGAAAAAATGGACGAAAAATGGACGAAAAAATGGACGAAAAATGGACAAAAAATGGACAAAAAAAGGATGAAAAATGGACAAAAAATGGAACGAAATTGATAAAATTAACAGCACATTTTAGGACGAAAAATGGATGAAAAATGGACGAAAAAAGGACAAAAAAAGGAACAAAAAATGGACGAAAAATGGACGAAAAAAGGAACGAAATTGATAAAATTGGCTATTCATCATTATGGTTAGGACGAAAAAGGAAAGAAAAATGGACGAAAAAATGGACAAAAAATGGACGAAAAAATGGACGAAAAAATGGACGAAAAATGGACGAAAAATGGACAAAAAATGGAACAAAATTGATAAAATTAACAGCACATTTTAGGACGAAAAATGGACAAAAAATGACAAAAAAAGGAACGAAAAATGGACAAAAAATGGGCGAAAAAAGGAACGAAATTGATAAAATTGGCTATTCATCATTATGGTTAGGACGAAAAAGGAACCAAAAATGGACGAAAAAATGGACAAAAAATGGACGAAAAAATGGACAAAAAATGGACGAAAAAATGGACGAAAAATGGACAAAAAAAGGATGAAAAATGGACAAAAAATGGAACAAAATTGATAAAATTAACATCACATTTTAGGACAAAAAATGGACGAAAAAAGGACAAAAAAAGGAACGAAAAATGGACAAAAAAAGGAACGAAATTGATAAAATTGGCTATTCATCATTATGGTTAGGACGAAAAAGGAACGAAATCAACAAAAAGTGGTTGATAGATTAACAGCACATTTTAGGACAAAAAATAGACGAAAAATGGACGAAATTGATAAAATCGGCGACGAAAACTAGATGAAATTTGTTATTTCGTCCGATTTTCGTCACACAGGCCATAGCCAATCTCGGTCAGAACTGACTGTGATTTTTCGGCGACGAAAACTAGACGAAATTTGTTATTTCGTCTGATTTTCGTCAAACAGACCATAGCCAGTCTCTGCCAGAACTGACTGTGATTTTTCGGCGACGAAAACTAGACGAAATTTGTTATTTCGTCTGATTTTCGTCAAACAGACCATAGCCAGTCTCTGCCAGAACTGACTGTGATTTTTTGGCGACGAAAACTAGAGACGAAATTTGTTATTTCGTCTGATTTTCGTTCATTTTTCGTCCATTTTTCGTCCATTTTTCGTTCCTTTTTTTGTCCTTTTTTTCGTCCATTTTTTGTCCTAAAATGTGCTGTTAATTTTATCAATTTCGTTCTATTTTTTGTCCTTTTTTCGTCCATTTTTTGTCCATTTTTTGTTCCTTTTTTCGTCCTTTTTTCGTTCCTTTTTTTGTCCTTTTTTTGTCCATTTTTCGTCCATTTTTTTTTCCTTTTTTTGTCCTTTTTTGTCCATTTTTCGTCCATTTTTTGTTCCTTTTTTTGTCCTTTTTTCGTCCATTTTTTATCCATTTTTCGTCCTAAAATGTGCTGTTAATTTTATCAATTTTGTTCCATTTTTTGTCCATTTTTCGTCCATTTTTCGTCCATTTTTTGTCCATTTTTTCGTCCATTTTTCGTCCTAAAATGTGCTGTTAATTTTATCAATTTCGTTCCATTTTTTGTCCATTTTTCGTCCATTTTTCGTCCTAAAGTTGCAGTCAAAAGAGGTGGAGGAAGCTGCCGTCCAAATCAGGGTAGTTTGGTCCCAAAGAGTTTCAGTGGTCATTTTGGTAAAGCCAAAAGCAACCTGGCCATTCTCAACAATAGTTGAGAGTTGGTGGCCATTTCGGTAAAAACCTCTACAAAAGCCGATGTGAAAAGGTTTGTACATCCCAGGTAGGGATGTTAATGGGCCTGGTTCGGGTCAGGCCACCCCGTGCCTAGGCCCGGTCCAAAGTTATGAGTTTGTGCCCATATCTGGTCCGGGCCCAAATTTAAATTTTCAGACTTGGTCCAAATCCGGTCCGAAACTTTTCAACAAAGCCCAATTCCAAATCCGACCCAAATTAAACCCGTATTTCTAACACGGTTTACGCCTGAATCTTTTTTTTCTTCTCTTAATCACACAATAAAAGAAGAAAATAGCATTGATTATGATATACATCAAAAGGCTATATTTGAAATAATGCTCCTAAAGTCGGAAGCATTGATATTTGTAATATGGGCCTTTTAAAACTATATATTCATTGTAGATAAAAAAAATAAAAATAAAAACATTTCGGGCTTCGGGTCGATTAAGTGGTTGTCCATACTCGGTCCAAAGCATTATCGGGCTTAAATGTTCAAGCCTGGCCCGGCCCAAAGTCCAAGCTAACTATGTCTAAACTAGGCCCAAATCCAGCCCGGCCCAATGGGGCTCGGGCTGGCCGGAGCCCATTAACAGCCCTAATCCCAGGGTGCCTGATGGTTTGATGGTAACAACATGGGAATGTGTCCATTACTGGGAATTCTAATTCCCATGAAAAAACACAACCTTAAAGAAATTTACCCACAAATTTTTTTTTTGGTATCGTCAAAGGGGGAGGTTACAACCGGACCTCCAAGAGACGCCACATGCCGGAGGTACAAGAAAGGCAGCCCATCCGCTGCAGAGAGAACCATCACCGCGTGTGTGTGGGTGGAGAGAGAGAGAGAGAGAGTAGTCACAACCGGCGTTACAAGAGGAAGCCACCATACCAGGCGGAGGGAGAAGGAGGCGCCACCAGCCCAAAATCCATGGATGGACCATATGCCGATCAGAAAACATTTCTGAAGGAATTTTTGTAGGACTTTCGAATCGCCGATTCCAATCACCATGAGTGTCTAAATTGCCATGATTGATGATGCCAGGTTTATCCAATGGATTTTGTGATCCTCTGCGTCGGGCTATTCAGCGGCGTCCCGAACATCCCCGCCTTCCCGGCGGACAAGGGCCCCGAAGTGTTCGACGGAAAGGTGATCCACTCCCTGGACTACTCCAACATGGGCAACACTGATGCTGATGAATTGGTAAGAGGGAAGCTTGTTACAGTGGTTGGGTACCAGAAATCGGCATTGGACATAGCAGCAGAGTGTGCAAAGATAAATGGTGAGAGATCTAAGCCTCGTATATTCCGTTCTTGTTTATATATGCTATCGAAACGCCGGTTCGCAGCTCCCGATCAGCTCAGTTTGCCGGCAAAAACAGTAGTCAATGCAATTTAATGAAGAAGTATGAACATATATAACTCTAATGGAGATGGCATAGATCGCCAGTTTTTTCGGTTTGTTTTGGGTTTGGTTGTCCTTGTTTTTCTTCCCTCTGTGTAGGGGTTTCCCGTCAGGTGTGGCGTCGTCCGTCATCGCTGCACTCTGTCGATGCTAGGATTTGTCTGGTGGTGTGCCGGTGACGCTTCCCCCGACCTGGTGGCGATTTGTACTGCTTCGCAAGGGATGGATCTGCCAGGAAACCTAGACTCCCAAGGAACCGCAAGGGACCTATGAAGAGACCACTAACGACACTTTTTTTTTAAAACAAAACCCATTAGCGTCACATCTGTGGAGTGTTAAGGCCTGGACCCCTATCGATTACTTCTTTGATTTTTCGATAAAGGCGGGATTCGATCCCAGATCTCTAGTACAACCACCGATAGACTTGACCAGCTGAGCTAACTAGCTCCCTCTAGCTAGCTTCTAGATCTTAATTATGTAATTTAATCTTATATAGTTTGGGACAAATCCTCCAATACCATCTTCTGACATCATCCAGAATGTTCCAAAAGCATGGGCGGTGGCGCTATATTTGGATGAGCGGGGTCAATTGACCCCACTCACCGATTCAAATCTATTAAAAAATCTATTATATTTTTATTTTTATTATAATTTATTTAGTTTTGACTGTTGGTTTGACCCCACTCCACCGATTCACCGAACCCTAATTCTTGCCGTCACGTTAAGAATATTTTTTAATACAACTTTTGACCCCACTGATATGAATTCTGGAGCAGCCACTATCCAAAAGACTGACCTTAAACTAAAAAGATTAATTATCCGGGGTTCGTGAATGCCCTCATTGCTCGTTTATCATTTCTCGAAAGCTTTATGGTTAGCCCCTAAGATCTCCCATGTCTTCTCATCTGGTAGGGGTTGAGTATCCATGCACGGTGATCTGTCGGACCAAGCGGTGGATACTACATGAATACGTTGCTTGGGGGGTTCCTCTTAGTTTCTTGTATCTTAATCGGTTCTCGGAGCTACTGGTCCACAAGCCCGACGAAGGAGCTCTACTTGGTCTTTTGGCCACCTTGTTGTCACCTCTGGTAATTCCTCTATCCTCAAATTATGGATTCAAAATAAATTCTGCTTATTTTCCTTTTCAATATAAAGAATATAATATAAAGGTTAGGGAAAGCGGGCATTTATCAAAGTTTATATAATAGAGAGGTTAGGTTTTAAATCTAAGCCCTCGATAATCATAATATCTAGATCCAAAGGTGGTTGTTCAATGATTATGTTAGATAGTGCCGAATCGGATCAGGGTAAGTCCAGATCCGATCTGATTCGATTATATTTCGAATCGGATCATATTGTTTTTAATCAAATATCGGATCACAAAATTATTATCAGATCCGTACTATTCGGATCAAGATTCGCTCTTGACATGCCTATTTGCCACCTCCTTTTAAGGCTATCCATTGCAACCATAGATTTGCAGTGACACTTAAGGACAGAAAATAATACATAATGAGGAGGAAACTAAATCATATGGTTGCATGTTAGTATGAACCATTCTATGAGTACGATATAATTTTTCATTGGGCAAATTACAAAAACCTCCCCCGAACTATGCTCCGTCTAGAGGTGGCAATTCTTGACCCCACTCGCCAACCCGACCCGAAGTTAGCGGGTTTGGGTTTGGTCTAAACGGGTTCGGTTTATAAATGGGTCGACCCGATTGACCCGTTTATTTAATGGGTTGGGTTCGGGTTTGTACTTATAACCCGATTGACCCGACTTGATCCGTTTACCAAATGGGTTGTGTCAACCTGACCCGACCCGAACCAAACCCGATCAAACCCGAACCAACCCGGCCCGAACCAACCCGACCCGACCCGATCAAACCCAGCCCAATCCGACTTGTCTTGACCCAACCCGGTAGGTTTACATGGGTTCTGTTGACCCAACCCAACCCGACACGATCCGACCCGTTTAGTAAACGTGTTAAACGGGTCGGGTCGGGTCAAACCGTTTATTAGACGGGTCGGGTTTTGGTTTAAGTTTTTGACCCGTTTATTAAACGGGTCGGGTTCGGATTGGGTATTTTGCCCTTATACCTATGTCTCAACCTGACCTGAACCCGACCCATTGCCACCACTAGCTCCGTCAGCATTTAGCCCCCTTCGTCATTTTTCATTTGAAAATACCTTTCTCCTAGTAAGCATAAATTAAATATTTCAAAAATCATTTGACTCTTTTGGAAATTGACAAAGGTATTTTAGGGATAAAAAAGCTCACAGAGGGGGCTAAATGCAGACATAGCACGGATTCAAATTGTTCAAAAAAAAAAAAGTTGAGAGACCAATATGAACAGAGGTGTATAGTTCAGGGAAGGTTTTTGTAATTTTTTTTCGAAACGGGAGCTAATTTTTCTTTCGAAGTACAGAAATGGGTGCTCTCGAAATTCGCCGAGAGCTACTTCAAATGGGTGATCCCTATGAAGAAGTATGGGATGGTACCAGAGTACAGCCTCTTCCAATCCATGTCTTCCTGTTTGGTTACGCGTCTGCCGGAAAAATTCTATGATAGAGTGGAAGAAGGAAGCATCATCCTGAAGGCATCTCAGACCTTCGGCTTCCGAAAGGAGGGGTTGATCATCGGCGATGAAGCTGCGCCGCCAACAGCGACTGATCTAGTGATCTTCGCGACCGGGTACAAGGGCGACGAGAAGCTCAAAGCCATCTTCACGTCGCCGGTGTTTCGACAGATCATTGCGGGGCCATCAACTACAGTTGTTCCTCTCTACAGGTGATCTGTGTTTTCCTTTCAGATTATTGGATTTCTGTTAGTACAAAGGGTTAAGCAGCACTAGATGGTTCATGTGTTCCAATCAGTCTCAAATGGAGCTTCTACTAGAAAATCAGGGTAGGTTAACTTAGCCAATTTCAAAGATCATTGCGCGCCCGAGTGAGTAGCGAGTAGACAGTACTAGTTAAATGTGGGGAGCCGAAATCCTCCCCCTAAATTGAAAAGCGAAATAGGTAGTCAGTTGGAGCACTAAAGGATTTGTTTGGCTCCCTAGAGCATCTCCAATCGGCTCCCTATTTCAGTTTTTTGCCAAAGCATATAGCAAAATGCCATGTTCCGCGCTCCAACAGACTTGCCAACACCCATGCTAATCTAGCTTCTCGCTATCTCATTCTCCACATCTGACAAGCGAGTACCACTGGCTACAACATGAGCCCCCCATATCTCCAATAAAAATAAATCTTAAAAAAATCTAAATAATGCTAAGAATTGTGAAAAAAATAGAAAACTTTTCCAGAGTATGGATGCTCTTGGAGTTGGCTCCCTATTCTAAGGAGAAGGCCATATTTCACTACTTTTGGCTCCCTACTTTAGGGAGGCTATTGGAGATGCTCCAAAAGCATGCATCCACTAAGATTCAAGTCCACATAGTGTTCTTAGATTATTGCAATGTCGCAAGTTTAAAATGCTTATATAACCATCTGACAATGGATGAGCCCTTCGAACTTCAACAGGGAGTGCATCCACCCTCGAATTCCGCAATTGGCGATCATCGGTTACTCTCAGAGCCAGTCGAATCTCTTCACGTCGGAGATGAGGTCAAGGTGGCTGGCGCACTTCCTCGATGGTGGTTTCCGGCTGCCTCGTATAAGATGCATGGAAGATAACGTGTTGCGGTGGGACAAATACATGAAGCGTTACGCTCGCGAGGATTACCAGCGGTCATGCCTCGGCACGCTCCAGATCTGGCACCATGATCAGCTGTGCCGAGACATGGGGTGCAACCCAAGAAGGAAGAAGGGGTTTCTGGCTGAGTGGTTCCTTCCCTATGGGCCTATGGATTACGCTGAGCTTCACCCGAAACAAGAATAAGTAGTTCTTCTAAGAACAATACTTGGCGACTATTCCGCCTCCCGATGGAGCCAGCACATGGGGAGGTGGCGTGCAGGGATTGGTGAAGAAGAGTGGGGCCACGGTATGAAAAACTAAAAAAACTAAGTAGGATTTGACTGCATTGGGTACCAAATCACCCTACTTTATCAGAATGTTTAGATTATGGCCGCCACTCTTCTTCACCAATTCCCGCACGCCATCTCGCTAGGTGCTGGCTCTACCGGAACACGGGGTAGCCACCAAGTATTGTTCTTTTTACTAATGGCACTCTCTCTCTCTCTCTCTCTCTCTCTCTCTCTCTCTCTCTCTCTCTCTCTCTCTCTCTCTCTCTCTCTCTCTCTCTCTCTCTCTCTCTCATTCATGTGTTCAACTTTTCAAAGAAAAATAATCAATTATAGGCCCAATAAAATTCTAAGCGAATGTTGATGTAATCTAATGATCAACTGGTTCAGTGGTCAAGGCACATCTTTTTTGTGTCAATAAAAATATATGGGGACCGGTTACCTGGACCCGGGTGTAGCAAAGAATGGTACACCTCAATGGTATTTAACCCCCTTAGAGATTTTAGGATTTGCTAATTTTTAGAGGATGTGGTATCTATACAAGCTGATCATCCTAAAAAAAAATCAGTAAATTCTAAAACTATATTGATCATAAAAATTTCAGAAACTTTTTCGATTATCTATTTTAACCGTTAATTTGTATATCATATCTGATGCCCCTATAAGTTTTAGAATTAAGTAATTTTTACGAGGATGATCACCTTTTCATATAGATAGTACGTCCTCCAAAAATTAGCAAATTATAAATCATATAAGGGGATCAAACACCATTCGGGTGTAGCAAAGATGCCACACCCAGATCTAGAAAACTTTATATATATATATATATATATATAGAAAGAGAGAGAGAGAGAGAGAGAGAGAGAGAGAGAGAGAGAGAGAGAGAGAGAGAGAGAGAGAAAAGAATTTTACAGTGCGTTGTGAGCTGCCGGGGGAGGAAATGAGTTGCGGGTATTTTGACCCCCCTAAGAGTTTTGGAATTTGATGAAATTTGATGAAGGTGTTGTCTAGGGTAATATGATCATCCTCACCAATTTTTATCAAATTCCAAAACTTCTAGGGGGGTCAAATGGTCGAAGCAAAATCTGCATATTTTAACGGTGACTGTGGACGACAGATTTTGCTTTGACCATTTGACCCCTCTAGAAGTTTTGGAATTTAAAGAAAATTGGTGAGGATGATCATCTTAACCTAGACAACACCCTCACCAAATTTCATCAAATTTCAAAACTCCTAGGGGGATCAAATCAATCGCATCTCATTTTCTCCCCCGGAGCTCAAAGCTCAACGTAACATCTCTCTCTCTCTCTCTCTCTCTCTCTCTCTCTCTCTCTCTCTCTCTCTCTCTCTCTCTCTATATATATATATATATATATATATATATATATATATATATATATTATATATATATATATATATATATATATATATATATATATATATATATATATATATATATATATATATATAGGGGCATTCTATAATGCGGCATGCGGTACGTGCGGCACTGCACCACAGCCGTCTGATGCACGCATTGCATGCATGCGATGCACGCAACGGTGCATCAGACGGCTACTATACGGTGCCGCACTTACCGCATGCCGCATTATAGCATGCCCATATATATATATATATATATATATATATATATATATATATATATATATATATATATATATATATATATATATATATGATCGTCTTGATTCCCGAGACCCTAGACCAACACACCATAGCTCCGCCTCGGTCTTCCTCTTGTACTCAACCGTTCGATCTAAGGGATCTTTTCTCTCTCTTTCCTCGACCATCGGATTTCGATCTGACGCACAAGATGCACCAATACAAACCCTCAATTACACACCACTCAATAAATAAATAAACAAATAATAAAAACCCTTTTAACCCACCCCTTGTACGCACTATTAGTACACCAACTCAAAAGACCCTTACTTCACAATAGCAAACCCAACCCTCTTCACCCTATCCAAACTCGTACACCCTTTTTTTTTTTAACAACCTCTTTCAACCAGCCCTTCCTAGCCAACCCAACACTTCTCTGAGTTCTCTCTATCTGATGTGTTGTACGTTTTCCTCCTCCTCCCAAACCCCACTCTATTTTCCAATCTCCACTCAGCTACCCATCCATCTCCTTCACACCATTGACCCCCTCTCACCTCTCCCATCCTCTCATCCCTGCCACCCTCCTCAGCCCTAGCCCTAGTCCTAGGTTTCAGCACCCCTTCTCCCTCATCCCAAAATCACAACACCATACTATGTACCCTCCTCCTCCTCCTATAAATTGGACACCAACTCTCTCTCTCTCTCTCTCTCTCTCTCTCTCTCTCTCTCTCTCTCTCTCTCTCTCTTTGTGGTGTATGCTGTCACGACGTGGCCGACAAGGGGGAGGCACGGCGCATAGCCGGCTGGAGCAAGGAGCGGAGGGAGTCAGGGAGGATCAAGGAGGATATCCTATGGCCGGAGTCGAGTACCTCCGACCAGGTCAGCACCCTCTCCCTCTCCTCTTTGTTCTTTGTTTGACCGACCCCCCTTGTTTGCCCTTTTCCTTTATCGCAGCCTCAGCCGTCGGCCACATGGCCGGCAAGTCAACTGAGCAGTAAGGTGGCGTCAGCCACCACCGGCCAACCACCCCCCAACTGTAATCGCACCGCCTCCGTCCCTTGCTTCTATGATGGCCAATTGGTCGGGCGGCACCCGATCACGCATGCCGATGCGCCCGACTCCTGCGGCCTAGTCGCATGCCGACCCTCGCTTTGTGGGGGAGTATTTTGGGTACAGAAGGAACAACCTTTCTATGGTGGTGAATGCTTGTGGTACGTTGGGGTATTATGATGATTATGGTGGAAAAATGTGAAGAGGATGAAAATACTACTGATGGTAACGATCCTGATGAGAGGGTATAGGTGGGTGAGTGTGGGTGTGTACGATTGTGTAAAAAAAATGTTGCAACACCTGTGAGAGATTGTTTTGCATGTGTGTGCAGTGGGAGTGCCATGAGGGTGTTTGGTTAAATACCAACATAAGTGAAGGTGGGTAAGTGAAGATACTTTCTGCATCGTTTTGTGAAGCGTGGGTGTGCATGGTAGAGTGTGTAGGTGCTTGAGTATATGCAGTGACGAAGCCAGGAATTCACTTTAGTGGGGACAACCTTTGCTTGGTTTTAAAAGTTTAATCCAATTTCTACCAACAAAGGATTTGAATTGACTACAAAAATACTCGTTTTCAGTTCATAAGCACACAAAAATCTTCCATCCAAACAAACATTACACAAAAAATTGTGAATAACGCGCGCGCGCGCAAGAGAGAGAGAGAGAGAGAGGTTTCGGCTGACACTATAAGCGGGCCGAATTGCCGGTCGCGTCGCCGGCCGCGGATTTCGAGCAGAGGATGTATGGAGTGGACAGGAACGGAGTCTCGGAGAATACAATTCGAATCGTGAGATTGTGCGAGGCTACCGCGAGGTAGTCATGGGACGAACATCAATTTATTTTTTTTGGTAAATTACACTTTACCTATTTAAAATTAGCACAAAAACGCTTAAACCCCTTAGTTTTTTTTTTGTTCCAGATGGCTCCCTAAAGTTTGAAATATATGTTAGCACAGTACACCCTTTTGTCTTTTTTTTTTTTGAGAAATCCCTCTAGTAGTGAGGGGGGGTTCGGCCTGGACCCCAACCTCTTTATTAGAAAAGAGGAGGGGATAGAATTACAGCTCAAGGAGTGCTAGTACAAAGGTTCAACAGAAAAGCCTTCACTCCCTCCGAAGCACAGGACGCCCAAAGGTGTACCAGCGACTTCGTCATGAGGATTATCCGATCCGGCGGCAGAGAACGCCCCTCGAAGGTCCTGTGATTCCTCTCCAGCCATAAGGACCATGAGATCCCGATGGCGAGCATATCCCAACCGCGTCTGTCCGGGCCCCTGAAGCGCCTGCGACGCCATAGTCCCCACAACCCAGCGACTGATTTCGGAATCGGTCTGACACCCAAGCGGCTAGTGAAGTGAGTCCACACTGACCTCGAGTAGTCACACCCCATCAACAGGTGGTCAGCACCCTCCTCTTTCATGCCGCACAGGCCGCAAGTCGGGTCAGAAACCCTCAGATGGTTCCTCCGCGTAAGGTTCACCTTCGTAAGGATTCTGTTCTGGAGCGCAAGTAGCATGAAGATCTTCGTCTTGGGGGGGCATTTAGCCCGCCAGATCGCCTTCGCTGGGGGGCAAGGGATCCCCCCGAAGTTGAGGAAGGTGTAGCAGCTCCGGACGGAGTAGGCCCTTGAGCTGGTCCAACGCCACCCCTCCCGGTCAAGCGCATCCGAGAGGGAAATCCCTCTCAGGAGCTCCAACAGATGGTCCAACTCCTGAAGGTGTTCCGAAGGAATAGGCCCCGAGAATTGTGGTCTCCAGTCTGTGGTCCCCCCACGTACCCGAGCCTGGGAACGGACAGAACACTATCGAAGCCTATCTTATTGGAGCCAGGGCGTAAAGGTTGAAGAGCAACATCCTCAACGGTAGTTCACCCAGCCAGAGGTCTTCCCAGAAAGGAATCTTCAATCCACTTCCCACGACCAACCTGGAACCACAACGGTAGATCCGAGAGACCTTGGAGATGCCCTTCCAGAAAGGCGAGATCGGCCCTGAAACTCTCAATCTTGAATGAAGAGGGGAGAATCTCCTGAAATATCTCATCGTGATCACATTCCTCCATATATCCCCGGCACCTGATTGCAGCCTCCACCACCATTTCCCCAGCATTGCCTGGTTGAAGTCACGCAGGTTCAAGACCCCCAAGCTCTCTTGCTCCTTGGACTTGCAGACACTACCCCAAGCTAGAAGGGGATAATACCCTGCATCGCCTGAGACTCCTCTCCACAAGAAGCTGCAGCGAAGTCGGTCAATCCGGCTGATAACTCAAGCCAGAAAGTGGTAGAAAGAGAGATAGTAGGAAGGGATGGCCGACAGGACAGAATTAACCAGGGTCAGATGCCCCCTGATCGAGAGCAGGTTCCTCTACCACCCATCCAGCCGCTTCTCCAACCTCTAAATCAATTCTAGCCATCCATCATACGGCAATCGCTTGTCGAAGATCGGGAGCCCCAAGTCGCAGAAGGGTATAGCTTACCAATTTCGTAGCCGAGGATGGACGTTAGATCACGAGGGAGGTCCTGCAGACCCCCCAAATAGTAGATGGACGATTTTGCGAAGTTTACCTTCAGCCCCAAAGCTAGACAGAAGCACTGCAAAAGAAGCCTGAGGACCATCGCCTGAGTCCAGTCGGCCCTAAGGAATAACAAAGTGTCATCTGCGAAGTAGAGATTGGAGACCTCTTCCAGGAGACCTATCTGGACCATCTGTTTCAGTATCACGTCAAAAACATACACCGCTAGGAGGAAGAGGAAAGGGGAAAGAGGGCAACCCTGCTTGACTTCCCTGCGCATCAGAAAGGAGTTGCTTACTTTCCCGTTGATAAGGTACGAAAGTATGGAAGAGTAGAGGCAATCCCCAATCCAGTCGAGCCAAATGGAAGGGAGTCCCCTACGACGCAGACTCTCTAGAAGGAAACCCCAGCCGAGCCTATCGAAGGCCTTCTCGAAGTCTAGTTTGAGGAGCATCGCCTCGCCACGCACCTCGCGAAGGTGGTGGAGAACCTCCTAGGCAGTTGCCACACTATCCAGGATACTTCTCCCTCTGATGAAAGCTGACTGGGAGTGGCCAACCATGTCCGAGAGCAACGTGGCCAACCGGGCCAAAATGATCTTCGTAACTGCCATGTAAATACAGTTCGACAGGCTAATCGGCTGGAAGTCACGAATGGAGCGAGCGCCTCTCTTCTTCGGAATGAAGACGATCCAAGAGTGATTGAGGCTCTTGAGACGGATCCGCCTTGCAAAGAAATCTGAAAGGAAGCAGAGAATATCTGGCTTAAGGGACTCCCAATACTTTTGATAGAAGAGGAAGGAAAAACCATCCGGGCTCGGCGCCCCTAACATCGATTGATCGAATAAAGCACTCCAAAACTCCTTCTTCGAGAAAGGCCTCATCAACGGATCCCGGTTAGAGATCCGCCGAAGAGCCAGGCGGTCCCAGTCCATCGGAAGAGGGTAGAAGGCGTCACAGTCGAATTCTCTCTTGAAGAACTCCGTTGCCCCTCGGAGAATGCCTTGCTGGTCTTGGAAATCGTCCCCATCAACCTCCATGGTGGAGATCTGATTCTGCCTACGACGACCATTCGCTATACTGTGGAAGTATTTGCTATTATGATCCCCTTCCGCCACCTAACAATCCCTAAACCGTTGCTTCCACATAAGCTCCTCCATGTTCAGAACCTCCATCAGCTCAGAGGATAGTCGCTCCTTAAGGGCTCTCTCAGGCTGCTCTAAGGGCCTCGTCTCCTCCTGAATCTATAGCTCCCTAATGCGCTGCTCAAGGTCCGACTTGTGCCTCTTCACGCTCCCGAAATGCTCCCATGCCCATCTGGAGATCGACTTCTTCACAAACCTCAACTTCGACGAAATATTCAGTGCCGAGTTTGGGGAGCTCGGAGCAGCCGCCACCAGCTCATCGAACCCCTCTTGGAGGGTCCACATCTTCTCGAATCTGAACAGAGCCTTTCTCTTCTCCCCTACCCCGGTGTCGAGAAGCACCGGCATGTGGTCAGATAGGAAGGAGGTGAGGGCCACCGTGGTAGATAGGGGATAGACGGAATCCCATTCCGCTGAGACCAGGAAGAGGTCCAGTCTCGCGAAGATCGGCTGCTCTCTCCTGTTGGACCACGTGAATGCCCTACCCTCCATCGAGATATCGATTAGGCCAAACTAAGACACGAAGGAGGAGAAGGTCTCCATCTCCTGCCAGCTCCCGTGGTGCCTGCTTCTCTCATGGATGAATTTGGTAGCGTTGAAATCTCTGTTCAGAACCCATGGCCCCTGGAATGCACCTCGGACCGCCTGGAGCTCCTCCCAAAACTAGAAAGAAAGGCAGTGGTCGGACGGACCATAGACCGAGGTGATAGTCCACGTCGCTCCATCCGTCCTGCTACAAAGGGAGATCGAGATGGAGAAGTCCCCGAAGAGCTAGTCAATAAGGGAGAACAGCAAACTATCCCAACCAATAAGGATGCCCCCCGCCGTTCCGACGGACCCCCGGGACTCCCACGAGTCAATCCTGTTATTGTTGAGGGATCGGAGGAAGCGCCTCGAAGGGTCCACTGTCTTCGTTTCCTAGAGGCAGATCACATCTGTGTCGTGGGAGGATGCAAAGAATTTCGCCGCCTGCCTTTTGGAGGAACCACCCAGACCCCGAACATTCCAAGAAATGATCTTCATGAAGAGGAGATGGAAACCGGGCAGACAAAAATAAATAGAACCAGAGATCAAACATCCCTGTGTTGGAGGGCCTCTACAAAACGATGAGTCTCCTCAGGATTACAAACCGGAAGAGAGGGAGGTCGAAAGCCACAGTCCGCCGCCAGGGAGAGGATCAGGTTGTACTCAAGAAAATTGAGCGGCAGGGGAGCAGAGGAGGCGTCTCCGGTATTGCGATCCAAAAAGTCCACCTCCTCTAGTCGGCCCTCCTCCACTTTCCGCAAAAACTGGCGCGTGCTCCACCTTTTGTCAACTACTTAATTTCCACATTTGGTAATCTTTATCTATTAGAAACTGAATTGAAGGGGGTAAAATGCAGCTTTAAAACTATAGGGGGATTAAGTGTCTATGAGCTAAGCTTTAGGAGGCAAACTGTACTATATTTACATTTTTTTTTTTTTTTGACAACCAGACCCATGAAGTGGGGGCAGGTCATTGGTGTGAATGCTGATGCACTAAGCCCACCTCCACTTCATTGGTATGTTTGTTGATTGAGAATGAACAAATAGCATTACCTTTTTTTTTTTTTGAAATCTCAGTGGGGGCAGCTGCCCCCACTGGGCCTATACTGGCTCCACCCCTGAGTATATGCCCTAGATGGAGGGCAAACCTTGTGCTCTTGTGTGTGACAAGGGCACGGGACCAGTTTCATCTAAGGAGGTGTTTGGCATCATTCCGGATCGTGCCGTTTCCATTCAATTTTAAAAGTAACGGCTATCTTTTGTTCCGGTGGAAAAAGAATTTGGAACGGGGTTTTTTCGTTCTGTCAGTTTCTTTGCCAACTGCACACGAAACCACTAAATTATCACTAAAATTGTTGTTTTACGGGAATGCCCTCATCCGGATAAGATTCATGCGGAACAGTTGTTCTGCATGTCAAACACCCCAAACTTCCTCCCACTCAACTCCTTCTTTTCTTCTATCCCTTTTTGGCGGGCCAAGTTCTTATATGGCAATCCGCCATGTTGCAAGCATGGTCATGCACAACCAACCCGGGAATTGACCGAGTGAGGCCTAGCACCAATATTTATTTATACTCGAACTCATCTATTTGGTTCGCTACATCAACAACCATCATCGACCGATTCGGTCCGATCGTGTGCATCCATCGAATAGAACTAGCTCGCATGACTGACAAGCACCAATATGTCCCTTTGTTAGTATATGTGAAACCATCACTTTATTGGGCACGCCAGTGCGGCACTTGCACCATTAGCCAACCTTGGAATTCGATCAGGCAAGGCATAATAACACTTGCCAACACAAGTTTAGGCACGACAAGGCTCATCAAAAACCTCAATATATTAACCCTACTCATCCACTCCTAGGGTCAAGATTTGCATCGGGTGGATGTCGAATCAAACCCCGAACTTGCGTAACCCTTCTCTTAATTACTTTAAATTAGATAAATAGTAATATATGGAAGTATGCAACTTGTCAGACTGTGACGATCCCGCAGGACGGAGAGGAGGTTAACTAGCAATAAGGTCAATTTGGACAATCAGAAGTATATGCATATATCTCACAAAAACTAAGGCAAATATTCACTTGCTCTAAGGCTATTTTCGACTAATGTTTTTGAAACCCTAGTTTGTGATTTTTCTATAAATGATTCTCATATATTGCATAACATTAATCTTATTGGCTAATATTATACTAGAGTGATATATTGGCTTTGACATTATTAAATTAGAATTATATTATATATTTTTTAATGCTGTTGAGTAGTACCTTTGTTTAGACTCATGCTTGTTAGATTATTGGAAATGATCATTTACTGTACTTCTACTATATGACACATGGTTGGTACTATGACACATATTTTTGGAATCCTTTACAACTTGCACGTACATATATTATGATTAGAAGAGGAATTCAATATTAGATGAAAATTGGAGAACCAATAACTTAGTGTGAGTTTACAACTTTCTTTACTTGGATCCCTTAGAATGTTTCTTATTAAGGTATATTATTACTCTCTTTAGTCTTATTATCTTAAATATTGTTTTAAGATACCATTGCACCCACTTACCCTCTTAGAGCGGGGTTTACTTACCAGTTAGTCATTTGGACTGATCCCATCTGGGGTACTACTCTTTCCACGAGTATACTTTCTTGCAGGGTTGCACCAGGGATAGAGACGTGTAGCGGTTGTGGAGTACGGTAGCAGTGGTGGAATTAGTAGTCATAGTTTCCTTTTTGTAGTAGTAGTTTTAGATCTTTGGTTATCTTTGTTGGGTCTGTATCATGTTTATTAGAATGAGATTATCTTTGTGATTTATTTTAGCTTGTAGTGTTAGTATAAATTGTGGTGGAAACAATCCAGCTATAAAACCCTATTGGGTAGGTCTCTCCTCAGGGCCCAAGTCTAGGATAGACCACCTTAAAATATAATAAGATATAAATAGTATAAATGATCAACCTTATAGATAGGACCACTAGACTAGCGTACCTATGCCAGGGAGTGGGTAAGGTTACTCGGCTCGACGTTGGAGATTTGAGCGTCGTGCTCCCTTAGAGGAAAATCATGTCAGCATTAGTAGCACCGATGTACTACATATGCTGAGAGGATATCCTTTTTAAAGGTTGAGTTTTGTTTCTCCCTTCTCTCTCTTTTTCCTTATATATGTAAGAGCGTGCCTTGAGTTCATTAACTTGGTGTAGTCATTTGACCAGAACCCAAACGAGTGACTAGTGGAGGTGACGATAGGCATCAGTGCAGATCGTCGATGGGTGATGTGCGCACTGACGAGCACTGTAGCAGCACGCACGGTCGCAGGCACACCTGCGGTCTAGTAGGGTGTGGTGGCTGTCGACAGATGGCAAGAAAATGCGAAGACGATCATGGTGGCGACGGACTCAGCCATGAGCATATTTGTGGTACAAAAGAGTGTGGAGGACGTTCAATTGTTGGCCAATGGACAATAGCTCGGGAGCGATGGGCGTGGGAAACACCGCAGAGTGAATCAAGGCCCGTGGTTTACGGTGGGTTCGTCGATGGGCGATGGTAGGAGTTTCCATGATCATGGCGGTAGTCAAGAGAGTGGCGGCACATGCACAGTATTCGGTGAAGAACAAGGGTGTAGGTAGAGCATACTCAAGGGCGAAGTTGATCAAGAGGTCAACCAAGTCGAAAGACTTGGGTAATCATCAAGTTTGGTGATTGGGCTCCCGGTGCGGGGGCAAAGACGGCGACGATGATCAGGAGATGGATTTACGGTGCAAAGAGATGCAAATTCGGTCCGTGGAGGTGCTCATGTCTTGTTATAAAGCCAAGGTGGAGATTGTTGAAGATGTGGCTCCAAACAAGCCGCATACAAACTCCAAGGTTCATGCGTGCAGAAACAACAAAAGATAGAGCACCAAGGGGAGGAGGATCGGCCAGGCACAGTCGTGCGCACGACTGGTCCAAGTCGCGCACACGACTTGCATCAGCATAATTATTGGGCGAGAAGACACAGTTGGATCTTGTGCACTACCTCCTCAAGTCGTGCGCACGACTTAAGTTGGCAGCACGCAAGTGATGCATTTTGGCCTGTGTTTTCTCATGGGACTCCTTCTCCAAGTCGGATACGAACGTACGGTTATAAATAGGTGATCCTAAGACGAACCCAAGGGATCATGGTGGCACAAGAGTAACTCTAAGGAAAGTTTAGAAGGTAGCCATCACCAAGGGAGAGGAAAGGGAATCCATTGGAGGCGGAAAGGCTCGGGGAGGGTTTTCTTCGGGGTGGAGGGATATGGGATCTATTCTCTATAGGGGAGTATCTCTTTGTAGGTGTATGAGGGATTGGTTAGAGACAAGTGTAATTGTACTCGGGTTTTTTTCATACTAGTAAATCCATCGATCGGTCGTTGTCGGAATTTTCTGGGTGTTTTGCTTGTTCTCATTTCTTTTCGGTATTGTCGGTGGTCGTGTCCACCGTAGTGATTCTACGTTACATCGTGTTCCGCTGCACGAGGGCCTCGGATCGTAACGCAATCACTCATCCATGCGAGATGAGAGGACATACACGCTACGATCAAACATAATATGACCATCCGGATTTAATCCAAGGGTCCATTAATCGAAGCCTAGATTTAAATCATCGGCAATGGTTCAATTAATAGCAACAAATAGGAAGTCCCTTGGAGTTGTTTCCAAAAAGTTGCTCCCTTTTTTTGTTGAAAAGGAAAATGGCTCCCTAGAATAAGGAGTGACTTGAGAGCATCTCCAAGGGACTCCTAAATCCACTCCCTATTCTTTAGACTCATGTGGAATTTTCAACATAATAGAGAGCCACTTTTTGAAACAATCTCCAATGGACTCCTCAAGCCACTCCCTATTCTTTTTTTTTTTCTCTTTTTATACAAGTTCTAAAATTTTAAAATTATTATTAAAATTTAATATTTTAAAAATGCCACGGTATAAAGTTGCTAGACTGTCAGATTTTCAAATGGGCACCACTTTGGAAAAGAGGCATTGGTAGCGTGCGGGGCCTAGAAGTAGGGAGGGGAAGCCGCATGTCAATTTGATGAGCAGACTTGCGAAGAGTAAAAGAAGGCAACCATATAGGAGTCGGTTGAAGCAGGTAGTTCGTCCTCTCTCGCCAATTTCAGCGAAGAAACAGAGATGGCTAGTCACTTGGAGTTGCTTTGAGGAGTCTCTTGGAGAAGCTCTCACAAGACCAACCCCAGAGAATAGAGATCACACCTTCTAAAACTTTGGATTATAAAATTGATATAGCTATATATCATATATATAACTAGTGCATGCCCGTGCCTGTCGGCACTGTAGCGGGCCGCCTTCGGCGGCAACACACGTATCGGCACTGCAACGGGCCCCCTTCGGCGGCAAGACACCCCCTGGCGTCACCACCCTCACCAACACCATCGTATTCGCGTGGCAACACATCTAACCGCCTTCGACAACAAAACACTTTCGGTGGTTACACCGTCCTACAGTAGCTAGCT
This sequence comes from Chamaelirium japonicum, assembly GCA_947650365.1. Taxonomy (NCBI): domain Eukaryota; kingdom Viridiplantae; phylum Streptophyta; class Magnoliopsida; order Liliales; family Melanthiaceae; genus Chamaelirium; species Chamaelirium japonicum. Next base: position 21,662,943 of record OX393554.1, read on the forward strand.
CAAGGGCATCGTGACTAAGTGATGTATATTTTCACGGCGAGTCAATGGAGGATGCACAGCTCGTTTGGAGGTTTTTTGAAAATTAATAAAAAAAAGAATAATTGTGGAATTCTATCGAGAAATGAAATCATCGGATCAGTGCATTGAATGATTCGAACCAGAGGAGAACCTCGAACGTTCTACAGAGCTTAACGGAGTATGATAGTAGCTTGCGAATATGGCATGGAGAACACCCAGGCCTGCCACCATTTCTCTCTTCTCTATTTCTTCCTTTCCTTTTTATTCTCTTTATCTTCTATTATCTTCTCTTTATTTTCTCTTTTCGTTTCTTATTCCTTTTGCCCATTGCACCCGACTTAACCCATTACAACCTTGTGCGACTTGCATGCAAACCAACCGTCCAAACCCAACCAGCCATGCATGTCCAAAAACTCCACACAACTCAACTCATGCATATGAATCCAAGAACCTGAGTCCCTCGCTTCCAGCTCTCATTCGAGACCCCCATGGGATTCTCTCTTTAGTCCGAGCAGATACCGAATCTGGGAAAACTTTTCAACACAACCTGATTACACTAGCTACAATCGTTGCCCAGAGCCTATCAGCACGCTCCAAGTACTGGGGGCCACTACCCCTATGTGTTGGGGCCGACTATATCATGTCTCTTGAATCACAATGGACCCCGCGGATGTAGTGTACGCAGGATGTGCTGAAAAATTTCCCCCCGATCAGCAGCCCACGCATCTCCATCTCCGAGCCATGCATGCATACATGTCCCTTCTCCCGTCCGAATCTCTCTCTCTCATTCCTTATTATATAGAGAGATCGGGGGAAGAGAGAGAGAGATAGAGAGAGACGAAGAGAGGGAGATCGGGAGAAGAGAGAGACAGTGTTTTGTCTAGTCAGCGTTCCTTTTATCTAGTCAGCTTTTTGTTCCATTTTATCCTAGTCAGCATGTAGACCGCCCGTCCTTTGTTCGTGTAGACAATCTATTAGGATGTTGTCGCTTACCGGTACTTTCTTCGTGTGTGGTCGTGGGTTGTGGACCTTGTGATGCTGGACGATTTGGATGTTGTCATATGAGCATCCCCTCGTGCGATCGTACGTCGGGGTTGTCGGTGACCTCTGTCCAGTTGAGTATAAATTTGCATGTGATCATCGTAAGTCCGTTTGATTGGAGATGGTATCGAATAATGTGACTTCACGGCGACGAATAAGGGATCGATTCCAGGACCCCACATAAACTCGAAGCGCGGCATTGATCATCATTCCATTAATACAGATGGACGGTGGATATCGAAGCCAGGGAGGAGATTAGTATTGGTCGCTTTTTCTGAACCCGACATCCATGGCTAGATGATGGGTTCATTGATGTGGTCTCTGTATATAAGTAAATACAATCGAACGGCTGCCATCGCACCATTGGGTTGTTAGCGGATTCTCTCTCTCTCTCTCTTTTTCTCATCCCTTTTATGACCTTCCTTGATAGTATGCTAATATGGTATTAATGAGATTTATGCACAACCAAGAGAGGGAGTTAATATGGTTATAATAATTTAATATGAGATACTCTCTCTCTATCACTCTTTTTGTATGTTGAAGCCATGCAAAAGTGGGATTTGCTCTCTCTCTCTCTCTCTCATCCCTCTTTATGATCTTCCTTGCTTGTATGCTAATATGGTATTAATGAGATTTATGCACAACCAACAAAGGGAGCTAATATGGTAATAATCATTTAATATGAGATACTCTCTTTCTATCTTTTTCTTTTTATGTTGAATGGCCATGTAAAAGAATAATTTATGGGATTTGCTCTCTCTCTCTCTCTCTCTTTCTCTCTCATCCTTTTTTATGTTCTTTCTTTTTTTCTAAAATTATAAAATTTTAAAAATATAAAAGTGAATAATTGAATCTTGATCCATGGTCGGATTTGCCTATTTTTGTCTAGTGAGCTTGTTCCTTTTTGTCTAGTCAGCTTTTGGTTCCATTTTGTCATAGTCAGCACAAAACCGTCGTGCCATGTTATATAAATATGGACATAGTGGTTTGTATCATCATTGGCTTCTATTAAAATGTGGTTTTATCCATACTAAGGTCTGGAGGTCGGCTCTCCTTTGGTCGGTCGGCCTTGGTCGATGAGCCCGGCATGCATCACAACGATGCAGTCGGGTTGGAGTATGATTCACTTCGGGTTGCCTGCCATCGTGCAGTTGTGCCCACCAATTGGGGCTGACCGGTTGGAGGAGATCCAAACTATAAGGTCTATCTAAGAGGAGAGTAAATTGCTAAACAGATAAGAACTTACAGATTAGTCACTCAACTTGCTTGTGTTGTTGGTTAAAAACTAGGGTTTTTATAGAACTAAATATAGGGTTAATTAGTCCTAAATCCCTCCACAGATCGTTATTTAAGCTTAAGGATACAGGTGCTAGGATATTAGCTAAAGTCCCTCCCAAAAGATACATTTGTACAACAAGTCCTTAACCGAAAATGTTGATTTTTTTTTTCCTTTAAATTATAAAACTACCCCTCCAACAAGAAATACCATGGACAAAAATACCTTCATTGCATTTCAAATTTTCTATGCAATGCCATCGAACCAGTGAACCATCTAATCGAACCATCGAATTACTCGCCGACGTCGAAGCTGCTCATCATCGCTGGAAATGCTTGGCTCTGCCGAATCGAACCTAAACTTAACCCTAAATCCAAGATCGATGGACCCGACATGCATCACAGCCATGCAGTCGGACTGGAGTACAAATCACTTCAGGTCGTCTACCATCGTGCGGCTGTGATGTGCACGGGCCCACCAACTGACCGACCGATTGGAGGAGATCCGAACTCTAAGGTTTATCCAAGAGGAGAAAAAATTGCTGAACAGATAAGAAATTATATACATATTAGTCACCCAACTAGCTAGTGTCCTTGGTAAAAAAACTAGGGTTTTATAGAACTAAATATAGGGTTAATTAGTCCTAAATCCATCCATAGGTCGTTATTTAAGTTAACGGATATAAGTTGTTAGGATATTAGCTAAAGTCCCTCCCAAAGGACACATTTGTACAACAAGTCCTTGACCAAAAATTTGATTTTTTTTTATCCTTTAAATTACAAAACTACCCTTCCAGCTAGAGTATCCATTTGTTTCCAGTAAGAGTATCCAATCGTCTTTGGCATGAGTATCCATTCGCCAATTAACACTATACATGTAGCGATTGCTACAGTGATTTCACTGTAGCTACTACAACAAAAACACTGTAGCAAGAGTATACATTCGTCTCTGAAAAGAGTATCCATTCGTCATCAACAAGAGTATCTATTAACGGGGTGACACTGTGTATGTTGCGGTTACTACAGTGATTTTTACTATAGCAAGAGTATCCATTTGTCTTCAGAAAGAGTATCCATTCGGATAACTGATACTCTAGCTACAGTGAAATCACTATAACAGCTACAGTGAAATCATTGTAGCAACGGATAATTCGCTAAATTGATACTCTTACTAAATCGAATTGATACTCTTGCTACAGTGATTTCACTATAGCAGCTATAGTGAAATCACTGTAGCAGCTATAGCGATATCACTGTAGCACCCGCTATATGCATAGTGTCAACCAGCGAATGGATGAATGTATGGATTTTTCTCTCGTGGATGAATGCACAGAAAGCTAGGGATGGCAATGATGCATTCATCCCTGACAAAAAGATTGGTTAAGCTAAAGGACTGAGAAATGCCATGGACAAAAATATCGTAACTGTATTTCAAATTTTCTTTGCAATGCCATCGAACCAGCGAACCGAACCATCGAACTGCTCGTCGGCGATGAAGCTGCTCATCGCCACTGGAAATGCTTGGCTCTGCCGAATCGAACCTAAACTTAACCCTAAATCCAAGATCTATGGGTCATGAGATGAACCCTAGACTTGGGATCTAAACCGAACCCAACGGAACCCTAAATCGAACCCTAGCCGTATCCACTCATCTCCGCTGCTAGCCGGTGCCGGGGCGCTGGCCAGCTACAACTCGAGGTTTGTTGGACTAGGGACCGGGGTGGCGGCGAGTGGTCGCGCTCAAAAGAGATGGGAGAAGAGAGCAAGAGGAGGGATAGTTTTGGATTTATCAAAAAAGATAGGGATCTTAGGCTAAACGAAACTTTAACACGTCCCTGCACGGCAACCATCTATTGTCAGGGATCTCTCACACATTAACCTAAGACTTCGAGTAATGCTATTTGTGCAATCTCCATCGACAAACTAGATCCACGAAGTGGTGGTGGAGCCCAGGGTTCACTCTTTGGTGTGAATGTCGATGCACTAAGTTTTGGGCCCGGTCCCGGGTCCGGTTTGTCGATGGAGAATTTGCAAATAGCATTATTCCCTCAACATCACCCAAAACCTGAGACGACTGGGGCCCCCACTGGCATCTGACCAAGCAACGGTCCAAACATAGCCGAAAAAAGTGCGTGTGGGCCCCAAAAAGGAAAAAGCTGATCGCTGGGCCCTGGGGTCACTTCTTCGTCCCTTTACCTTTGTCCCCCGCAAAACCCTAACCTTCAAATCTGGATAGCACCAGTTCTAATCATAACTTTCCGGAATTGTTTCCTTGGAGCGGAGGCCTTCCCTTGTTCTGCCACTCCCGCCCCCGCCCACCCATCGCCGCCGCCATGCAACCATCACCGCCGCCGCCCCCGACGAAGAGGCCGCGGGGCTTCGCGCCTCGAGATTCAAGCGGAGAGCGATGGTGAGTTAGGCGCCGGCGGACGATGGCTTTCCAGCGGCGGCGCCACAACGCCCGCTGCCTGATCCCGGCGGTATCCGCCACCACCGCCTTCGCCTTCGCCGCCGTGCTCCTCCTCCTGATCATCGCCTCCGTGTCCTTCTTCGCCCCTCCCCTACTCGACCGCCACTCCCTACCCGGCCGATCCGACAGCAGCCATCCACAGGATCGAATCTCCTCCAGCCTCCCAAAGAGCTCGGTCGATCCGCGCAGCAGCGGCTCGGCTGGTGCCGAATCTTTCAATGTTCCGGTTCGTCCTAATGTTAATCTGATGTCTGAATCATGCTTGATCCGCATTGCTCTGCATTGCCATATTGATCGAGTTGCTCCATTTTTCTCCTTTGGATTTGTAGATAGGAGGAGAGAGATCTTCCTCGCACGACCTCTGGAGCTCAAAGCTATCGAAGGACTACTACGGATGCAGCAACGCAAGCAACAGGTTTGCCGGTGCGTGTTTGATTTGTGATCCGATGTATTCATCCACCGAAAACGACATCCAAATTTAAAATTTATTCGGATTGTGAATCTTTCAAGATTGGTTTATCAGCTGAATTTAGTGTTAACCAATGAATGTATCTTCTTCACATATTTATTTGCTATATGAAATGGAGTTTTCTCTTCTCATTTGCAGCAGCCGAAACGATCACTCGTCCCAATAGGTACTTGATGATTGCAACCAGTGGTGGCTTGAATCAACAGAGGACTGGAGTGAGATTTTCACCATCCTACTGTATTTTCTTACTTAAGAGATGTCCTTTTTTATCTATTGGTTCTCTACTTCGGGACGTAGTGAATGCTTTTGATTTCAATGTGAAGTCTATGAGTAGACCAGAACAAGTTATGTAGGTAGGCAATGACTGGCCAAGTTAGTCCAATTTTCAAATATTTGTAAGGAAATAGTTTTAACTCATAGATTGTATCTACAACATTAGATCTTGATATCTTTTTGCATCAGATATTTTATGCTTAGGAAATAAGTCCGATGGTAGGTGAAAAAAGAATTCAATAAGCTGATCGCAATCACCATTTCAAAAAATGGGAAACACCAACAGTACCTTTGCATGATCGCATCATAGGTGGCCTCTCCCCAGTCCCCACACGTGCTCAGAAGTTAAAAAGTAAACCCAACAATGTATCACAACCATAATGTGGCATGATGTGAATACCAAAGGGAAAAAAGCAACAACGTCTCTCTCTCTCTCGGGCCCTCGTAAGACATTTCGATTTCCCCTCTCACGTGTCATATGACAACCGTCTGATAGATGCCTCTAAAGGTGCTAGCCGTTAATCCCGAATCCCACCAGTTACATCATCAAATATGCACACATTTCATTTTCTTCCCTCTTTGTAATTCCTCCTCTTAGCAATTGTTCGTCTTCCCTTCTTGATTTTGCCACGTTTATCTCCAAGACTCGAGCCTATAAAGCCCAATGCTTCCTGAATCCTGGAATCCACAAGTTCATCTCATCAATGAGATCTTTGATGAGCTCGCTTAGGAACCTGGAGGCATCTTGCCTTGCTCGTTACAAGAAGAAGCCCACTATCACGGCATTACAATATTCACAACCTGCAAGATCCAGTTCTCGGTCATGTTCGCCTAATCTTCCACGATAGCACGACGGGCTCACCAAGTACGCTGTATTCGAGAGCACAATGACCATCACCAATACCAAGTTTAGCAGCTCTTGATTGTTCGGTGATTCAATGGCCCCTGCAGTCGGTGGCAATGGACTGCAGATATGGTATAGTCTGGGTTCTAATTTTTTTATTCCTTTTTTTTTTATGTCATGCTTGATTGCCTTGAAATTTGATATAAAACTACCCTATATCTGATATGAAAAATCTAGGGTTCAGTTTGTTTAGATTATGATTTCATGAGACTTGATCTCATGCACTTTCTATTGTTCTTGGTGGATAGAATAAATTTTATTTTTCTTACTAACAATTTGATCAAATATTTCTAAACCCTCATAAAGATATTATTGGGAAACTTGAATACAAAAGCTGAATTAGTAATTGTGTTTCTCAAAAATAAGAATAATGGATTTTAAATATATATATATATATATATATATATATATATATCATTAATATCCTCATATTAATATGTTTAATAGAAGGCCCCATTTAAAGTTTTCGCCTTAGGCACCCTGGATATATATAAAGAATACCAGCCTATCTTACGCTACATAACCATAACCATAACCATCATGCCTTGTGCATCTATTTGGGATTGACTTTGTGAATCCTCCTTTGCTATTCATTTCTTAAGAGCTACATCAATTGCATTGCAAACTTTCAAATGCCTTTCTCAAAATTAGCATCCATGTTATTTCAAATTTCTACTCTTATTAGTTATTACCCTTTCGTCAATCGTCACAATACTCATATTCTTTCCTTAGGCCACCTCAGAGGTCCAGATCTTCTCGATCGGATCTTCTCCACTGTGCTTAATTGGCGTTCTCTTTAATAATGTTATTCTATTTTTTCCCACTTCTACCCGCATCAACTTCAAGATTATCGGTTTTGTAACACTTGTGTACTTGGTCCCTCATCATTGTCCAACCATGATTTTTAGATTGTCCATACAAGAGCCTAAAAAGGCTTGCTATCCTTTAAGAGTCATTTTTTTCAATGAAATGTATTGCACATATCTTAATTAAATTCTATGTCTTGTAACTGGTTCAACCAATTGAGCTGGTGGTGGAACCAATTTGGACTGGACCAAGAAGCTTTTCGGGTCGACTTTACGTCTGATTTAGGAAACATTGTTAGAAACTAGACATATTGTGGTTATACATATTTGAATTTAAATTTTAATAGTTATGATTTGTTAATTCATGTTAGATTTGAATTTAAAACCTCGTTAGTTAAGATCTATTAGTCTTTTTAATTTGAATTTTATTTACAGCAGTTATGGTTTGTTATTTTGAAATTTGAATTTAAATTGTAGTTATTGGAGGTTTGTTAATCATTTTAGATTTGAGTTTAAACTGCAATTAGTTAGGGTTTGTTAGTCAATATGAATTTTAATTGGGTTGTTAGGGATGGCTAGGCATTTAAATTTGGTTGCTTATTTAAAGGGCCTTACCCCTCCTAATAATTAGTTTTGGAATTAATGAATTCCTGTCTTTTATGCCCCCTCTTCTCTCTTCTCCTCCATTGTCCATTGTCCCCCCCCCCCCCCCCCCCCTCTTCCCTATCTCTTTCTCTCTTTGTCCCTCGCCCTCTCTATCGAAAACCACCACATTCTTTCATTTTCAGAGGGACCCTCCTCTTGAAGAATTAAAGGAGTGCAACATCTGATCGTTCAAGTCGACAGCCAGGACCTAAGGAAGTGCGGGAATATTAAACATCAACTTCTACTCTAGGGTTATAACTTGGACGGCACCATATGCATGGTATGAAGCCATTATGCACATGATCCATACTTGGTCTCAGAATGAAACTCTGGATCCAAAGTATGGGCTCTGTTTATATCATGTACATTATTTTGTAAGATCATGCACAAGATCTATACTTAGCCTCCAAAATGTGCAATCTAGGAACTATAAGCTACTATGTAAACATCATGCGCAAGATCTATAGTTAGCCTCCAGAATGTGCAATCTGGGAACTATAAGCAGCTATGTAAACATCATGCACATGGTGAATCTAATGGCCCAATATGCAATGCAAAAACTCTTTTTCCAAGTTCCAAAAAATCCATAAAAAGTAGCAAAAATCACATGATAAATGCATAACGAAATTGAGTGACTTTCATACAAAAACAATTTGTGAAATCTTTTCAGAAACATCGAATCAAGTACGCAAATCCAAGTTCCACATTTTCAAAAACTAAGGCTCAAATTAAGCTAAGTTCAATCCGAACCTACCCAATTGAAGCTATTCCTGCCGAAGACCAAAGGAAGGATGGATCTTGATTCAACCTTCAGGTAATCTTCAAGTCAGCTTCTTAAGGCAATTCAATCTTCGACTCAAACTCCGTGAGTGAGAATGTGTTACTAGACCAAGTCTGAATCAATGGACTTTATAAAAGAACCATCATATTGTGTTTGCACAAAACTTTGCCAACCAAGGAGGTACCATACTAGGTGATTACAACTTTTACAAGGATGAAAAGCTCCTAGTTAAAGCACCATATCTAAGCTTTTCCCAAGAGTGCTTTTAGTAGAGCACTTTCTAGCAAAGCATGCCCCAAGATTGTCTATATCTCTAATCATGTTGGGCATACCAGTCCACTATGATGTTAGTCTCTAGCTCTCTAGGCTCCTCCCATTGCTTCATACACTCTATTCGTTATCTATAATAATAGCGAAATTAGTCTAGTGTCTTAATAAAACTACATCGTTGGAGTGACTAGAGGCTTGTATAAATAAATCATATCCATAATCACTTCCATTATGGCTTTGAGGTTGATTCGCCTAACAAGGTCTTGTTGTGGGGAAAGGCCCTATTAGCTATTTCAGCAAGATTTTGAGATGAAATTGGGGGTATGTATATGGGAAAAGCATAACTCTTCTTTTTGGTCTTAATTGTGTTGTTTGGGAAAAACTGCTTAGTGTGCTTCCTCATGACGTTATTAGAGCAATGTATTTATTCGTAGGGATTTTTACAAATCGACCCCTGGAATCCTTCCTATTTAGTATTTACGTATAACCCTCAAATTATACTAATCACACATATTAACCCTCTGTTAATCATTGTTAACGAACAATTTATCTAAATGGGAAATGACTAATTCATCCTTTACTTTAATTACTTAAATGAACCATCTTTGTTGACATGGACTTAACCCGAACTAACTTTGATCTAACCCGTATTTAACTTGGACTTGACCTAAACCATTCTCACTTTGGAGCGATATTAGCCTATTAGGGGATTCAGAAGGATATATATATATATATATATATATATATATATATATATATATATATATATATATATATATATATATATATATATATATGAAGGAAAATTCGAGGAATATTCCTTCATTTTTGTTGTTAGTAGACTGCTTCGATCGATATGCAAGTTTAGGATAATTTGAGAACTTTTATGTAAATATATGGTTTACAAGGCTTAATATTTAATAGGGAAGATTTCAGGGGTCGATATGTTAAATCTCTTCTTTTTCATCTAATAAAGTTAAAGGCATGTTACAGACCACAAAGATATTGTTAAATTATTCCATTATACCTTGATGTGTAGGTGTGTCGAAAATCATTGTTTAAACTCTTAAGTTGACCTGTCTCCATTTAGCTGCTTCTGTTTGTATAATATTGTATCAATACAAAAATAAAAGGGTACTTATAGTGTTTAGATGGGGATTTGGGTGGGATTGGTGTTTTAAGTATCGTTATCGCTGTTGATATCGCCAAGCTGCCTGGGCCTGGGGGGAAAATCGGGGATGTATCACTACTTATCACCAAATATCGCTAAAAATTAGGGAAAAGAAGAAAAATAGGACGAAACGAAGATTTACCATTATGATCAATAACATACAAAAAACAATCGTTTCCTCTAGGGGACACTCAATTTAGACTCTATAGACAAGTATGTGAACTGTCTGACACTTTTTATAAACTGTTAGAAAGTTTGCAACAGTCTGTGATTTAAACAATCGCAGTAAGATATACACACTATGAAGGATGATAAAACATATCAAAACCCATATCCCAAACTGGATCAAGCCTTCTTATGTATTGAGGTTGATCCATTTTATTAAACAAGCAACTGTAAAATGAAAAAACAATATGTGAAATACAAGTAATTGTTAGAACTTTGTAGTAGAATATGCAAATTAACCTAGAAAAGTAATACAAGCAATTTCTATAAATTATATATTATTTATATTTAATATTTAATTATTTATAATTTTGGAATAATCCATAAAATATTTTTTAAGCAAAAAACTTTCAAATTTGGATAGCAAGTAGATCGGATGTGTAGTATTGACATACTAAAATTTCATTAGGGTTCATTGGGTTTAAATAGATGAAACCCATGAATATCAATTAATTTCATGATAATCATGATGAATCACATCAAACTTGATGCAATTCATATTTATCATCTATTCTTTACGAAGATCTACTTACGAAATTGAAGAAATTAAAAAAAAAGAATATTTGAAAACATACTTCAACTTAGAAGCTTGGAAGAAACCCCAAATCCATGAAGGGATGCTTCAAATACACTAAGAACAACAAATGAAGGGTTTATATTTTGTTTGGAAATCTAAATCAAACCAAAAAAGGGGATCAAATGGGAAAAAAGGGGCAAAGGGCTCTCCGGGCGATAATTGGGCGATATCAGGTGATTTATCCCCTTTTGTCGGGAATCCAATAAAGGCTGGGAGCCAATTTATCGCTGCACTTGGCGTTATTGGGCGATATATCGGTGGTATTTCGACTTTTTTCCCCAAAACAGGAGAATTTAACCTGTTTTGGTGTCAGAGCCTGGCAATATAGCGAAATATATCGCTATATATCGCCGATATTTTAAACCATGGATGGGATCATCTTCATGTGGAAAGCTGACTTGCTACTAATTGAACTGATTTAATAGTTATAGGGATTAAATTATGGTTTGGCCGTTAATTTTGTTGTAGATTTCCATTAATTCAATACTGTAGATCTTTCATTTATCTCGCCGTGGGGAAACTTTTGACGTGTACTTTTTGCTCCAGATAACGGATGCTGTTGTTGCAGCTCGCATTTTAAATGCCACCCTTGTTGTTCCAAAGCTGGACCAGAAATCTTTCTGGAAAGATTCTAGGTTTGCTCTAAAACTACACTTTTAACTTTTAAATGTAATTTAGTAATGTCTGAATGTCACACATTGTAAATGTTGTGCACTGGTTTGTGGTGCTGTCTGGTGCAGCAATTTCGCTGAAATTTTTGATGTTGGTTGGTTCATCTCGTTTCTCTCGAAGGATGTTAAAATTATAGAGCAGCCCCCAAAAAAGGGAGGGAAAGTTGTCGGGACTCCATATACCATGCGTGTTCCAAGGAAGTGTTCTCCAAGGTGCTACCAAAATAGAGTCTTGCCTGTTCTTCTGAAAAAGCATGTAAGTTCTAAGTTATCTAGACTTCTACAGTATCTGTTAGTTGGCTAGTTTTTACTACTTCAGTTGATTGTAGCTTTTTTATTTAACTACTTTTTATTTTCTGTAGTTGTCTTAATGTCGTGTCCAGGAACAAATGAAAATGCAAGAGGATTTTTTTTAACATAATTAAGGCTTCTTTTCTTCAGCATTGGTTGTAGCTATTTCATTCAGTCCTTTTTAACATAAAAAAGGTGGCCCTGTGGCGGTGGAATCCATGGGGCTTGTTGAGGATAATGGGTGCCAGGCTTCTGATTGGTGATGGTTGGCGCTTTTGAGGGATGTCGGTTTGGTTGAGTTAGTGCTGATGAGGCCGATGGCACAATGGAGTTGGTGTTGTTGAGGCCGGTGACGGGAGCGTGGAGCGAATCTAGCTCTGATACCAAAACTGACGCATCACGGAAGTGGTAGTCTTGCGAATCGATGCAAATCCATTGTCGGTGTAACTAGTGAGAAGGGGCAAGAGATAAGTACTGGCATTAACCCTAGGCATCGCACCGTCGGGAAGAAGGCATTACACCTCCTTAGAAGCCTTACACCTCCATGGATTTTGAGAGAGCTCAAAATGAAAATCCTTCCATTTAGTCATTAACTAACTTCAAATTGTTGTCAGTGAATGACTTATATAAGCCTCAAAACTTGAAAATGAGTGATATGACCCAAACATTTACCTAAATGATGAACATGTCCTGAATGAGTAAAAACTAAAAGAATGATCTGCTTCAATAATCAGGAGAGCATGAGTTCAGTTCTGCATCAGCTACCTTTCAAGTGTAAAGGGTTGTATAGTGTGTGCTACCATTTCTGTTCTTATTTGACGATGATGTCATTGCTTCAAAGTCTGGTGGATGGAAGCTCATTTGTGTGCTTGTGTGTAATGTAATAAGCCTTACGTACTATAGTATTGAACTTCCTGATTAGTATATTTTGGCTCTCACATTGTTTTTGAATGTTATTAAGTACTCTTATTCTTTGCTTTTTTGATAAAGTAACAAAAACTTGGATGTGCATACTTAGAGATCTCAAGTTCTTTTTTTTTTTTTAGGTGGGGGGGGGGGGGGGGGGGGGGTTACTAAAGGTTGATCAATACCTTAAACTGATTTCTTTTCGTTTTTTTTTCCTGCCAACACAGTAGTTTGGTTGCAGGATGAGGAGAATCATGACCATGGGCTGTTCTTTTTATTGGATTTTGTAGCGAGACTTGATTTATAGAGGCATTGGCCCAAATTCTATCCATGGTCACTTTTCACAAGGGGAATAAGACCTACATCCTTCCACTTCTTTTTCCTTTTGCATAAGCGTAAAGTGGAGCTTCTCATTGGTATTTTCTTGTAGGATGTTTTTATTGAGTAATGGTTTGGAAATTTTGCAGTGATGGTCATGGTTGATGTTGAAGAATCTTGTGTGCCATATCGGAAAAGAAACTGCATACCGGAATATGTTAACATTTTATAGAAGATCAAGATGATGATTGTGCTTTATAATAAGCATTATAGGGGTTGAGAACTTATGTTATGGATAATAAGTCCACAAGGTGTACTGTGTTTATTGCTTAAGGATGTTTGGAGAACTCTCTCAGTAGCATAAGCAAGTAAAGTAGTTCGCGAATTTGCTTATAATGTCCCAGAGATATAGACTGAAGTAGATTTTGTTCATTCATGTCCACAATCTCACTAAGTATGTATTTAAAGGGATGAACTGTTTGAAGAAAGCTCTTTATATTTCTAATTGAAGTACATCCAGTCCTTGTAGAAGAAGCTTAGCCTCCGTACCACACTACCACTTTCTACTGTTAAAATCCTTGACTAGCCAATTATCTGGTGTAGTTTATTGTTCCTCTGGAACTTCAAGCTTGCAACATGTACTTTTAATTTGTTCCAAAGAACTATCCAAAATGTAGGAGATTCCTGGGAATATCTAACGAATCCCTTTCCTGGAAAATTTTCTTGGCAACCAACCAAAGTATTAGATATTGTCGACTATCTTAATGGGATGTTACTCTGGCAATGCCGTGGAGCCTCTGACCTTGATTTTAGCTAATTCTTTACTATCCAGCTATTTCATGTTCTTGTGTTTGATTGCTAATGTTTGTTTCATTTATTTGTAACACAAGTTTTCAACCCATGTATCTACATAAAAACCTGTGTCCTTCATAATGATGCAGGTTGTTCAACTGACAAAGTTCGACTACAGGCTTGCAAACAAGCTGGACATAGATCTACAGAAACTGAGATGTAGAGTTAATTATCACGCTTTGAGGTTTACTGAACAGATACAAGAAATGGGTGAAATGTTGATTCACAGAATGAAGTCTAAAGGCAAGCACTTCATTGCTCTTCACCTCAGGTATTCTTTTAACTTGGTTATTTTGTTGGTCCTGGTTGGTAATTTAATGCAGAATAATATTGATGTTTTTTCTCCTAATATAATTGTGGACTCTTCTGTAACTTGGAAATGGGTATATTGGCTCTCGATCCAGCTTGATTATTAAAAGTTTGAATGAGCTCTGTCCGTTATATATCCTTCATACAATAAACTTTGCAAATTTCAAAGGATTTATGATTGTACATAACATGTTTGCTTGTTTTTATGAAAGCAGCATGGGATCTTTTCCCTAATATATACAATGGAGGATGCCCTTCCTATTATATATAAAGGAGATATACTTCATGTTATGCATGTGTCATGGGATAAAGTGTGTGAATCCCATGACATAGAAAAGATTCAATCAATGTTTTAAAAAACGGAAGGCGGAAAGCATGCGGTCAAGTGGTTTCAAGGCGGAAGGCGGATGACTAGGCGGGCGCCCACCTATATAATATATATTCTATATGTATGTATATATATAAATTCATAATTCTATATAAAAAAACAATAATAAAAAGTTTTACATACGCAAATATCAAAACAACCGATCTGAATATAAAAGTTTTATGAAAAGGAAGGAGGGGATCGGGTGGGGTCAGCGTTAACTGCGAGGCAGAAAAAATAGAGCAGCTTTTGAGCCTTTGGGGATATCTAGGATATCTAGTTATGTAGTGAAAAGGGAGGAGTGGATCGAGTGGGGTTGGGATTTTATGAAAAATTATTACTAATATACCCGCCTAAGCGCCCGCCTTTTACCGCCTTGGCGGATCGGATCCCGCCTAGACGCCCGCCTTTGTTCAACCGTCTGCAGTGCCGCTTAATGCTGAAGCGGAACGGCCAACCCCCTAAAACGCCTAGGCGGCCGCCCGGACCGCTTTTTAGAACAGTGGATTCAATCGTAATAATCGCTTTTCAGTTATAGAGATGCCAGAAATATGCCAAACTGTAATACTCAGCAAGTAGCATGGTGGTAAATGGTAATAGGGACCAAGCACTGGCAGCGTGTATGTGAAGAAGTGAAATTTTTCTTTGCTCAACGGTTTTGTAACAACATAGTTGGAGCTTCATTGGAATGTAGATGGGAATAAGAGACCAGGTTGCATTTTCCACAATGGCGACAACCAGTTTCTGTGTGTTCTATTTGTTCGTGGAAGATACAATTTGTGGACAATTGTGACTTGATTGTCCCGAAACATAATGGCTGGCTGAAGGTTGTGAGTCCCTGTCATGAAGGTGGTAAAGAAGCCACCTCAACTCGCAACTGTTCGAAGTCTGAGGAGCGAGAAATGATTTTCTATTTCTATGATTTCAAAGAAAGAGTTAAGTCACCAAGCCTTGTGCAATATCTAATTAAGGACCTCCAGGTCATTGTACAACTAGCTGTTTCAGAAAGTCTTGCTTTAACCATGACATCTTTTAACATATAAAGTGGATGACATCAATAGACCTTGGCCAAGAGACATCAGAGGAAAACCATAATGAGTTTCTGAGGTTTGTGCATAAGTTGGCCGTGAATGTGAATTGGGTAAATGTTGTGGGTTCTGGCAATAGTGGGGTAGAGGAGCTTGCATATGCATATTGGTAGCATCATAAAGCATCTCGTCTTAAGAATGAATTTGCTATATGGTTCCACAAGAAGAGCTAGAGGGTGGGTTCGTAGAAGTCCCATAATGAAGAATATTTTAGAGTGTACATGCATTGGTTAAGATAAATTCCATGCTTAATTGAGCGACTGCAGTCCCTTAAAAAAAAATTAGTGGAGGGGGATAGGAGCTTGAAAAGTAGACTAAATATTATGTGGGTCAGATGGCAACTTGTATTAAGAGGATTACTAGAAACGTTATTTGGGGATTCTTGATGTCAATACGGAATAAAGGAACCTGGTGGGGGAATGATGAGGTCGATTAGTCAATCAACGAAAAGAGATCATGGTTTTAAGGAATAGCAGAAAACAAATAACATTAAGGTCATGGAAAGGTATAAAAAAAGCTTAAAATGATGGTAAAATACTAGTTAGTACGGCTAAGTTGCATCTTTTAATAATTTCTATGATAAGGTAGGCTCCAAATAACGTAAGAAATAAATATACAAGTTAAATAGGATGAGGGAAAGGAAAACTAGTGATAGAAAACAAGTTAGGTACATCAAGAGTAAGGGCCATATTATCTTGGTGAAGGAAAGTAAGATTAAAGATAGATGAAAATGCTACTTTCAAAAATGAGAACACTAAACGAGTGTACGTAGAACAGCTGCAATCAAAGCGTTGATATGTTTTCCATCTCTAAATCAAAATAATTGTAGTGGATTTGGCTTTGAAAAGGGTACGTAAGGGTAAAGCACCGATCCCCAATGGGATACCAATTGAAGCTTGAAAAATTTTAGGAGAAACATGGATTTATTTCACTAACTAGTTTATTTAATGAAATCTTGAAAACAAGGATGCAAAATGATTGGAGAGCTATTATGTTACCTGCATATAAGAATAAGGGTGATGTTCAAATTTGCTCCAATTATTGTGGATTAAGCTTATGAGTCGCACCATGAAATTGTGAGAAAGTGTGGTGGAACAAAGATTAAGAAATATGACAAGTAGTGTGTGCCTAGGCTTACCCCCTGCGTCTCAAAAAGCACAAGGCGAGGCTATGTTAGAAAGGTGCGAGCCTAGGTTTAAGGCGCGTGCATAGGCTCAAGGCTTCAGGTGCAGAAAAAACACGCCTGGTTAAATCCTTGCACAATTATGTGCTTGCACTTGATATTTTTGGTAATATGATTAAGTTATTAAGTAGATTTGATTCATGATTGCAGTAATCTTAGATATTGGCACATTGATTGGATATTATTTATATTTAAAATTATTTGTTTTAGTTCTTAGGTAGGACCATATGAACAATTGTGGGTTGGATTTAATGACTTTGATATTATTTCAAATATTACAAAATTCAATAAATTTTTATCTCTTTCTCAATTTGCATCTTTCATACTAACTTAGAAGCATGTGCTCCATCACACGGATGAAATAACACATTCACTATTTATTTTTCGTTTGCTTTAATATCACATTTGATTTCTTATAACTAGTTATTAAATTTGAACTATACATATTTGAAGAGTTTATACATTTTAAATAGCCTATTTAGAGTCGTAATTCAAACCTACAAGGCTACAACATTTGTATTGTTGCAGCAACGATCTATCCAATTTATCTATATTTGGCAACGTGATCATTCTCACCAAAAACCAATAGATTCCGTAACCTCTATGTAGATGCAATGGATCACATGTCAAACTGTAAAAAATGACGTCTACGGATCCCGACCCTTATGTATGTTTATTTATTTTAATCGACTCAAACTGGATGCGTCTTGAGATGCTATTTTCTTAATGTTGGGTTCATGGAGCTGTCTTCCTACTATCTGAGATATGTGCTCAAAGCTAGATTAGAATGTTGGAAAGCCCATGAATCAAGATACTTAATCATGGCAGATTTGAACCCGACATGCTTGCCTTCTCTGGGTGCTATTATGGTGGCGGAGAAAAAGAAAAGAGAGAGCTGGGTGCAATACGCAAGCGGTGGAAAACTCTACATGTAAGTGAAGCAGAATTTCTTCCCTGAAGGCGTAAAAAATACGGCCACCTCACATGACCTAGACGTTGTTTTGAATTTCTTGCAGATCCATAACCCTGACAAGGAACGGAGGCAAGGTAAGTGCCCATTGACGCCGGAAGAGGTCGGCCTCATGCTAAGGGCACTGGGCTTTGGCAACGACGTCCACATCTATGTGGCGTCGGGTGAAGTGTACGGTGGTGAAGACACATTGGCACCCCTGAAAGCGCTCTTCCCCAATTTCCATTCTAAAGAAACCCTAGCCAGCAAGGAAGAGTTGGCGCCGTTCGCCTCATTCTCGTCTCGCATGGCTGCTCTTGATTTCGTCGTGTGTGATGGAAGTGATGTGTTCGTAACCAACAACAACGGTAACATGGCCAAAATGCTTGCTGGCCGAAGGTTTGCATCAAAATTCTTTGTGATAGCGGTGGATACGAACACTAATCTCCGACTTTTCTGACTGTAACCACTTGTTTGTTGGCTCCAGGAGATATTTCGGACACAAGAGGACGATACGGCCGAATGCCAAGAAACTGTACCATCTGTTTCCGAACCCTACTAACATGAGTTGGGGGGCATTTGCCTCGATGGTCCGGACTTATCAGAGAGGGTTTATGGGGGAGCCGAAGGAGGTAAGGCCCGGGAGAGGGGAGTTCCACGAGAATCCATCGACGTGTATTTGTGAAAGTGCCAAGAAGGGAGCGGGATCTGGTTCTCGAAGTCGGCCCACGGCCGGGAGCAAAAGTGGGACCAATACTTCGATCAAAAGTGTTGCGGAACCCACGGAGTATCAAAATCCTGAAGACGGGCTGGACTGGTTGGATTTAGGAGAGAATGCACCCGAAGGGTCAGCCGATGAAGAGGAGTCGGACTATGATCTCTTCATAAGGCAGGAGGATCATGAGTTGGAAGAGATTCTTTCTGACTGACGGAAACTGCCGGTCCATGAGCGGAGGGTTTTACCCGACCCATTCTTTTGTCGCATAATTTTCGTCGTGGATTGGAAGCGTGCTCGTGCAAAGAAACAAACCTCCTGACAACAACCCATGCTGCATCTTTGTACCTAAAACCATGGTGAAGAAATTGTACAGCACCCCTTCTGAAGCACCGCCGTTTGTGCGAAATCCGGTGATTTCGAGCTCTTCTAAGCACCATTTCTTCATAGGTTTTTAATGAAGCCTTCGCAGTCGATGCAGTTTCTTTATATTCCCCATCTTCTCTGTTTTCATATACACAATCGGCTCTTGTAAATTTGTGGCACGTTTGCGAGGAGCATGCAGTTATTGAAAGCCAGTTTTGTAAGGATCTGGTGATTGAAAGTGCTCTGGTTGGACTAGAAGGGGAAAAAAAAAGTGGGTATCAATTTTTTTTGTAGCAACTTGATTCCTTTTCTGAGTCAAGATTGTGATGAAGTTTATGGTTCGAGCAAAGCTATTCGGCCATCCTCTTTTCCATCTGCATCGGGCCATCTTGACGTCGTGCCTGATAGCATCCGTCTCATTGCCTGTCAGTTGGGCTGAGTGCGATTCACTTGTTCGTCGTCTCCCAACCTCCGCTCACCGCTTCCCAAGCCCCACAACATCAAATCCAAGCCAGCAATCCATGAGCCTGAAGAGAAACCCCAGTGAATCCACTGTTAACCTCCTAACACTAAGAAGTAATGTTTAGTGTTGGGGGATATTTTTCGCTGATTCGTGCGTTCCTCTTGCAAGACAAAGGAAACGTGAGAACGGCTAGTTTCCTTAGGAGCACAAACCTTTTGACGCTCAAGTTAGTCCAGGTGTGAACAAGGGAGAGCTCTAGTAGTTGGAAATGGCTAGGGTTTTGAGTTTCGAACCTGTACTTTGGAGCCGGGGGTTGTACCTTTATAGACTTTCTGCAGATCGTCAGAGGTTGACACGTGGTATCGTCTTCCCGCACCTTCTACGCCCCCATGTGCCTGCCCACATGGGTCTCTGATGGCCCTTGTTGTTTAGCCTGTCAGACGGTGGTAAGGGGGGATGCACCGGTCTTATCCGTGCCAGTGGAGATTCTGGAATGCTCCAGTTTAGGAGGTCCTAGACCAACTTTGGCCGGCTTCCGTGGCTGGCTATCGTCCACGTAGCTCCACGGGGGTGGTGACATCTACTGGCTCGGTACCGCCTTACTGCAGGCGACCTCTATGAGAAAGAGGGCGGGCTCCTTGTCAAAAGGGGGGAGGGGAACCCTCAGAACCTCTCCTACTATCAACAGGCGGACTCTTTGGCCGTCGCATGATCGGGCGAGCTCTTGAGCGAGCTGTGGGTGTTGAGCCTTTCGAAGTGTTCTTTGAAGTCTGCTAGGAGCGATCTCTCCCGCGGGCGAGCTAATCGAGTGCGGACAGAGCGAGCTCCATGGCGAATTGTTGGATACTGATGGTGACTGGGGTATTCTTTCCAGCTGATGGGTTGCGTAGAAAGTCTTGACTCGCAGTACCTCATGAATAAGGCCTTGAGGAAGATACTGCTCCGGGCGGGCTGTGAGCACCAGCCGCGGGCAACCTCTTCCATATGCGAGCTGATCGCATGCAGTCAGGGTACTCTGAGCGTACTGTGAGCGCCAACCACGGGTGACTTCTTCCAAATGCAAGTTGATTGCGATGGTCGGGACGAACTATGCCAGGGGCGACCTCTTCCACCTGCAAATCGATCGCGTGTGGTCAGGGCAAACTACGGGTGTTCGTAGATATCATCCTAAGTTTCATATTAGCAAAAGGAGCGATCTCTCCACGTGTGGGCTAGAGCTGGGCTTCCGGCGGGTTACGGGCGGCGATCGAGATACTCTCTCCAGCCGGCGAGCTACGTGGAGAGCTTAGACTCGCAGTATATCATGAATGAAGCCTCGAGGAAGATGCTGCTCCGGGCGGGCTGTGAGCACCAACTGCAGCAGACCTATTTCGCATGCGAGCTGATCACATACAGTCAGGGTAAGCTCCAGGTGGGCTGTGAGCACTAGCCACGGGCGACCTCTTCCGCGTGCAAACTGATCACATGCGATCAAGGTAACTTCGGGCGGGCTGGGAGCACCGACCACGGGCAACCTCTTCCACATGCGAACTGATCACGATGGTCAGGGCAAGCCATGGGCACCGACCCGGGCTACCTGAGGGCACCGGCCCGGGCTACCTAGAAATGTTCTTTAAACTTCAAGACCTGTCCTGGTCGCAAGGCTACTTGCCCAAAATCGGGGTTGACCTCGAGTCTCGAGCTTCTTTCAAGGGGAGGTTCCTGCTTCAATCACCCGAGGTCATCCCGAGGTGCTTTTCCCCTAGATCCGGGCACAAGTGACCTCGCAGACTTTGCCTGAACGAAAGGAAGCCCAACCTTTTACACTACAGGGAACGGTACAGCACCCCCGCACCTCTTGCACTCGTGAAGCTCACGAAGGCGCACCCCAAGTTGCTTCCCCTCCTGAAATCCATGGGAAGATACATGAAGTTGTATTCCGTGGCTTCGCCTCCTTGTTGCTTCAATGTCTCCATATGGCAGTGCTCGTCAAGCAGCTCCAGAAGATGTCCCTTGCTCAACTTGTTCGGGAGGTTCTTGATCATGAGGGTAGTGTTCTCAGTGTCAGCTCCACCCTTTCAGCCTCCACTTGGTCTGGCCGTTGCCGTCGAGCTGGTGATATTTTTTCAGGACTATCATTTAGCATAGTGGGAACCCATCCATATCAGTTCCAGTCCCAATAACATAGAATTTCCGATCTACAAATCTAAACTCATACGCAAAAGATTATGCGACTAAAACCTAATTAACTTTCCGACAAAGGGGTACAAGCAAACCATCGTTTTGACAGAGCATTGCATAAACCAAAAGCATGAATAGTCCCGGCACATCACAGGATGGCAGCTTGCCCATTTTACCCAGTATGCAAGCCCTGAACAGAAATGACAGGCAAAGAAGGATTCAGAAAGCCGCGAGGTGAGGTTCAATGGTTATACTTATGATTACAACCCCGGTTCCCGAAGAAATTCAACAATGTGGCACCCAAGTTCTGGCGTTGTCGATGATGTTCAAAGATCCAACTACAACCCCGGTTTCTTGAAGAACCGCTCGAGGAATCCTTGGATCACGCTACAACTTCTGGGAGGGGGACATGAAGAGACAGCCTTTTCCTTGGAATTGTTTCTAGATCGGAATTAAAGTACAGATATTGAACAAGATAGGCATATCAAATTAATATGCATGACGAAAATCTTCAAGTACGTTCCAAGACCGGCATGACGAAAATCTTCAAGTACGTTCCAAGACCGGCCATCGTTAAAAGGATAGCCCGTCACTTTTTCTGGAGATGCGGCCTTATTGATTCGACGACCACCTGCATATCATAATGAAATCATCCATCAGATCCAAACATGGGCAAGTTGTGAAGAGAAACTGAGAATCGGAGTGACGCATATTGCAACAGCTTGAGAAATTTGCACGAGCCTCTCGTGGTTTCTTGTTGATCGTGTAACAGGACAAGGGAGTCGACAGAAAGATAAAGATGAGATCCATAAGTTTTGGAAAATATGGGGCAAATTACAAAATACTCGCATGAACTATGCCACATCATTTCATATTGGTCCCTCATCTATTGTTTTGAACAATTTGAACCCTGAAGTATGCTCCGTCTGCATTTAGCCCCCTCCCCCAACTTTTATTCCGAAAATACCCTTGTCCTAGTGAGGATAAATTGAATATTTAAAAAATTATTTGAGCCTTGTTGGAAATTGAGGGTAATTTCTGGATTAAAAGTTGACTGAGGGGGACTAAATGCAAATGGAGCATAGTTCAGTGACCAACACGAAGCTCGATAAGTCCTTTATAAGATACAACGTTCATGCATGCACAGCAGAAAATCCTACAACCGGAAATAATCATCTTCTGTTTACAGAGATTAATGCCTCCTAAAATTATGGATTCAAAGTGTATGCATGATGTCATCCTGGTTGCATTATGAATCGGATGTAAATCCGCATGTCTGAGGTGTATCTAGGGATCTTAATTAATGTTTTCAGGTTCATATCAAAGAGATGGTAAATATAAGTAACTATGCGCTATTTTCTCCAGCATTAAATTCGATAAAAAGTTCACTTACCCTCCCATCATACGATAATGAAGCAAATATTGAAGGCTCTCGGGAGCTCCATGAGATACCTAACAATTTAGTAATATATCAAAACTTGTGACTTAAGCTTGTACAAGAAATACAAAAGAACGTGATTACCATAAACACTGTCCTCGTAGTCATTGTACGAGTTGAGTAGTGGATCTATTTGCCGTGTAGGTGAGTCGACCAAACTGAGAAGAAAAAAAAAAGAGATCAGACCCACCTAAATAGAATCGATGCAAAAAAGTAAAAGGTTAGCAATTAGGTTTCATGCAGAAAATTGGAAAGGAACATGACCTTTCATATGCTAAATCATCACTGCCAGTGGTAGAAGCCAGCCACAAATTGACAGCTGAATCCGTCCCCGCACTCTGTACAGTTTATCTCATCAGCTACAAAGAAAAGGGTTAACACACACACACAAAGAGAGAGAGAGAGAGAGAGAGAGAGAGAGAGAGAGAGAGAGAGACCAAAATCAGCTCATCGTACTCAGGGTTGTACCGAACAGCGCATGTCCTGTCAACATGATTGAACCAATCTTAATTGAAGCAACCATGGGAATAAAAAGGTATATCATGGTCGACATGAAATTGCAACAAACGGATGTCATTAATTTTTCATCATATGATGTCACTGTATAAAAGTTTGCAGCCTTACACTAAAATAAGAGAAAATACCAATGTGCATGCCCAGGGAGCTCTTTTACAGCATGCTTAGGCATTCTAAGATCCCATAAGCGTATCCCAGATTCGTCCTCTGCAGTGACCTATGGCATCGGGAAGAAGATTCCAGCAATTGATGCATGGAAAAAGCAAATAAGTATCAAATATAGGAAAATAAGCAACCTTAGCTTTATTTTGGTTATCGACTAGAATATGAAGAACCAAGACAACTATGCGAGAAACACGACTTTAACAGAAAAGGAGTGAGATGTATTGTGAAAAGTAAGCTGAGAAAAGAAACCAACATGCACAACCTTTTCGTACCATAGATATTCTAGTATTAGCCTTTATTAATGCGTCAATTAACATCGATGCATAATGGTCTACCATGCCACAATGACATCGGGGTGTGGGAACCGTATTTCTGCAAGGAAAAAAGAGAGAAAAGCGCATATCTATATAGATGCATACACATGAATGTGCGCTGAATATTTCGAAGGTCATGTATATGTGTTTATGGGTAAAGATATCTAAAGTCGAATCGTTTGAAAGTTTAAACCAGCTAACTACATCACATAAGAGGAAAGGTAGACAAAGTATCTCCAAATGAAAGTGCACAAAGATCAGGATCATCACTATAGGTAACAACTCCATCAGACTTTCTCAAAACAGATGCGGAGATTGAACCAGCGAGGGAAAGCGGCCAAAGTCTATCATTAGGAGAAGGGATATTTACTTGATCATCTCTGTCGTCATCATCCGAAATAGAAACAACAATGGAAATGTTTTCTAATCTCTAGTAATAATAGTAAAACATCACCATCATTAGATAAACACTAACCATGCAAAGAGACATCTGATAATTTGAATAGAACCTAAAATATACCTCTTTAACTATATTATCTTCACGATTCGATGGTATTGACTTTTACCAGTTCCGTCTAAAATAGATTACTAAAAAGCATAGAAAATTGGGTTCAAGTGATGTGTATATGAAAACAAATCAGGAACACATGTCAAAGGTGAATACATGCATGTCAGACACCGAGACATTGGGATGCTTGCCCACCAAACTCTAGGTATGCATAATTCCAACAGTAGGCGTCATGCCAAGGTTTTAAATGTCGTTTTCGGTGTCCATGTAAAAATTTTTATTTTTCGGTAATTTGTTGGTGGAAAAATTGTAAAATGGAAAGACAAATTTCGGTGAAAATATTTTAATTTACGGTCAAATGTCGGTGCTTTTCGATGGAAATTTATCATTTTTCAGTCAGATTTCGATTTTGTTCGTTTGATATTAAAAAAATGCAGTATTTCAGCAATACTTCAGGATAAAGATGACAGAAAAATATTGTCTATTATGAAAAAAAATCAAAATTAAAGAAAATGTAATTTCTTGCTGATAAAGATGAGCTTTGTTTTGTTAAAAAAGATAAAAATTTTCAATGAAATTGTCTGGAAAAAATGACATATTGTCAAATTTCGGCCAAATGTCGGTCGTTTCGATTGACATTTTGTTATGTTGGAAGGAAATTTGGTACTATTAAAAATTCGATCAATTTCTATGTCGGATCCTTGGAAAAAAGACATATTTCGGTGATTTCGTAGGAAATTTGTCGACATTTGATTCCATGGGTCATGCTCTTTTACATTAAGAAACAAAGTAGACCTGCATCAACACAGTTGCTAAGTTCATGATAGCTTATGACAACACCTTTTTGCTGCAGATTCACTTCAAACCCTCATTTGCATGACAAAACAATAGAGTATACATGATTTGAAGCAAAACAAAGCTCGATTTGAAGATCAGCAAGGAATCAAAATTGTGACATTCTTTTCAACTTTTGCATGCACTCACATCAACTAAGTCCATGCAGACCTGTAGTATAATGAATTGGTGGTACTTGGTCAATAGACTTGATACAGACTCAATGATTGATATCAGTGTTTTAAAAGATGCACACCTGCCTCAAGGTTAGGTGCAGGGAAAAAGCCTCAGGCTTTCAGGTGAGGCCCACCATGCTCCTTAGGCATATGCCTAGTCGCTAGGGCGCAGGGTGAGGCCCACACCTCATGTGTTATGTGAGCTTTTTGGCTGACGTGTGCGCAGCCAACTTAACC
Source organism: Chamaelirium japonicum (assembly GCA_947650365.1). NCBI lineage: Eukaryota > Viridiplantae > Streptophyta > Magnoliopsida > Liliales > Melanthiaceae > Chamaelirium > Chamaelirium japonicum. The sequence continues at coordinate 21,688,694 of OX393554.1, forward strand.
TCTTCCCCACCCCCACCCCCACCCTCACCCCCCTTCTTGTACCCTAATCACGATACATGACCCGGGTGGCCTTTCTCTTCTCTGCTGCAATGAACAGACCGAGAGAGTTCCTCCCTCCCAGCCTTCCCTTCTCTGCATCATCCCTCTCCGCTCTCTCCGCCTACACCTGATACCCTCCCCATCTGCCTACACCTGCAACGAACAGATGAAAAAAAAGGCGAATGCGAGGTTGCGACTACCTAACTTTTTTGAACTTTTGTTAGATGTTTTATCATATGAATCTATGACTTCTGTTAGATGACAATGATGACTTTTGATTATACAGGATTTATATCATACTACCTAGGTTGTGATCCATTTTAATGATCTTTGCCAATTCCATGTATTTTAATTTTTAGTTCATATTATATATTTTATATTTAAAATATTAAAAAAATAAGTTTGTGAGGCCGCATGCTTCAAAAAAGTTGAGTGCCTCACCTTACGCCTTCGTTCTTAAAAAAAATTGCCTGATATTGTCAGCTACATACAAATACATGATACACACCCTGTGTAGTGCTAATAACCCAACAATGTGATGTTTCTCATATACTGCTGCATGATATGTACTGACACTTTAAACGATGCTCAGGTTGGAAAAGAGAGATGAAATTTTGTCAAGTAGTTGTGTGATTAGTTGGGGATTATAATTCCAAACTTGATGAGTATAACCATGTAAAAAACCAGAGTTCTTGAAAAAAAAAACAGAGTTTTCAAAACATATTAAAGGGTCCTTGATATTACTCTACTAAAAAGAATTAGACAATTTCAAATGTGGACTTGCCAAAATACACTATGAGCTACTCAAATTGCAAGAGTATATGTCTCTTTATCTGCATGATTAAAAAATAGTGCCATACTTACAAGTACGTGTTGCTTCTTAGGGTTATAATCTACATCCCGAACATGAGCATGCTCAATTGAATTTGTCTTCCTGGTAAGAATAAATGTATACATGATTATCGTGCATGAAATCAAATGACAACTAGATTCAAAATAAACTAACAGAAAAGTGGAACCTATAATATTTATTAGCTCCTTGTAGTCCTACACACATACTTCGCAAAGCACAGGCATTACGAGTATAGACAGATCAAAGATTAAAAAAAAAAAGACAAGCTAGAAAAATCACGACATGGATTTTGAAGTGCCCACAACCAAATATCCAATTGAATTCTGATTGTTCAGTAGAAGTTTGTAGTGGGCTCAAACCAATAATACAAGTTATTTATGGTGTCTTTTATACCTTTGTTGGATCAGGATTTAGTCTAATGATTGTCAAGGAATCCTTTTCATTGTCCAAAAAGGATTAGGTTTAGGGTTACTCTAAAAATAGGTGGTTTGGGATAGTCTTATATTATGAATGAGAACTCAATATTTGTTCTTAAAGGGTGTGCCCGTATTCAAAGCAGTGAAGCGAGCATGAGTGAAATTAAGACAATAATCTGCGGAGAAGAGGTTTGACTCAATTAAATCCATTTAAAACAATAATCCTTACCTTCTCAGTTCTTTCTTTTCTCAGTTGATTTAGAGTAAAGATTTTTAAAATTTCACTCAAATTCACTTAACTGCTTTGACTACAAACACGCCATAAGAGACTGAGGGATCTACAAGGATCTCATGGCTAGGGTTTGGGATTACTACTTGAGTCATCTTCTTGTACGGTAATTCTCATTGTTTCCCATAGAAGATGAAAATTGGATCATGCCTAGTTTTTGCCAAACCACGTAAACCTTGGTTTTCGTTTCGTAGCTTATTTTGATTTTAACTCCTAGATCTTCATGTTGAATAATTGCTGCAAGTCCAACAATTGATATCAGAGTGTCGGATTCGGACAGGGAGGATATGAATTAAGAACAAGTGGTTACTGTTCTTGATTAGCCAACTCAGTACAATTGTAGGGAAAGGAATCTCTACGGCCAAGTTTGAGGTGAAGAGTTTTGATTAAAAATGCCTTTAACCTAATGCAAAGCACATTTACAAACATCTTTGTGGCAATGGCTGAGTAAAAGCATTGTCCGACAAGGGAAGAAAGCAAGTATCCATGTCTGGCAATAACTAGAAGGAAAATGAGATCAAGGCAGTGAGCACCATCCGATTGTCTCATACCAAAGGTAAAATATAATGTGCTGAATTAAAATTCTCCTTTGGATTTATGAAAAATTATTAAATTTATACATATCAAAATCACACACAAAAAAATTTTATTTATAAAGAAACAATTTTATTAGCTATGGATGGAGCAGGAACAAATATTATGGATCATCCAATATTATTAAAAAACTATCATTTGATAGCCAAGTGTTGAGTTGAAAATTTAAAAGGACAAGACTACTTGTTTTGGCTCCTCAGCTATCTTCTGTTAGTACACTAGTAATCCAAGGTTGGGTTCAAACTCATAGACCTACAAAATTGGGGAACAGAAGAAATAGTTAGCACACTTCAAAGCATGACACATATTTAGTTTCATTATTTTATTTAGTTGCTCAAGGACCCTATTGTAATTTTTAGAAGTTAAGGAAAATCTTGGAAAAAAGATAGTGTAAACTGGTTCTGTAATTCTACAAGACTATAATATGGCTCAACCACTAATAAACAAGTCATTTCATTTCAAAGAAAAAAACAAAAAGCTTTAGTTTTTCCTCTTCGAAGTCACACTTAGGTTTCTTGGGTGATACTCAAGAAAGCCCGATGAGACGTCGGATGGGATGTGACACCTCAATCTCTTCCTTTTTTGCTATGTCTTCTATCTTCTTCTTTTTTATGCAGTACTATGCTGACATCAGAGCTAGCCCGCCTTGGCATATTTACGCTTGTCGCAGCCCCAAAATTCAGTGACAAAAATGTCGGCTAACATCCATGTCACAGAGCCATATGATGTTGTCCTTAGCCACCGGTGATGACCCTCGTCATTGCGCGCCTAATGATATGACTTGGCCATGATTTGACCACAACTGCAGCTCAACCCTGCTAGGAAGCATGCATCGCCTGCAGATTCTAAAACGTGAGTCACATCCCAATTGGATCTGTACAGGTCGCCTTTATCGCTGCAACAGTGTCATTCGATTTGCATTGTCACTACCATCATATGCAGCCACAAACATCGACGATTTCATTTCAGCTGATGGTCAGATAACTCGAATTCTGTAGTAATCAACGTGGAAGTTGGCCGTAACTATCCTCCTCTATCCCCAACGCCCGTCATCGCCAACGTTCACATGTTCTTACAGGTGCATTTGTCGGACATCGATATTTCACAGTCGAGAATAAGTTTGTCGTTGTTGTCGTTAGCGCTTGCGATCTCCTGCTTCTGATGCTGCCACCAACACTGCATCATCGACGCAGCCTCCAGTGACGTCGACCAATACCGCTAGCAAAACAAGCAACCATAGCTCAAAATCCTCAGAGTTTAATTAAGACCCTTACTCTCTTAGAAAAGTATGTTAAATTAGCAAATCCTAAACCTCTAAATCATTCCTCGAAATAATGAGACCAACTATGAAATTCTTTTGGTTCAGTGGCTCATAAGAAATTTTTTGGATCCCCGCGCATTTTTGTTGTGTTTATAAGTATTCATTCTATTTTTACATATCCAATTGCAAGAATAATTACAAAGGCAGATTACAAGCAAAGAAATAAGGCCATAATTATCACGAATTGCCGTCTTGGATTGTTTCTTCTTTGTAGGTGACTCTGGTCCATCGCCCCGTAATTCCATACAAAGAGTAGCAGTGAAAGAGGTCAGTGGAAGATTCAGCTAATTGAAGTGGTTTTATACTCAATTTTAGAAATGCGTATTATCCGCTATATGTTTGCAAAATCTGGCATATCATACCGCTACCCGTACTATTGAAGATCACTCCAATAGAGGATAGATATAATCCCTTCCTATATATCAATATGGTACTAGAGCTTTAGGATAGTTAATCCCTTCCATTTTTATTAGCCAGAACCCAAACACATCCCGTCCCAGTTGTATTTGGCGAGAAAATCCCAAACACGTCCCAGCTAAATCCTAAAGCCCAACATGGACCTCCGGCTTTCCAGTAAATAGCTGATGATCATTATTTTTTTAGACCAACTACCAACCCGAGAACTGACCCGAAACAACTCGACCTTGGTGTGGGTTGGGTTGGTTCAAGTTTATGCCCAAGTCGGGTTGGTTCGGGTTTCAATATGGTAGAACCAAACTAGTTCGGTTCGGTTTCGGGTTGGCTCAAACCTGAACCAACCCAACCCGAGTTGCACCCCCAATTACAAGGAGTGCTACAATTGGCTTGCCTGTTAATCTCGAGATGTGTTTCGGTGTAACGAGAGTGTATGATGCAAGATCAGGTTCCATCTAGTAAATGCGGAACAAAAGAGCTAGAGGACACACTTCAGAGCATGATGTGTAGATTTTGTTATTCAATTGATTTTTTTAATCACTCGATTACCTTCCTATCATTGATAAAGAAAAGGTTAATCTTTATTAGTAATTATTAGATGTTTAGGGGCTTTTTCGTATAAAAGGAGCCAACCTAAACAAGTAAAACTGTAATACTATTTAACAGTCCATCCCGTAATAAACCAATGAGTTTATTTTGGAGTAAGAAAAAAAAAAGTAAGACTGTCTTTTTCACCTTTTAGTGTGAATCCTAAGATCGAAGAATTCCTAAATCTGGAAACCTGGTACAGATCTAGTAATTCCTTGATCTCTCCTCATCCAAAGGTCTGATCAAGCCAAAACTTATGAGCAACCTTCCTAACATCCATACCTACCTACTAAGTTTCATCGTAATCTGAATAACTACACTTACTGAAAAGATCAAAATACCCCTTTACTAACCTGAATTTCTGCACCTTCCCAAACCCAAAATTTTCATCTAGAGTGATATTTCATGCTTTTGTAGGACACCCGGCGCATCCTACATCAAATTCATTCTGAATTGTGTGACTATGGGCCAATATTATAGGATCATAGAGTTGACATGTAGAGCTATAGATCCTAACCTTTACCATATCTAGAAAGTATAAACCTGTCCAAGGTGATAAAAAATTAAATATATGCCTACTAATCTTTTCTGGCATTGAACATTTGTAAGTCATTGTCGTGTAAAAACTTTGAAGACCGCTCCAAGATAGCACTGTACCAATAGTTGGTATGCTCATAATACAAATATCTATAGAATGAAAACATGGACAAAGACAAGAGATTACTTCATCGTGCGGAGATCCCAACACTGAAGTGATGAGTCACATATTGCAGCAACAGCATTGTAGTCATGTGGGTCCCATGATCCACCTGATAAGTTATGAAGCATGCCAACAGATTCTTGTGCAATTACCTACATGTTACAACTTGTATAAGATATTGGCATAAAAATAGCAAGTAAGCTGAATATTAGACATTTTCTTCACATATGTAAAGTCATCAATCATACTATGAACATAAAATCTCAAAATAAGGTAAAGAGATGAAGAATACCAACAGATTCTCATGTGCACATGCATGTATACATAAATATTAGTCTTAATATGTATTATAAGTATTATATGTCTTCCTCTCCTCCTTGGACCTTCCACACTACTCTGGGACCCTCTCCTTATAGGTGCCGCCTCTGCCCTATGTTGCACTTGCACATGCCCAAATCATCTTAATATGTTCTCTATTCTCTTGTCCTCAATTAGTGTCACTCCCACACTTTCTCTAATACACTCATTCCTCACTCTATCTCTCCTAGTTTTTCCGCACATCCACCATAGCATCCTCACCTTTGCCCCGCTCATCTTATGAGCTTGAGCTCTCTTTAAGGGCCAACATTCTAAACAATATAACATTGCAAGTTTTATTGTTATCTTGTTAAATTTACCCTTATGTCTTTAAAGGCATACGTCGATCACATGGCCCCTCTCAACTTCATCCAACTAGCTCTAATCCTATTGGATAGATCATAGTCTATCTCTCTATTCTTCTGTATGACAGATCCAAGATACCGAAAACAATCACATTGTTGTACTTTTTAGCCATCAATTGCGAAATCGGCTTTATTATCATTATTTTTTGCATTAAAAATGTACTTCATGTATTCTATTTTAGCTCGACTTACCAAAGTCCTCCACAATACCAATTTAGCATTTAAACATATTCTTGTCTCATTGATTAACAGTATATCATCTGCAAATAACCTACACCATGGTACTTCTTGATTATTAACAGTGAGTTTATCAATGACAAGAGTAAAGAGATATGGGCTTAAATATGATCCTTGGTGGAATCTCATAGTTACTGGAAAATCATTTGTATCGCCACAATTACTTCTGACTCTATTAATTGCTCCCACATTATGTCTTCAACCACTTCAATATAACCTTGAGGCACTCATTTCCTTCTTAAAGTCTACCAAACTACATCTCATGGTACTCTATCATAAGCCTTCTCTAAATCAATAAAATCCATAAATAGATTCTTTTTCTTCTCTCAAAATCTTTCCATTAGTTGTCTCAGTAAGAAAATAGCTTCCATTGTGTACCTCCTGTTATAAAACCGAAATTGTTCTCTGAATTTCTTGTCATCTTTTTTAACCTTTGTTCCATCACTCTCTCCCATAATTTCATGGTATGACTCATAAGCTTAATTCCATTATAATTAAAACATTTTTGAACGTCGCATTCAATCTTTTATATAGGTATCATAATACTTCTTCAATCATTCGGCATTTTCCTTGTTGGCATTTTCCTTAGATTTTTCAAACTTTAATTAGTATCCATTCAGGGCCCAATGCTTTACCTTTATGCATCCTTTTCAAAGCCTCCTCCACTTCAACTATTTTAATTGAACGATAGTAAATAAGTCAATCCCTAGATTCTGGTTGTTCTAATTTCTAAATACACTCCTTCAGTGGGTTCAAGAACCACCATTGTTGGTCCCAAGCCTAGATGCGAAAGGTTGAGGGTTGACGTTAGTCTGAAAGTCAGTCGTAAAAACCCAACTCAAACTATAAAATGAACTCTAACAATTCACTCGGACTAAATCTTCTGATTTTGAAAAAGAATTTTTAGCAAAGAGGACGCGATAACACAATTCAACGTGACCATCTATACACGTAATAGTCCTTCCACATCCTTTGCCATTTGATTATCAATCACCAAAGTATCCAATAGTAACTTTTTTAACAAACAACAAAAGAATAATTAAAAATCATGCAGGGAAAAAACATCAACCACCTAGTAGCGACAGGCAAGTGCCCCTTGAAGTAATGGAGCAATAATGAGATATAGCTATTGCAGAGATAGAGGAAGAGGATAGGGCACTCGTAGACATAGCTACCAAGTCGGAAAACGAAAAAAAAACGGCAAGGGAAAAAATCGGAAAGATACGATGAAAACGGAAAAAATGGGGAAAAAACGTGAAAACATCGAAAAAAACAAAAATCTTAAAAATTATACCAAGTATGTATATTTGTCATTTTCCAACACTAAGTAATCAAAAGTTCAAAACATATAGCATATGCGTTTATTAAGCACGAACAAAATAAAACCCGAACTCAATTTAAACCCGGACCAAACCCAACGTGTTTTATACGCGTTTTATACGTGTTTTTTCCGTTTTAAATGCGTATAAAACGCTTACGGACGTTTTTTTCAAAAAAACGAGTTTTTTTCCTGTTTGCTACGACTTTAGATCGATACGCGTTTTATACATGTTTTTTTTCAAAAAAACGCCCAATTTGGTAACTATGCTCGTAGACACGGGTGAGGTACTCGTCCGGACGAGTGATGAGCAGAAAGGGGGTAAGACTACATAGAAGGAGACTATGATGATAATGGGGAGGCCAGTGAATCTAACAATGGTAGTGGAGTGGAGATGTCCGTTGATGGAAAATTGAGAGCTATATCGATTTGTAGTACTATTTTATATTGTGTTTATGTAATTATTAATTTTTGAATTAATTTTAGGTGATGTTTGGATGAGCTTCCAAAACAGCTTCCCACGTCGGAAAGCTGAAACAAGTTTTGTATTATGAGTATCTTCCTGCAGGACTTTTGAGCTTCGAGCTTTTGCAAGAAGCTTATTTGTGTGTGATTATCAGCTTTTCATAGAAGCTTCCACTAAAGCATTTGCTGGAACCTCATTTCGGGCTTTCCGCAAAAGCTCGAAGCCCAAAACCCCTTTGCGGTGAAGTGCCAAGCATGGCCTTAATATTTTATAACATACATTTTTGTTCATTACTTTTACATTTTTGTTACGATACATGAAAAAGGGAAAACGATACATGTTACAATACACGATATGGCAACCATATTTATATATAATTCATATTCCCTAAAATTTATTCCTAAAAAGAACCCGGAACACAGAATAGGGGAAAAGTAGTCACAGGTCAGAAGAAGAGTATGGGCCTCACTGTTCATGTGCAGAACAATAACCGTGAGAAATAATTTCTTTCCATTCTGTTTTTTTTTTTAATGTGGGAAAGGAATTACAATGGGATAAAGCGCCCCAAAAATAAGGGGCTTAGATGATCAGTAAAACTTAGGGTTTAGTCATACGGGGCCCCCTTTCTTTTGCCCACAACTGAGCATAGTCATATCAAAACCGAACACCAAATCTTCCTAAGCAAAAGGGCTTAAGGATCCTAAGTAATAGGAACTAAGCTTCTACATAAAAAGAGTAGCTGGTGGGCATCTATTTTTTTCTCAAACAGGTATGGCCAGTAATTTTATGGGGCCAGTCTTCTCTTTTATAATGATTTCTTAGCATGCTGTGTGCCTTGAAATTCGACTTTGCATAAAAATCTATATATAATTAAAATTAGGCCAATGACTTAACATAAGAAAAAGAAAACAGCAGATTTTGAAAATGAACTAAATTTAGTCTTGGCCTAATCATAATCTGCATCCATAAAAGTGAAAGTAAAACATTTCAATGAATAAAGATATGGACACGTGGTGCCTACAGTAGCACAAGACACAGAAACAACAAAGAATTGCAGCACATTATAATCTCAAATGAGACCGATGAGCGACATATAACCACCAAGAAAAAGAACTAATCCTCCTCCTGCTACACATAATTTTCATCGACATGGCCAACAAACTTAAAAATGGATAAAGAGTTCCAGGAAAAACCAAACCTTCGCCATCTTATTTGAAGAATCTATGCTCCACAAGAAAAGATTTCCCTCATCAATGCTAATCAACTTATCGTGCCTCCCCGATGGCCACCAAAGGATGCTGTTCATAAAATGACAGAGATTAGTCATGATTCATGAATAATCATGAAAGAAGAACCAAGGCTATTTACGGAAGTAGTCCTAATATTTTTTTCTGCCAATTTTAATAAGAAGAGAGGCTAGAGAGCATACTCAAGTTTTGCTTGGATGCTGGTAAAATGAAGGAAATAAAATGATGCTAGAGAAAATGGGGTTGATTATGCCTAGGCTCATAGATTTTTCACCTCCATTTTCAGTTCAGTTCCCTCACTTTGATTGAGTACGAAGTACAAACTGGGTGTTAAAGAGTAAAAACAGAAGGATATAGGAATCTAATGACTACCACAACAAGAAAATTAACTCACCATTTGATCTTGAACGAATGTTCCTTGAGAGAGACAAGTTGTTCTAATTGTGGGGAATTTGTCTGACCATAGAGCTCAGGAATCTCCCAAATTGACGCTCCATATGTTTCACCTTCAATCACATAAGGAAAGTATAGTATCACCAAGTTACGTAATTGAACTAGTCTTACATGTAGAATATTACAAAAAACATCATTTTTGCATGTAATTGAAGGGTAGATTTTTCTCAGTGATGCCTTTGCAGAATTCTTGGTATTCTTTTATTTGATCATGTTTTGGGAATGAGAAACCAGCTTATTTGCATGTTCACATACTAAATTTACTCAGCCTACACTCCCATCTATATGTATTTGCATTTGGTTTATCGTACAATGTACATACAACCATACAACATTTTGCATTCTTCAGTTACCCTTTTTAAGTCCCATCACAGCAGTGTAGCAGCCTAAAGACAATATTGGAGCCTGCATTGCAAATTTGCAAGCCAACATGAAGAACTTCCAATCAATGTGTGGCACTTTCCCCTTTTTCCTTGATGGCAGCCATAGCAACTGTTAGACCATTTGCAGGTGACACCAGCAGAATCATAGGAGATAGATTAAGAGATTAGTGCTAGCCCTAAAAGGGAAAGGGGAGAGAAGAGATTTTGGGAGCAAAGAGAATAACTTTACTCATTGGGGCAATGGCCCTATTTATGACTATACAAAGCATAGGATAGGGTCTTCAAGGGTGAGCATACCCCAAAGAGGTTAATAAACCTAGACAGTGACTAAGAATATATGTACACACTCTAACATCCCCCCTCAAACTCAAGGTGGATCATACACCACGAGTTTCCTAAGAAGATATCGAAACCACTGAATAGTGCATTAGTGTGTACCTCGATAAAGAAGTTTGCAAGCTGCTCTGAGAAGACATGGAAGCGAGAGTGTGCCGTCCTTGTAGGCTATTAGTTGTAACGATGTCGAACAAAGTAACAATCCAGCTCAATGTGCTTTGTGTGCTCGTGAAATAGCAGATTGCTAACAATCTGAACAATACTCCGGTTGTCACCCGGAGTAGAAGAGGTCAGCTAAATACCTATATCACTGAGTAGACTACGAAGACAAACGACCACACACGAAGTGCGTGCCATAGCACAAATACTTGACCTCGGTACTGGAGAGAGAAACAATCTCCTGCTTCTTACTTTTCCATGAGATGAGCAAGTCACTTAGGGTGTGTTTGATTACCGGTAAAACACAGGAAAGAAAAAGAAAATACTAGATTTTCTACAAAACTGTGTGTTTGGTTGACGAAAAAATGTGATCCCCATAGAAAAATAAATTTTCCTCAGAAATCAGTATTCCATCAAAAGGCTACAAAAATTTTCCAGCCAAAAGCACAAAAAAATACGAGAAAGGAAAAGAAATGTTATTTTTTCTTTCTTTTCCAAACAGCCAAACAGTAGCAAGAAAAGTCTATTTTCTTTTCTTTTTCTTTCCTTTCCGATGAATTCCTTTCTTACAAAAACTTTCCCAGCAACCAAACACACCCCTAGAAAAATACAGAAGCCAGTGGTGGATCGTTGATCAATGAGATCTCCCTCCAAGTCTGCATCAGAAAAGGCACAAAGTTCCAAGGGGAAAAAAGACGAAAACAGTAAGGAGCGAGTCATCGTGCCTCAAAGATACAAACAATCCTCAGTAGTGCGGCATAGTGAGCTGAGCAAGAAGTGTTGACAAACTGACTAAGAACTCGGACGGCATGCACAATGTCCGAGCGAGTGATTGTCAGATAGACAAGAGCACCAACAAGCTGTATGTGGCGCATGGAATCAGAAAGCGGCTCACCATTAGTGGGACGAAACTTCACATTAAGCTCTATCGGTGTGTCCATGGTCCAAGAGTCAGTAAGTACGGCTCAACTCAGTATATTAGAAGTAAGCTTCTGCCGAGAGACCAAATATCCCCAGGAAGACGAAGCAACCACAAGGCTAAGAAAGTAACGAAGCGGGCCAAGGTCTTCCATCTCGAACTGCTGCTAGAGATGCCTCTTCATAGAAACAATGGTAGTCAACGTATAGAAGTAAGATCATGCGACCGCGAGCAGAGATATGAGTGAACATAACCTAATCATTCATAATTTCATACTCTCTGTAAAGCTAACTGCAAGCACCAAGTACCTGAAGTGTTCAAACCAAGCCTGTGGAGCTTGTTTAAGCCCATAATAGCCCGACGAAGATGGCAAAAATACTAAGGACCCAGAAGACCGAGAGGTCGCTACATGTAAACATCCTCAGAGAGGTCTCCGTGAGGAAAAACATTCTCCACATCCATCTGGAAGATGGGCTAGTGACAAGCTGAGGTAACTGCTATGAGGGTCCGAACAATGGTCATCTTCACAACAGGGGCGAAGGTTTCCTCGTAGTCAATGTCATACTCCTGGGTGAAACCACGAGCAACTAAACGGGCCTTAAACCTCTCAACAGACCCATCTGAGCGAGTTTTGATCCGATAGACCCAGTGACAACTAATAGGGTCCTTCCGTGGGGAAAGATGAATGAGCTCCCAAGTACAAGTCTTTTGAAAAGTCTGCAACTCCACAGCTGCCAATGAGGTACCTGTACTAACTCGCTGTAAGTTTAGGGCTCCTGAAGCGAGTGGATAGCTGCAAGAAAATCCTGAGAGCGTGAAAAATAAGAGACAGTGTGAGAGAAGTCGCAGCAATATGACAGATGTCGTTCACACTCAGGATAGCGCTATAAAGAAGCAGGAGCAGAGGACCCACCTTCAGAGATGGACGAAACTAGTAGTGCAAGTGATGAGGTAGTGGAGTCTGGTGGAGCGGAGGAAGCTATGGGGAATCGATGAGGTAGGGGAGTCTGGTGGAGCGGAGGAAGCTGTGGGGAATGTTGACGATGCACGTAAGTAGAAGTGATTGGTGGACACGAGAGCTCAAGTACGGAAGAAGGAACAGCATGTGTGTCTGAAGCAACTGGTAAGTCAAAAGAGGGAGAAGATACCTAGATTCCAAAGGAGGATCTGGAGGGGTGGACGACTCAAAAGGGTGAAGAAAGGATAAGTCTTGGAACTGTGTAACCTGGAAGAACTATGCTCTTTCCTTTTACAACGAAAGGAAAGCGAGTGTTGCATAACTACTAAATCATGGTGGATGACAAGAGAAGTAAGACCTTCTCTTCTATGTGGACTAGAGAAATCCATCTCTCCCTTATTACTCAATCAAAAGAATCTCTACCCATATGACTATGGGTCAAACAATATTTTAGCCTCTTTAGCTATGAAAAAAGAATTCATTGAACCCTCCTCCTTTTGAGGCAAAGGGATAGAGAGTGATGTCTCCTAGCTTGTTGATTTTATAGAGAAGCTAGATGCCCTTTCTCTAATAGAAACGTTGAATCAAATAAGAAGATATTTCTACATTCTAGTTGTTTTGAAAGAGTATGGGAGATGTTCTCTCTCTCTCTCTCTCCTTCCCTCCATCCCTTTGTGTGTGCAAGAGCATCCTATGTTAGGTATCTAGCTCTCTTTTCATGTGCATTTGACCGACAGGTTGAGTTGCATGCATGTTATTATACATGAGAATTCCTTCTTTGATACTAGATGTTCCCTTGCCCACACCAAGACCACGATGAGGCTTACTCCTTGAACCATGTGAACTTGGGGTTCCAATCCAAAGAAGTGAACTCGGGAAGGACCCTTGTGATGAATCCAAGAGGATAATCTCTCTTGGTTAGATGTATGAGCCCATTGTTAAACTTCTTGAATGGGATATCGAATTGTCAAGAGCTAATGGTATCGGTATAATTCCAAAACTGGAATCTCCAATCCGGTTAATGGGTGATTTAATGATTGAAAGTATGATGATCAATAAATGATAGCTTAGTTAGACAGGTCCAGCAAATCTATCATAAATTACGAGACCATAAATCAATCCACTTTCGGTGCTAGATAATGAAAAAGTCAATTGTGATCGTATTTAATCGATTTGGTGTGACAGATGCATGTGAGGATTCGTTGGCTCATGCTAAAATACTTGCACTTAATTGGTCCAAGATTTGGGTACAATGGTGGATTTGTCTAGGAGAGGAATTGTATGCGCAAAAAAAGGTACGGGTCGGCTTTATTGCACAAAACGAGATTACAATTGTGGCCGGGACCCGGGTTGCTCGGGTGTAGCGAGTCCGGGTTGCGGCGAGTTTTGATCAGGGGACTGTGGGAAAGATCTTCTGGGGGATCCCTTTGATCCGCGTCTCCACGTGGTGTTCGTGCGAGAGCGCTGAAGGGGCTGCCCAGGACAGGGGTTTTACAGGGAGAGGGTTTTGGAGAGGCTAAGGAATGTCCACCGTTGCTTTGTCCCTTCCGTGCTTCGCGCTTTCTCGGCTAGGGGGTTTTCGGCTTCGTTCCTCGGTCTTCGCATCTTCCTCGTTCCTTGCTTGACCTCGGTGTCCTTGATCGTCGGTTCGCGGCGTCGATCGAGCTTTTGGCGTTGGCTTTGGCTTTGGCTTTTTGGCTTTGGCTTGGCTCCGGCGTGGCTCTGGCTTTTGCTTTGCTTCGGCGCTTGCACTTGGACGTAGCTGGGAGAGACTTGCGATGCTTTCGTTCTTCCGGACTTCGCGTCGTATCGGCTAGAACGTGCGGTGCTTTTGCTCGTGGCCGGCGTAGTCGCTTGGCTTTGGCTCTTGCTTTGCTTTGGCACGGGCTTTACTGGGGCTTTGCTTTGGCTTCTTGCGTTGCTTTAGCTTTGGCGTTTACTCGATCTTCTTCTTCGAACGACGTGGGCTACTTCTCCGGTGCTTCGACGGTTTGCGTGTCAACGGGACTTCTCTTCTTCTCCGGGCTTCTTTGGCGTGATCGGGGTCGAAGAATGCTTTCGAAGATGGTGGGGGTAGCACCGATCTTCGTGCGACGATTGTAGCGTCGGCTTTTGTTGATGAAGACGACGGGGTAGTGACGCTTCAGATGATCTGTTCCAGCCTTTCTTCTTCGTGGATGGTGCAGATGTTTGTCGAAGACGACGTGGTGATGACGCTTCGCTTCTCTCCTCCGGGCTTTGGGGCTTGATCGGGATCGAGGACTTGTTGGAGACGACGGGGTAGTGCCGCTCCTCTTCTTCTCCGGGCTTTTGGGCTTGATCGGAGTCGAAGCTTGTTGGAGACGACGGGGTAGTGCCGCTCCTCTTCTTCTCCGGGCTTTTGGGCTTGATCGGAGTCGAAGCTTGTTGGAGACGACGGGGTAGTGCCGCTCCTCTTCTTCTCCGGGCTTTTGGGCTTGATCGGAGTCGAAGCTTGTTGGAGACGACGGGGTAGTGCCGCTCCTCTTCTTCTCCGGGCTTTTGGGCTTGATCGGAGTCGAAGCTTGTTGGAGACGACGGGGTAGTGCCGCTCCTCTTCTTCTCCGGCCTTTGCTTCTGGCGTCCTCGGAGTCGAAGGGTTCTTCTTCTCCGAGCTTTCTTCTTCGTGAACGGAGTCGAAGGGATGATCTTCGTGTGCAAGGGCCTTCACATTGATGAGGACTTTCAGTAAGCCGATCCCTCGGGACAGGCTTGACTGTGCCTCGTGAAGCCTCGGGTCGATGAAGAAGCGTGCTCTCTTCTGCAGAGCTCTGGCGCTTTGTCTTCAACTTTCCAACCATTTTTTCCTTCCCCCACCCCCTCTATTTATAGGCAAAGAGGTGGGGAGAGAGATATGGGAACTCTTTAATTTTAAATCCCTTTTGTATCTCTCTCATAATTACCCGGATTTTATTCATCCATTGATGAAGGGAATAACATTTAGTTGTTTTCCTTTTCTGGCGGGTGCAATTATGGCTGGATTTTGCGCACGAAATCGATGGCGATCGGGCGCTTCGTCTTGTGCGTCGGATCGAGGGATCGGCGCAGATCCGCGTGTGTGCAGACGTCATACGCTACCTCCCCCCGCGCATGGCGGTATTTTTTTCCTTTTCTTTCTTTTCTTTCCTTTTCTTTTCTTTCCTTTTTCTTTTCTTTCCTTTCTTTTCTTTCCTTTTTCTTTTCTTTCTTTTTCTCCCCTTTCCTTGCAGGGCCGGCCGGCCCCTCCTTGGGGTTCGGTCCCCACTAGGGCCGGCCCTATAGGGTTCGGACCCTAGTAGGGGCCGGCCCCTCTTGGGGCGGGGTCCGAGTACGTGTCGGCGCGCGCGAGTCGGGTCCGCGTGTCGGGTTTGCATCCGCGTCGGCGCGAGCGAGTTGGGTCCGCGTGTCGGGTTTGCATCCGCGTCGGCACACGTAAGTCGGGTTCGGGTCCGACGAAATTCGTGTGTCTACAAATGCCCCCTCAAGGACGAGTGCGTCGGTGAGAGCGTGTCGGGTTTGGACACGTAGGAATCGTAGAGCGCTTGTCCTTGATTCCTTTTGTGGGCGGGGTTGGAGGTCTATTTAAGGACCCCTACCCCCCTTCATTCGCCGTTGTGCTTCTTTGCGAAGGTTCTGCCGGCTTCTGGAGACCGCTGTCGGAAGAGAGCTGCCTGGGGCTGCACGCGACTTGCTCCGTCTTCCCGGTGTCGCCTCTTTCGTCTTTTTTTTTTTTTTTTTTTTTTTTTTTTTTTTTTTTTTTTGGACCACGGGAGCTGCAGCGGCAGTGGCAGGGTCGGCTAGGGCTGCGGCGGCTGGGCACGAGGCCAGCGGCGTGCGGCGCGCCGAGCTGGGTGCCGGTGCGAGCAGTTGGCTGTGGCTCTTGCTTGTAGAGAAGACCTTCGCTATGGTTTCGATCATCTTCTTCGTTGCGGACCTCTTTTGCTCCAAAGTTGCACGGACGTCAAAGGTGGCCGTTGCACGGAGTTCGAGACTGGCGCGAGGGCGACTGGAGTGCGATGACGGCGACGGTGCATCTCGGCGGAGGACTGTCGCCCCTCCCTCGGTGTGGGAGCGCAATGACGAGGCCGATTGTCGACGGCGACCGTTGCTCGATGTCCGAAGGCGACTTAGGAGAGACGGGAGCGTGAAGACGAAGGCAACATGTCTCGACGTAGTCCCATGGCGGCGCGCGGGTGACGAAGGCGCGACGACGAAGGCGATGCACCCGGGCGGAGTGTTGGCGATGGTGACGCACCTCGGCGCGATGAGGAGGAGGTGGAGCCATTGCAAGCGAGGCGAAACTCCCCTTTCCTTTTTTTTTTTGTGTGCGCGGAGTACAGCAATAGCGACGGTGGCTAGCTACGGCGCGCGCGAAGGCCGGGGTGCCGCGGCGGTGGTGGCTCGCGGGCCCTTCTTTTTCTTTCCTTCCTCTTCCTTCTTTTTCTTTCTTTTTTCTTTCCTTTTCTTTTTTTTTTTTTTTTTTTTTTTTTTTTTTTTTTTTTCTTTCCTTTTCTTTTCTTTCTTTTCTTTCCTTTTCTTTTCTTTCCCTTTTTTTTTTTTTTCTTTCTTTCCTTTTCTCTTCCTTCCTTTTCTTTTTCTTTCTTTTCTTTCTTTCTTTCTTCTTCTTCTGGTTCTGGTACGCGGAGGCTGCAGCGCGATGGTCCGGGCGGGCGCGCGCGGAGGCCGGGGTGCAGGTGGCGGGTTCGACGGCCAGGTGCGGGCTGTGACGGCGGCGCGCGGGGGTGCAGGCGGCAGCGGAGGACGGGCGGCGGACGCGAGTCGCGCTTGGGGCCGGCGCAGGTGGCAGCGGAGGCCGGGTTGCGACGGCCCGGCGGAGGCCGGGCGCGGGGCCTGCGGTGAGCGGCCCGCGGGCGCGCGGCGTGCGGGCGAGCGGCGTGCAGGAGGCCCGGGCACAGCGGCGGCGCGCGCACAGGCGGCGTGCGGTGCCGGGGGCTGCGGACGTAGCAGCGGCAGCGCACAGCGTGCAGGGCGGCGCCGGCGGGTGACTACGCGGGCGGAGGCGGCGCACGGGTGCGCGTTGGAGGCGGCGCGAGAGGTCCGAGACGCTCCCCCCCCTTCCTGGTTACGTCGGAGAAGAAGGAGGGGGGGGCTGCGGGTCCCCCCTCCCTTTTCTTTGCTGTCGATCATTGATTGGGGGGAGGGGGCTGCGGGCCCCCCTTCTTTGTGCGGCCTCAGATGGGAAGAGGGCTGCGGGCCCCTTTTTTTTTTTTTTTTTTTTTTTTTTTTTTTTGCTCTGGTTCTTCTCCTTCCTCTGGTTCGCGGAGGCAGCGGCAGCGGCGCGCAGGAGGGGTCTGGCTGGGCTGGAGGTCGCGCGGGCGCTGCGGCGCGGGGGCCAGCGCAGCCGGGCGCGGCGATGCGGCGTCCCGGACTCGGGCGCCCCCCCCCCCTCCGGACGTGTAGGCGAGGAAGGAGGGGGCTGCGGGGCCCCCCCTTTCCTTTGGTGTCGGGCTCGGATTGGGGAGAGGGGGCTGCTGCTGTCCCTTTTTTTTTTTTTTTTTTTTTTTTTTTTTTTTTTTTTTGACGTGAAGGGGGTTTGCGGGCTGTTGTGTGCGATGGAGCCGCGAGGTCCTGTTGCATACGGTGGTGCTGCGGAGCTCCTTCCCCTTTCTTTCTTTCTTGTCGGTCGAGTGCGAAGAACGATAGCAGCGAGCGTGCATGGCGCGCAGGCTGCGGCGCGGCGCGGCGGTGTCTGGCATGGGCGCAGGGCGCGGTGAAGGCGCGGGCCATGGCCGGAGTGCAGTAGCGGCGTACGACGCGGGCGCGGGGCGCAGGCGGCCTGTGGTGCGGACGCGTAGACTTGCGCTAGTCGGCGAAGGACGTGGGGCGCGGTGCAAGCGGCCAGGCGGTGTTAGGCTTGGAGACGAAGGCTTCTTCGATGCTTGGAGACCGTCGGCGGAAGAGTGCTGCCTGGGGTTGCACGCGACTTGCTCCGTCTTCCCGGTGTCGCCTCTTTCGTCGGCGGCGGTGGCGATGGTGCGCGGTGCTTGAAGACGAAGGCTTCCGTCGGCTTGGAGACGAAGGCTTCTTCGATGCTTGGAGACCGTCGACGGAAGAGTGCTGCCTGGGGTTGCACGAGACTTGCTCCGTCTTCCCGGTGTCGCCTCTTTCGTCGATGGCGGCGGCGATGGTGCGCGGCGCTTGAAGACGAAGGCTTCCGTCGGCTTGGAGACGAAGGCTTCTTTGATGGCTTGGAGACGAAGGATTCTTTGACGGCTCGCGAAGACGAAAGCTTCAGTCTTGGCGGCGAAGCATTCTTTGGCGGCTTGGAGCCGAAAGATTCTTCAGCGGAGTGTTATCGTCTTCTTGGTGCGGGAGCATAATGACAACGGCACGGCGAAAAGACGAAGCCGAGTGTGGTGGCGATCGCCTGGTGCGAGGATGAGTCGGAGGCGTTGAAGGCCAGGGAAGGTGGCTCTTTTTTTTTTTTTTTTTTTTTTTTTTTTTTTTTTTTTTTTTTTCCGGAATTGACTTTACCTCTCGATCGGTCTTGCACTTTTCATATCCTTGCAAGATTCGTCCCCCTGAGTACCTTCCGAAGGTTGGCTAGATTATTGATGAGGTCAACCGCGGGTTTAGAGTTACTAGCGAGGTTGCACCTTTCTGGTAGCAATGTCAGCTTGAAGGACACCGAGATGGGCGTTCTGAAGAGGATGACGAGGCCACGAGCATCAACAAGGAGTAGACTGCTTTGGTTGTCTTTTGCTTGTCGATCTTGACCTTGATGACAGCTTCAGTGGTTCTTTTGGCTTTGTAGAGGTCACGAAGGCTGCGGTTGTTGTTTATGCGTCCGCCATTCTTCGGGTTGCTGCTTTTGACTTCAGTGGCAGTTTCCATCCTTCAGGTGGGCCTGAGCTTTTGCATGAGCCCGGTGGATTTCAAGGCAACGACTCTTTTTCTGCGGAGCAGATACGCACCTTCTTTGGAGGGTGGCGAGCTTCATTGCTTACGACGGTCTTCGCTGGAGGACGCTTCCTTGGGCTTAGCTGCGACCGAGGGGGAGAGACGTCAAGCATTGCTTCAGAAGCTGGAGAGTGCCTGAGCGACTAAGAAGACTTCTGGAGCAGAGTTTGTGAAGCAGCGGAAAGCTGGCGACGCGTCGAGAGTTGACTGCTTCCCTACCCCTGGAATTGCAGCGCGTGTAAGCTGTTGGGAGCGAGCCACTTTGGCGCCTTAGGGACTTCGACTTGCCACACTCGTGCGTCGCTTTAGAAGCTGGAGTTTCATTTGGGGAAAGCTCGAGTGACCGAGAAGGTGTCTGGAGCAGAGCTTGCGAAGCAGCGTGCATAGCTGGCGACTCGTCGGAAGCTGACGGTTTTTCTACCTCTGGAGTTGCAGCGCGTGTAGGCTGCGGAGCGCGAGCCACTTCGGCGCCTTAAGGACTTCGACTTGTTACTCGTGCGTCGCTTTAGAAGCTGGAGTTCCATTTGGGGAAAGCTCGAGCAACCGAGAAGACGTTTGGAGTAGAGCTTGCGAAGCAGCGTGAAGAGCTGACGAATTGCCGGGAGCGGGTGGAGTGATCGAGAAGGCTGCCGGAGCGATCCTTGCGAAGCAGCGTGCATAGCTGGCGATGCGTCGGGAGTTGACGGCTTCTTTACCCCTAGAGTTGCGGCGCGTGTAAGCTGCGGAAGGCGAGTTGCTTTGACGCCTCAAGGACTTTGACTTTCTTGTCATCCTTTAGTTTGCTGACCGGATTGATGGTTATGCACTCACTCGCCTCTGGACTAAACTCCTGGGACGACATTGGGATTTTTTTTTTTTTTTTTTTTTTTTTTTTTTTTTTTTTTTTTTTGTCTGGACTGAACCTTTGTAGGTTGCCTACGTACCCTACTGAGAGGGATCAAGTCGCACGTAGTTCGTTTATTCACTTCTTTTTTTTTTTTTTTTTTTTTTTTTTTTTTTTGGGCAAGGGGGGTAACCTTGCGTTAGGCAAAGTACCTTTTGAGGGACTTGCCACTGGTAGGCAGAGTCGCCACTGGTTCGCAGCTGTCGCCCACCTTCTTCGCTTCAATATAGTTGGAAGTGAAGATCTTCTTGACTGGAGTTTTGATGATTGCTGGAGTTTGACTGGAGTCGATGCCCCGGCAATTTGGAAGGATTTGTTCGCCGCTTTCGCAGAGACGAGCTTGAGTCTTTGTCAGGCGATGTGGTATTGCAGCTGAGGGTAGTGATCCCATGTGTGCCATGCTTTCTTTGCTGCGGCTGGATTTGAACATTGACTCGGTGGAGTTTTGCCCCCGAGTGTTTTCTGACTTGATTGCAAGTTGCTCAGAGCTGGTGCGCTCGGAAGACTCGGTTGAGCTCGAGATGTGCAACAGACCACGTAACGGTAGCGTCATCTCTTGCAAAGTGCTGAAGTTGGCCTCGGAGAATGACGACACTGGTTCCTTTGCTGGAGTAGAAGGCGATCGTCCTGGTTTGCGAAGCCACTGAGGTACGAGCCGCAGGACTGAAGCAGCTTGAGCAGGCAACGGAACACATCGCATCGGGCTTGATTTGATGTTGATGTGAATTTTCCGTCTTGACGCTGGCGCTCCCTTGACTTTCTGCACCGTCTGGCTGGAGGATGTCATTAGTTTTGCAAGTGGAGAGCTTCTGTCCTTCGCAGCTGCTTTGGCTCCCTGAGCTCGTAGAGCTTTTGCTGGATGAGCTTCTGCAACGAGATCTTTCACTTGGTAAAATTTGGCGTCAGCAAGGTGTGCTTTAGCCTTGTTGAATAGCTTGTCGTAGGCCGCGATGCTTCTTCCCATGCTTTCGATGTTGGTATCGCTTTCTTCATTGTATTTCCGGAGCACGCGGTGAACTTCCATCATGCAGCAGGAGACCTTGAAGTTTTGATCAGCTTCAAGGAAGCAATTGGGAAAGAACTCCTGGAGTGTCGCCGGCTTTAGAAAGCTTTGCTGGAGGAGATTTTTCAGATTTGCTGGTGGTACTTTGGACGTCTTTCTTCCTGGAGCTTCATTCTTTTCCTTGAAGGACTTTCTTCTGAGGAGTTTTCTTGTCGCCCGATCTTTCTCATGGTTAGCTAGGCGTGCTATCCTGTAGCTTGATCGTCGTGACCTTCTCCTTCGAGGCGCCATAGCCCGTGTGTTTTCTTCAGTAAGATCTTCTTTGCCAAGATGAAGAACTGGTGCTGCGACTGAAGGCTCTTCTTTGATCGGAAGGACTTGCTCTTCTAGAGACTGTACCGATTCATCTTCTGATCCCCAGCCGGTTGGCTTGATTTCTTTGTTTGGAATCGAAGGAGGCATGGAGTAGAGGACATAGAAGTCGATCTTACCTGATGGTTGGCCTAGCAGGTTGACTTCGGGGCTTCTTTGTTCGTCTCTCGCTTTGAGCATGTGCCGGGATGTAGCTTCGTTTGGAAGAGGGAGTGCTTGCATGAGAGACGGTTGCCCCCAAGACAATAAGGATTTGGCCCTAGGCACTGAAGAAGTATGTCGTCGTCGTCTTCTTGGACTGCCCCCTTTCTTTGAGTCATCAACGGTGGACTGCCCCCCTTCTGCGAGGACCGACGGGGCATCTTGCAATTCGTCGTCCGAAGTAGAAGTATCACCGTTGTCGGGAGCCGTAATGGAGATATGATTGACGGCAGCCATGGGTGGGTGGGTGGGTATTGCAACGAAGTCCTCGATTGGCATCCCCAAACGATTGAATGCCGACTTCTTCTTTGATTGTTTGACTGGCCCGAGCCTCTCGAACACGGATGTGCGTTTTCGATTCGACCAGTCTTTACCACCTCTGGTTTGCTTCCGGAACAAGGCTTGGCCTCGAAC
This sequence comes from Chamaelirium japonicum, assembly GCA_947650365.1. Taxonomy (NCBI): domain Eukaryota; kingdom Viridiplantae; phylum Streptophyta; class Magnoliopsida; order Liliales; family Melanthiaceae; genus Chamaelirium; species Chamaelirium japonicum. The sequence continues at coordinate 21,710,897 of OX393554.1, forward strand.
CCGTCGTCGTCTTCTCTTGCTGTCTGGATGGCTGAGGTAGGTAGAGCGTGCATCGGAGATTGTCGATCCTTCAGCTGCTTCATCCACTATCCTTGCCTCGATGTAGTTCGAGGTGAAGGTCTTCTTCGCTGCGGTTCTGATGACCAACGGAGCTTGACTGGAGCCGATGCCTCGGCGGTTCGGGGGAATTTGCTCTCCGTTTTGAAACAGCCGAGTTTGAGTTCTCGTCATCCCATGTGGAGTTGCTGCTGGTGAAAGTATGCCCATGGCGCTTTCCTCGTTGTAGCCGGCTCTGAACAGCAACTTGGCAGCATTTTGCCCCCAACTCCCTTCCGGTTTGAATCCGAGTTGCTCGAGGTCTGCTGATTTGACAGGTCTGCTCGGGTTCGGAGCTTGCGTCAGACTAGGTAGTGGCACCGTCATTTCTTGCAGAGTGATGACATTGGCCTGAGATAACGACGGGGCCAGCTTCCTTGTCGGAGTAGAAGGCGATTGCTTGGATTTACGGAGCCACTGCGGCGCGAGACGTAGGACAGGCGCCGTTTGGACTGGCAACGGGGTATGTTGCATTGCTCTTGGCTCGAAGCTGATGCGCATCCTTCGCCCAGGTTTCGGCGTTCCTTGGACCTTGAGTCTTGCCTCGTCAGAGGGTGGCACCGGATTCACGGGAAGAGGAGTCTTGTCCTTCTTTACTTCTTCAATCTTTTGAGCTCGAGGAGCTTTAGCTGGAAGAACTTCCGCGACCAGGCCCTTTGCTTGGTAGAATTTAGCATCGGCCAGGTGTGCCTCGGCCTCGTTGAATGGCTTGTCGTCCGCAACTATGCACCTTTCCACGCCTTCTTCGTAGTACTTGAGGCACTGGTGCCAGGTGGATACTACGATGCCGTTCTCGTGCAGCCATGGTCTTCCTAGCAGGAGACGATATGATGTCTGGCAGTCGATGATGTGGAAGAGGACCGTCGTATCTAGCGGGCCGATGGAAAGCTTCAAACGAATGATTCCAACGGTGGACTGTCCGCCCTGGTTGAAGCCTTGAATGACCAACTGACTTGGTGAGAGCTGGTCGTTGGTGATGCCGAGTTGACGCATCGTCTGGATGGGCATGATGTTGACAGCGGAGCCACAGTCCAATAAGATTCGGTTCACTGGCTTCTCCTTGATGTATCCCGAAACGTAAAGAGGCCGGTTGTGCAATCGCGTCCCGAGTTGCAGGTCCTCGTCTGAAAAGGTTATCGTTGCATCACACGAGGCTACAGCTTTGCCCTTCTGGTCATCCTTCCTTTTTCTCTTGTAGCTATCTGGATCGGCCAAGGCCGCCGCCATTGCCAGGCGAGCCTTCTTCGGAAGATGCAAAGCCTCTACGAGCGGCATGTGCAAGATTGCTTCGTCGTGAGCGGCGGTGCCCCCATCGTTGGAGTCGTCCCCCTCATCGGTGGAGTCGCCTTCTTCAGAAGTTTCGCCTTCGTTCTTTCTTTCCGACACTTCATGGACTTCGACCATGCAACAAGACACCTTGACGTGTTGGTCCACCGGGAGGAAGTGATCCGGGAAGAACTCTTGCAAAGTTGTCGGCTCTGGAAGACTCTGCTGAAGGATATCGTCTCGGCTCGCTGGCGGTACTTTGAACGCCTTCCTTCCTGGAGTCTTGCTTTTCTTCTTGTAGGTCTTCCGCTTGGTGAATCCCCTCATCACACGGTCTTGCTTGAGCTTCTTTTCTTGCCAAGGCTTTCGCCGCCGCGGTAGCATGACCCATGCTTCTTCGTCGGTGGATTCCCCTTCGCTAGGATGATGGTCGTCAGCAGCAACTGGCTTCTTTGATGACACTTGTTCTTCCGGAGGCTCTACTTGCTCATCTTCCGATCCCCAGCCGGTGGGCTTGATTTCTTCGATTGGAACGGATGGAGGCCTTGAGTAGAGGACGTAATAGTCAAACTTCCCTGATGGCTGGCCCAGCAGACCGACTTCTGGGTCTCCCTGCTCGTATCTTTCTCTAAGAGCGCGTTGGGACATAGCTTGGCTGGAAGGGACTTGCTCTTCTCGAGGTTCCACTGGCTCTTCTCCCGATCCCCAGCCGGTGGGCTTGATTTCTACGATTGGAACGGATGGAGGCCTTGAGTAGAGGACGTAATAGTCAAACTTCCCCGACGGCTGGCCCAGCAGGCCGACTTCTGGGTCTCCTTGCTCGTATCTCCTTTGGAGCGTTCGTTGGGATGCAGTATTGCCTGGAAAAGGTGCTGGCGTGAGCGATGATTGCCCCCAGGGCAGCGGTGTTTCCTCCTCAGAGAACGCAGGAGTACGTTGACGTCGCTTCGAGATTTTCGGCTGGGAAGTCGACTTAGCGATTGACGCTTGACGATTGAGGCGCAATTTGGGCATGCTTCGTCGAGCGGCAACGAGTACCGGCGAGAAGGAGCCGAAGGTGATGGACGTCATGTTGGTCGTAGCAACCTCCCCGGAGTCGATCTCTATCTTCCCTTGCTTGGCGAGTGCCATGATTCTTTCCTTGAAGACGAAACATCTTTCGATGGGATGACTCACCACCCGGTGGTATTTGCAGAAGAGAGGGTCGTCGACGCGATGCATCTGCTCGGGCCTCTTTGAAGGAGGAAGCTCTATCATCTTCTCTTGCAGCAGTTGGTCGAACATGGAGGAGACTTCCGAGTCTGGGAAGGGGTACTCCTTTGCTTCGAGCTCCTCGAGAGTCATCCTTTGTCTTGGCGGCGGAGGCGGTGGTATGGCGACTCCCTTCTTCTGATCCGGCTTGCCAACGATCTTGAGCGGTTTGGAGGTCGAAGCGACGTCGGCAACATTGACTTGTTTCGGTTTCGTTACCGGTGGCTTGTCCTTCTTCTCTATCTTCAAGAAGTCCTTGTTCTTCGAGTCCCCGCGGTTTGCTAGGCTGAGTTCCATGTCATGAGCCCGAGTTGCGAGTTCTTCGAAAGACCGAGGCTTGATACCTTTGAGGATGTAGAGCAGACCCCAGTGCATGCCTTGGGTGCACATCTCGATGGCCGAGTCTTCAGACAAGCGGTCTCGTGAATTCAGCGCGAGGTTCCTCCACCTGTCGATGTAGTCGATCACTGGCTCGTCTTTCCTTTGCTTGACGGTGGTGAGCTCGATCATGCTGACGGTTCGTCTGGTGCTGTAGAAGCGATTGAGGAACTCCCTCTCCATCTGATCCCAGCTGTCAATGGTTCCTGCAGGAAGATCAACGTACCAGTCGAACGCGTTGCCTTTGAGGGTGCGGACGAATTGCTTCACCATCTCGTCGCCATATGTGCCGGCATTATTGCAGGTCTCGATGAAGTGGGCAACGTGCTGTCTCGGATTTCCCTTTCCGTCGAAGTGCTGAAACTTTGGCGGCTGGAATCCGACTGGGAAGCGTAGCTGCTGGATCCTCGTAGTGTAGGGCTTCGAGTATGCCGCCGTGATCGGAGGAAGGCCACTGCCGTGAGAACGCATCATGTCGGCTATCAACGCTTGGACTTGCTGAGCATTCATCGTTGCCGTTGCTGGAGGTTGAGTGGCCGCCGAGGCTGGCGCCGGGTAGACGACTTCCAATGGGACGGGAGCCGAGGAGAGCGCTGGAGTAACTGCTTGAATCGTCGGAGCGACTTCTGCAGGAGCGGGAGTTGAAGACGGAACTGGAGCGGCTACCGGAGAAGCGACGGGTTGGCTAACTGCTGCAGCGTCCTTTGCGCTTAGCTTCTGGAGCAGAGCGTTGATGTGACGATCCTTCTCCTCCATTAGCCGAGTAATCTGCGCCATGTGCTCGTTCATCTGCATGACTTGGAGCTGAAGAGCGGTCGGAGGGTGGTGACGGAGAACGCCTCGGTGTTGCATGTTCGCATCCTTGCCGTCATCATCTGAGACGTAGTTACGCCGACTTGCTTCTGGCTGATGATTGATGTTTGCCCCCTGCAGAGGATGTGCAACGTCTGCTGGAGAACCCGAACTGGTTCGAGGTTGGGGCTGGTCCTCCCCAAACTTCTGGACATGGGCTCCAGGATCGAGGCTCGTTTCTTCATGCACCAGGGCCTCGTCGGCGCTTTGGCGAGCATCTTCGGTAGTAGCTTCTGGCACGAAGATGTCCGCAAGAGTCCGTGTACGCCGAGTGTAGACGCGCACCATTGGAGGAGCATCACCCTCCGGATTTACTGGATCACCGTGGCGGAGTAGAGGAGACTCGGCGATTGGTGAGAGGCTTGGAGCAAACGCATCGTTGTTCGTTCCGGCCATTGCAAACTTCAAGCAGCTTCTTCAACCGTACGGATGAAAGGAGAAGAGGTCCCACCGGGCGTGCCAGAAATCTGTATGCGCAAAAAAAGGTACGGGTCGGCTTTATTGCACAAAACGAGATTACAATTGTGGCCGGGACCCGGGTTGCTCGGGTGTAGCGAGTCCGGGTTGCGGCGAGTTTTGATCAGGGGACTGTGGGAAAGATCTTCTGGGGGATCCCTTTGATCCGCGTCTCCACGTGGTGTTCGTGCGAGAGCGCTGAAGGGGCTGCCCAGGACAGGGGTTTTACAGGGAGAGGGTTTTGGAGAGGCTAAGGAATGTCCACCGTTGCTTTGTCCCTTCCGTGCTTCGCGCTTTCTCGGCTAGGGGGTTTTCGGCTTCGTTCCTCGGTCTTCGCATCTTCCTCGTTCCTTGCTTGACCTCGGTGTCCTTGATCGTCGGTTCGCGGCGTCGATCGAGCTTTTGGCGTTGGCTTTGGCTTTGGCTTTTTGGCTTTGGCTTGGCTCCGGCGTGGCTCTGGCTTTTGCTTTGCTTCGGCGCTTGCACTTGGACGTAGCTGGGAGAGACTTGCGATGCTTTCGTTCTTCCGGACTTCGCGTCGTATCGGCTAGAACGTGCGGTGCTTTTGCTCGTGGCCGGCGTAGTCGCTTGGCTTTGGCTCTTGCTTTGCTTTGGCGCGGGCTTTACTGGGGCTTTGCTTTGGCTTCTTGCGTTGCTTTAGCTTTGGCGTTTACTCGATCTTCTTCTTCGAACGACGTGGGCTACTTCTCCGGTGCTTCGACGGTTTGCGTGTCAACGGGACTTCTCTTCTTCTCCGGGCTTCTTTGGCGTGATCGGGGTCGAAGAATGCTTTCGAAGATGGTGGGGGTAGCACCGATCTTCGTGCGACGATTGTAGCGTCGGCTTTTGTTGATGAAGACGACGGGGTAGTGACGCTTCAGATGATCTGTTCCAGCCTTTCTTCTTCGTGGATGGTGCAGATGTTTGTCGAAGACGACGTGGTGATGACGCTTCGCTTCTCTCCTCCGGGCTTTGGGGCTTGATCGGGATCGAGGACTTGTTGGAGACGACGGGGTAGTGCCGCTCCTCTTCTTCTCCGGGCTTTTGGGCTTGATCGGAGTCGAAGCTTGTTGGAGACGACGGGGTAGTGCCGCTCCTCTTCTTCTCCGGGCTTTTGGGCTTGATCGGAGTCGAAGCTTGTTGGAGACGACGGGGTAGTGCCGCTCCTCTTCTTCTCCGGGCTTTTGGGCTTGATCGGAGTCGAAGCTTGTTGGAGACGACGGGGTAGTGCCGCTCCTCTTCTTCTCCGGGCTTTTGGGCTTGATCGGAGTCGAAGCTTGTTGGAGACGACGGGGTAGTGCCGCTCCTCTTCTTCTCCGGCCTTTGCTTCTGGCGTCCTCGGAGTCGAAGGGTTCTTCTTCTCCGAGCTTTCTTCTTCGTGAACGGAGTCGAAGGGATGATCTTCGTGTGCAAGGGCCTTCACATTGATGAGGACTTTCAGTAAGCCGATCCCTCGGGACAGGCTTGACTGTGCCTCGTGAAGCCTCGGGTCGATGAAGAAGCGTGCTCTCTTCTGCAGAGCTCTGGCGCTTTGTCTTCAACTTTCCAACCATTTTTTCCTTCCCCCACCCCCTCTATTTATAGGCAAAGAGGTGGGGAGAGAGATATGGGAACTCTTTAATTTTAAATCCCTTTTGTATCTCTCTCATAATTACCCGGATTTTATTCATCCATTGATGAAGGGAATAACATTTAGTTGTTTTCCTTTTCTGGCGGGTGCAATTATGGCTGGATTTTGCGCACGAAATCGATGGCGATCGGGCGCTTCGTCTTGTGCGTCGGATCGAGGGATCGGCGCAGATCCGCGTGTGTGCAGACGTCATACGCTACCTCCCCCCGCGCATGGCGGTATTTTTTTCCTTTTCTTTCTTTTCTTTCCTTTTCTTTTCTTTCCTTTTTCTTTTCTTTCCTTTCTTTTCTTTCCTTTTTCTTTTCTTTCTTTTTCTCCCCTTTCCTTGCAGGGCCGGCCGGCCCCTCCTTGGGGTTCGGTCCCCACTAGGGCCGGCCCTATAGGGTTCGGACCCTAGTAGGGGCCGGCCCCTCTTGGGGCGGGGTCCGAGTACGTGTCGGCGCGCGCGAGTCGGGTCCGCGTGTCGGGTTTGCATCCGCGTCGGCGCGAGCGAGTTGGGTCCGCGTGTCGGGTTTGCATCCGCGTCGGCACACGTAAGTCGGGTTCGGGTCCGACGAAATTCGTGTGTCTACAGGAATATTTTAGGCTCAACTTGTAGATATCATGTTCGATGATTCGTTGGCCAGGTGCTCAGAAGACATGCCCAATTGACCCGATCTTATTGGATAAGGATGTCGAGACTGTTTGGTCCACTGCTAATATAGCTAACCTGGATGAGTACCCAATTATGGGATCATGACCAACTAATTGTATTACCACCAATTTTAATATAATTAATGTTAGTGGGCATGAATCATTGATGGCAAGCACTCTAAGTGGACTATATTGTGGTGCCCTTGATGTAATAATTTATTTTTTGGTGTCAATCAAAATTAGCAAACACAATAAGGCTTAGGGTTAAGGCTAAGCCCAGTTATTTTGAAGTATTGTCCCTTAGGTGTTTGATCCTTTAGGTGTCAAGAAACCCATCATATTTCGCGCAGGTCTTTTTTGGTAGCAAGAAAGTTTTAACTGAGGCATGGGAAAGGGAATGCTAAGCTGGGAAATAGAATTCCTCTCAGTGAAGAGAGGAATGTGATGCCTGCCAATTTCCCACCGGATGGCTTGTTTTGTACAAGATTGGATTTACTTTCCCATTCCTTAGTTAAATTTTTCCAGCTACCAAACCGGCACAGTAGGGCTCACGTGAGGGAATCCCATTACTTTCCCCTTCCTTAGTTAAACTTTATGTCTACCAAACAGGGCCTCATAGCCTTTTAGTTGCCTGGTTATGTCAAAATTTGAGATCTCTAGGTTTGGGTCTCAATTACGAGAATTATTTCGATCCTTAGGGTCGCATGCTCTATTTCATCGCAATTAACTACCCCCACTCTTGCACAGCTTTTTATAGCTAATGAAAGAATGCACACTATTTATAACAGATCGTTAGGGTCTCAGTTGGAGTGTGATGAGTAAATCTCTATACTGATCCATAAATCTCATCAAATGTAAAGACCTCTGATGGATTGCAAATTTGCAATCCATCAAAGCAATATGAATAACTCTCTTCTATCTCATGGGAATTAACTACCCCCAACCGAGTTTGCTAAACTTTCGATCGCTTATGATGAAATGTAGACAATTTACAAACAGATCCTTAGGGCCTATCATATTAGTTGCAGTGTCACACCAAATCCCAGCTGATTACGTGCCGCCATTTACAAACAAAGGTGGAGATCCTAACACAAAAGGGAGAGATCGCTGTCTTACCAGATGTGAAGACCGTGGAGAAGATCCTGGGATCGAAGGGGCAGGACTTGAGGTCCCAGATCTCGTTGGAGTGGTAGAACAATCCCTCGCAGATGAGCTCCGTTCCCGATGGGGACATCCGAATTAGATGCACCTCGTTCTCCTCTCGGAGACTGAGGGTTCCGGCGAGGAAGCTGGTGTGGCCGGAGTCGGCCCCGACGTCGGCGATGCATCTAGCCTGAAGAGGGAGGGAAGGACAGGGAGAAGGATTTGAGTCCTAGGGTTCTCGGCAGGGGAGAGGGGAGCGGTACATTGATTCGATGTCACCTGGTACTTGAGGCCGCCGTAGACGATGCCGGTGGATCTTCCCTGCATTTCCGAGGAGGGAACAGCCAACTGCAGCTCTTCACCAGAGATCTGCTTTACTGTCGGTTTTTACAGGATTTTTTCTCTTTTCCCTCCTTTTTTTTTGGGAGGGGGGGCATTTTGCAATCCCTAATCATCTTTGTCATTTAAACTCAAACCCTCGTAGACGAAAATGTCACTAATCCAGAAGTGAATACCCCCTCCTCTTTCGCCGTCGGACCTAACTGAACCCTCCACCACCGTCGCGATCGCCGAACCTATCCCAACACCCCGCCACCGTCGCAGGACCTAACCGAACCCCCCACCGCTGCCAAAAATCTACAGGCCGGACCACCGGACCTAACACGAACTCCTCGTCACTGTTGCCGCCGACTCCATTGCTCACGGCTTCCTCCTCCGCCTGCACCACTGCCATGCCTCATCGAGAGAGGAGAGCTCTGAGGGTGGTATCGGGATTACAAATCTAGGGAATGGTTTTTACTAAAGTTATGTTGGTTAGAGGGGTTGGAGCTCAAATGAAATGTTCTAATGGGTTTTTGCTAATATGGGGTTCGTTAGAGGGGTCTTAGGCTAATAACCATTTTTTTGGGGAGTTATTTTGACTTTGCCCCCAAAATTTTGCCTTGAATTACACTTTACCCCCATATTTTCATTAATTAGACTTTACCCCCAAAACTAACTGACGAAAAATAAATAAAGTTTTGGGGGGTGAGTTGACGGAATAGTTAGTCTTGGGGGGTAAAATCTAATTACTGAAAAGATGGGGTTAAAGTCTAATTCAAGGCAAAATTTGGGGGGCAAATTCAAAATAACCCTTTTTCTTACGTTATTAACGTTAGCTCCTTAAAAAGGTTTCCGACAAATAGGTATGGACGGCTGTGATCCTGTTCGTTTGCGATTTCAACGGAGTATCGAGCCCTCCTTTGCAAGCCATTCTAATCATGGCTGCCGCTCGTGCATCCCACGTGGTTACTATAGTACACAAATCTGATGTCCCCAGTGTTTGTCACACTGTATGTCACCATAGTTGGAGCATGACACTGTGATCTACACCAACGGGCTCTTGGCCAGTTGGCCTGATGGTACTTCCTCGCCCATGTTGAAGAGGTTTCCTGATCGACTGAACACTCTCTCAAGACCGTTGTGTCTTGTTTGCTTGTGCGAATCCAGGTTGTTGATGTCATATTCACGAGATTATGAAAATAATAAATAGCAGCTACTGACTGCCTCCTCCGGTTTCGATCTCTAGATCTTATTGAGCCATTGCTTTAGCGCCCTGTCCTCTGACTGCTTGGCTGGTCAAGCAAACAATAAAAAAACACTGTGATCTACAATTGTTCCTCTAAACAACTGTCGTCGTTGATTTCTGATAATCCTAGCCAAGACGTCATTTTCTTGATCAAAACTTGGCTCTCTGACTCTCATCTAATGACGCGATCTCCGATTTCTCTCTCTCTTTCTTAACATAGTTCCAAGAGATCACACCACGATTAAAAAAAAATTCACTCTACAAATAGGTTTTTATGAATTCTTGCTACTTAGGGGTGGCAAATGGACTATGAAAACCCAAAAACCCGGCCCGAAACATTGGGTATGGGTACAGATTTTGTACGTGAAACATAGTTTGGGTAGGATATGGGTATAGGAACTCCCGATTAACTTTTGGGTATGATATGGGTACCTCAATACCTATATCTGAAACCCGATTGTCCCTCTAACTTATGTATACTAGATAATATAGTTTGACTCCAAACTCGTGATCATATACCAAAATTCTAACCGAACCGACATCCATACCCAAACTTATACCATACTAAAACCATTATAATAAGAAACCAAAAGAGCTTCGTAACATTACAGGATGATACCTTGATTTTTCTCCTCAAATAATTGATATACCCAAAAGCCGATTGGGTATGGCTGGACCCTCTTCTAACCGAATGGATATTTTCGGGTATGGGTATGGATAGGGGTAGGGTCCGACCCAAACCCAACCGATTGCCACCTCTATTACTACTGCCTTTTACATTTTTTGATAATGTGACAATGACAATTTTTTATTACATGACGAGGAGAGAGATTGCCTTACGAGAGAGAGGTGAGAGAAAGCGCAAAAGGCAGGTGTCAGTGTTCCGAAAAATATATACTATAATTTAAGCCGGGGGCTCTGTATATGGCACCCCCGGCTATTGAGAAAATCACTCTCTCGCTCATCTCTCTCAATGCCACGTGGCAGACTTTATTTACACTCTCTCTCCAAAACCGTTAGCACCTTTCCCTACGGACGGAAACATTCTCTCTCTCTCTCTCTTTCTCTCTCTTCGTTTTCCCTTCTTTGTTTTTTGGAGGGGGGGTCGGGGGTGGCTCCCGGGCCTTGCCCGGGGGTTCGCACTAGTGAACATATAAGCATCATATAGGAGGGCGACAATATATTTGTGTTCATTACTAACTGTTAGAATTGGTGAGGTTTACAGCTCGTAAAAATCTATAGTTTAGTTGCGTATGGTTGATAGCTTAGGATTGCAACTTAGTACGTACCTTAGTACGTGTTCTGATTACAGAACAGAGACACATGGCTATATGGTAATCCACTTGAGTGGGCGACTTAAGGGACTGGTCCCATGTAACCTAAATATATTCGCAGCTCTGATTAGGGTTGGTCGCCCTATCAGGATAAGCTATTGATATGACAAAGCGTGGGAGTCTCCACCACGGTCATTACCAGGCACAGTGTCTGTGGCCGAACGGAACCAACATGGTGCACAAATCGGTGAGCAGACACCGGTGCACTAAGCCGTGTTTATGCTTAGAGTAAAACAATCATAAACCCTAAGGAACCACGTCTGATGGAATAATCAGTTGAGTGGTGCTTTGGCGCACTAATGTATGAGGATCTGGATACAGTGATTCAAAACCACGGTGTACTGGGTTACCCGGCTGGCGTTACATTAGCATGTCACTCCTGCAGGCCATCCACACCCCTAACGGGATGTGCGTTCCTTGGTCTGACATACGTCGTATTAAACCCTGGCTAGGAGGTCATCAGTTGAACTGGTGACGGATCCGGTTGTTCGGTAGAGTAATCGAAGGTACGATGTACGTTGTCAACCTGGAAGGAACAGAGTCATATAAGTACTCGAGTCTGACGGTATTCTCCACTGCTCGAGTTGCATCATGGCACCAAGTGGAGGGAGCGGATTTACCATACTAAGCGGAGAGTAGGGATATACGGGAGAACATAGTAAGTCCGGGGGAATTGGAGTGCAGCCTGCGTCGCACTTTGGGTGGCTACGCAGGTTAACTCGGACTCAGAGGATCGATGGTACACTCAGGTAGTGTGTTAATCGAGTCTAAGTTGGAAACCATGAACCCTAGTCCCTGAAGGTTCCACCTTATCCATATTATGTACAATCCTTGTACCATCTCCTCGAAACACAGGACGCAGTAAGAGGAAGCGAGAAGTTCAAACCTACGTTCCGTAAGTGCTTTGCACTAGTGCACGGTAGATGTGTAGCTACGTGTGTGCACTAAGGGGAAACCCTAGGTTAGTACAGAAACGCATGTAGTTATCCCTCGCCATAAGTGAACTTCGCTACATGGGTACGGTGCACCGAGACATATTGCGAGTTGACTAGTTGACTTTACTAGGGGCACCCTCCGATGACCTCAATTAATAGTAAAGTAACTTGTCAAAATCACTTAAGGAAGAATCGCTAAGTCTCGCACACTAGAAATAATCAATTTGAGACATAAGGACGTTTTGGTAAAAACACACACTGCCAAGCCTCACTAGTGGCCGACCCTAGCTGTGGGAGACCCATACAGGACCGGCCCCTATATACTGGGGATGAGAATCCCCCAGTAATAGGGCCAGCCATAGGTATAAGATAGAGGTTTTGAATTGGTCAAAACAAGCCCTAAAAGTGGGAAAAATGGATAAAGAAAAGGAGAGATTTTTTGGGAGATTTTTGGGGGATGAACTTATCCCCTTAGAGCCTTATCCAAGGGGATAGGCCGGCCTTATAAAAGGGGCTAAGGGGGGCCGGCCATAGGTGCTGTAAAAACCGAACCCCCCTTCCTTGATTTATCCCTTGCTCTCTTCTCCTCTCCTATTTCGTCTCTCCCCTTCGCTTGTGCCAATGGATGGTGACTCGTCTTCTTCGCGTGGTATTTCGTAGAAGAATAAGGTTTGTCAGATGAAGGCACTCAGAGATCCATCGATGAGGTGCCATACATCGTGCGAGATCGGATGAACTAGAAGGCATCTCCCGCAAAATTTTACTGTCCAGAATCTGTACCAAAAATCAGTAATTTTTTTGTGATTGCGGGATCTACAGAACTCCAAACGATGTGAAACCACTTGAAAAAGTTGCGTCTCAAAGTTCTCTACTTGTAGTCCAAAATTTAGCCCAATCGGAGTTCAGAACATAAAGTTATGACTATTGCACCGAAGGTATATCGAGCAGATCCGAGTCTCTCCGTCGACAAAGAAGAAACTTATCGCGGTGAAAGAATCCGTACGCAGGTATGATCTTTAACTTGTAGATCTAGCATAGATAGAACATGCATGCATGCTAAATTGTTCTCTCGTGTTAGATCGACGTTAGGGGTTCGCGTAGTTACCATGCTAGATTCATACACGCATATGTAGATCGTTTCAATAAAAATTTTGATATGTAGCGCACACCGCTCCCGGTCTTCGGACCTTCACTTTGCTTCCGTTGTGGGCCTCTACCATAGAATTATTGTTGGAAATAAATCCATGATAGAAGCCCGTAGTGGAAGCAAAGTGTAGGTCCGAAGACCGTGAGCGGTGTGTGTTACATATCAAAATTTTCATCGAAACGATCTACATATGCGTGTATGAATTTAGCATGGCAACTACACGAATCTCTAACGTTGATCTAACGCGAGAGAATAATCTAGCATGTATATATGTTCTATCTATGCTAAATCTACAAGTTAGAGATCATACCTACATGCGGATTCTTTCACCGTGATAAGTTTCTTCTTTATCGATGGAGATGGGCTCGGATTTGCTCGATATACCTTTGGTGCAATGGCTATAACTTTATGCTTCAAACTCCAATTTGGCTGAAATTTGGACTGCACGTAGAGAACTTCGAGATGCAACTTTTTCAAGTGGTTTTATGTCGTTTAGAGTTCTGTAGCTCCCGCAATCATAGAAACATTGTTGATTTTCTATGCAGATTCTGAACAGCAAAAGTTTACGGGAGACGCCTTCTAGTTCATCCGATCTCGCACGATGCATGACACCTCACCGATGGATCTCTGAGTGCCTCCATCATACGAGCCTTCTTCTTCTACAAAACACTATGCAAGGAAGACGAATTATAACACCTGTGGTGTTAGATTTGAGAATAATAGAAATCCTCCATGGCTAGTTTCGTCTTTTTACAGCCAGACTTTTTCTTTGGGCTTTTTCCCAATAAATGGATCGTAAACCTATGAGATGTTTTACGTTCACATTCTCCGTAACTTCGAGCATGTCACGATGGTGCGTTCCGTGCAACGATCATGTGTATGCGTAGGCAGTTTCGGCAGCCCGGCAGGTAAACCCTAGAAAAACGATAATTGGTCGATAGTTGTAGCTGTTTTGTTTCTTGCAAGAGATCGGGTGATCGGATCGTAACGAAACAAGATACGCTAGATGAGTCTCTGAGAGAGCCTTCCAATGAGCCTAAGTTAGGGTCGATCTGACACCCGGGTGAATAGTTATTGCTATTTTAAGTTTTGGAGTCTTTCCTTCTTTTCGGGAGATCCAAAAGTCAGAAAATTATGTACCAAGCGCTAACGCGTTCGCGTTGACGAGACCTTTCCAATGAATCCTCTCGGTCCCTATTCTGACTTCCGGTTTGATAGTTACGACTTATTATTCTTTTCAGCCCGGTTGATGGACGAATCGCACCCGGATTCCAACCGAGCCCGGTTCAGGGCTCGGGACCGAGCCTGACCAGCCTTGGAGCCTGCCTCCCGGTCTCCTAGCATAATTTTAGGTCTCTTGACCTCCCTCCCCATTTATTTTAATCCGAAATTCGGATGGGAATGATCGGGTAAGATTTGGGGATGATAAACCCATATCTTCATATCTTTATCCCCTCCCGCTAAGGTCTTAACCGACCCTATCCGCCCAGCCTATCTCCCCAACCCATATCCACAACAGCCCCCCTTTATATAGAGATAGAGAGAGAACGGGAGAGAGAGAGAGAAGGACGTAGTAGAGAGAGAGAGAGAACGGGAGAGAAATAGAGAGAGAGAGAGAGAGAGAGAGAACGAGATGCAGAGAGAGATAGAGCGAGACAGAGACGGAGAAGGAGGAGAGATCGAGGGAGATGGAGCACCGACCCGCCCCTCGCCGGAGCCCCGGCGAGCACGCCGAGACCCCCAGGTCAGCCACCCTTATCCTTTCATCCCCTCCGCGACCCAACCCCGCGACCCCGGCCCTTCCTTCTCCCTTGCCGCGGCCCGCACGGGCGGACACCGCCGCCGCACCGAACCCCTCCCCGGCGACCACCGACCTCCGACCAACCCCATGCGAACCCATCTTCGACCGACTTCTCGGGCCCCGACGACCGCTCCGGCCGCCTCCCCCCGCGCCTCCTCCGTGGGGGTGGTGCGGGAGAGGCCGGCCGAGCGCTCGCCGGCGCTCCAGGCCGCCCCTCCCGCCGGCCGCCGGCGCACAGGAACCAGCCCCTCGGGCTGGTCTCGTGGAGAAGAAGGAGAGGGGGGGTAGTTTTGTAATTTTCTAGGTTTTAATTAAACCCTGAACCCGATCCGTTTAGCCCTGAACCCGACCCGACCTAACCACTGCAGACCCAACCCAACCAGCAGGCTTGACCCGAGCCACATAGTGAACCGGTCTGGTTCACCTGAACCAGACCCGTGAACCAGTCGATTTTGGTTCGACTGCCATTTCTCCGTCCGAACTCGGAATTGGACGAAACCAGCGCCATTTCGACCGGCTCGGAAAATACTACCTGTTGGCCATAGTTTAGCATAGTAATATTACTGTTTAATACCCTATTTTATCCTTGGACCGAATCTTATTACGGTACCGTGGTTTGACCGCTGTTTCATCGTCCGAACTCGGATTCGGACGAAACCAGCGGCATCGTGCTCAGAACTTTGAGTCCCACCTATTAAACCTAGAATATAACCCTAGAACCTCTTCTACCCTAGTGAACCAACCATGCGATCGGTTTTACCGGTTCTACGTGGTTTGACCCGAAACCATTCGACCGAAGTCGGATTCCAGCGAAACTGGAACCATCGGAAAGGGTTCTTCGAGCCCGATTCGATGAGTAGGTTTAGCTTCTGTTTACTTGATTGGCCTAGTATTGTTTAGGTTTGAGTTCTTCAGTCGCACGGATTTGCGTGCTGTCGACTCAATGTTGGTCCCCCTATCGAGGGTGCCCGACTATCCTTGGCATAGAACCCTCGTCGTTGATTCTTCTGTTTTACTCGATAGCATTGTGATATAGAGCTGTGGTTATTATCAGACCTTGATCGTGGTGATCCAGCGGAGACGGATCAGAGGCAGCTAGCAGGAGTCATGTGTAATCGACAGCCAGGTGACATCTACTACCCTTGCGTGGTCTTTAATAGTGGGAAATAAGAATGACTAAGGGTAGGTGTCCATGACACTGCATGCGGGCCCCGCCGGGCATCGTCGCATGTGGTCAAGTGGACCCCGCCTTGCATGCGGAGTCGCGAGTCCGGCGACGCATGCTTAAAATATTAATAGAATAATAATAATGACTGTTTTTGTTTATATGGACACCGTAATTAGGATTCCTTTAAATTAAATAATAAATTGAATAACTAATAACTATCGGAGCTCTCCCACCTGATAGGAGTATGGCAACCCTAGCACACGAGTCATTGGGATGAGTGTCTTACTTTATTGATTTATTACGTCGTATGGGTTGCGAGAGCAGTACGGGATCAGGGGTAAATTATTGAAAATTGTTAAGCATTAAATATACCTTTATTAGCTTCATTGTATATGTTGAAATATGTTATATGAGAATCTACCTGGTTAGAAGGTAGGGACCCCGTACGCGCATGGGCCGTGAACCACCCTGCGCGTATAGCCGAAGTTAAGTAGGTTAGGGGTCACGGGCAAGGGTTGTGGTAAAGCCAATAAGAGGTGCCCTCGAGTAGGGATTGGCCTAGCAGCCCTGTCCCGGGGAGTTGAAGTCCCCATAGTAAAGCAAGTTGGGCGGTAGAGCTCCACCGTGAAAGACGGGAAACCCCTTATGATCATCTGGGTGATTTGTGCATGGTGTTGGTGGATGCACGGCGAGAGAGTTGGCCCTCTACATCGAAATAAAAGGCCCTATAGTAATGCCCGACCGGGGGCAGGATGAACAAAATATCCGGGGTTCATATTTTGTTAGTGTGTGTTTTATCTATATATGAATTTAGAATTGAGTGACTGTTTACATGATGACTTCGTGACTTTATCTGAACTTCTTATTTAATTTGTTCTTTAATGCTGTAGAACATTGAATGGACTTCATGTTAGATAACCTAGTGACAGTAGGAATTGCATGTGAATATAGACTACTGATAGGTTTAGGTATCATTCTGCAAACTTTGATTCTACTAGAACTGATAGATCGATCTTATCTTAATTTATTAAGATTGGTCGTCTCATATTATTATAGACTATTAGGATGTCACTAGCCATTAATTTGGCTAATCTTCCAATTTCCTATTGGGGGCTACTCTTTCCCACGAGTAGGCTCAGTTGCAGGTCAGGAGGCTCAGGAGTAGCAGTAGGATTCCAGAGGCGGAGTTGGAGTAGCAGCTTTACCTTTCTGCTTAGTACATCCATTTTGTCGTCTTTTCTCTTTAGACATTGTAATTGTATTGGAATAAGTGTTTTTATCGGTTAGTTAGTATTCGATGGTTGTAGTTGCAATGGTTCCAGCTGAATTCTTTTGGGTAGGCCTCTCCTCAAGGCCCCAAGCCTAGGATAGATCATGATGAAAATATAAGTGCATATAAATGACTAAATTGATTAACCTTGTAGATAGGAACCCTAGACTGGTGCACTTGAGTGTTAGGTAGTGGGTAAAACCACTTGGCTAGCCGTAGGAGGCTTGAGCCTCGTGCTCCCTCAGATAGACTCTTGTCAGTATGTAGTGGCACCGACATGTCACTTATACTGAGAGGATATGACTTTTGAAGGTCGAGCTTGACTAGATAATGTCTTCTCTCTATTGACATTTCTCTTTCTCTGTTTTTTTTAAATAAAAATATTTTCGAGAAATCAAATTTAAAAGATTCCCCTCTTGTTTCTCCCTCCTCCTTGTTTTTCATATTAGAGAGCGTAGAAGAAGCCCTGTGAGAACCCAAATTGGTATAGTTAAGTAACCAGACCCAAAATCCCATCCTTTTCTCATCTCACACCCCAGGGATCGGTCTTCAGATTTCTGAGGCGTGACACGAATCGCCATCCAATGACGAAAGCAAGGGAGAGAGAGAAAAGGAGAAGAGAGGAGAGAGGGGCGGCTAGGGTTTCCCCCAATAGGCATCATGCATGGCCGCCCCCCCTCTCCCCCATTGCTCTTATATAGGGCTGCCCTATCCTTTGGATAAAGCCCTAACGGATAAGGTTTGACCAATTCAAACCTCTTCCTTTATCTGTCCTTTATTTCTGTCTCTTCCCTATTTTTGAAAACGGTCAAAACCAGTCCATTTTCTGTGCCTCATGATCGGTCCCTTCATTGGAGGCAACAACCTCATAAAATCAAGGGGACCGGCCTTGACCAGTCTTCTAACACTTAGGGCCGGCCCTCCTAGTGTATAGTGGCGCATAGTTTGACCAAAATGCCTTTATGTCACTAGTTCGTTGTTCCTCGTGTACGAGACTTTGCAAGGCACACATAAGTGAAGTACACTAATGATTTCATTATTCTCTGAGGTTCCCGTAGGGTGCCTCTAGTAAAGTCAACTCGCAACATGTCCCGGTGTATCACACCCATGTGGCAAAGTCCACTTATGGCAAGGAATTCCTATATGCGTCTCTGCACTAACCTAGGGTTTCCCCTTAGTGCACACACGTAGTTATGCATCTACCGTGAACTAGTGCGAAGGACTTATGGAGCATAGGCTTGGACTTCTCGCTTCCTCTAATTGCGTCCTGTGTTTTGAGGAGATGGTATAAGGACCGTACATTATGTGGATAAGGTGGAACCTTCAGGGACTAGGGTTCATGGCTTTCAACTTGGACTCGATCGACACACTACCCGAGTGTACCATCGATCCTCTGAGTCTGAGTTAACCTGCGTGGCCACCCAGAGTGCGACACAGGCTGCACTCCAATTCCCCCGGACTTACTATGTTCTCCTGCATACCCCTGCTTTCCGCTTAGTATGGTAAACCCGCTGTCCCTCCACTTGATGCCATGATGCAACTCAAGCGGTGGAGAATACCGTCAGACTCGAGTACTCATATGACTCGGTTCCTTCTAGGTTGACTACGTACATCGTACCTCCGATTACTCTACCGAGTAACCGGATCCATTACCAGTCCAACTGATGACCACCTGGCCAGGATTTAATACAACGTAGGTCAGACCAAGGAACGCACCTCCTGTTAGGGGTGTGGATGGCCTGCAGGAGTAACGCGCTGATGCAACGCCAGTTGGGTAACCCATTACACTATGGTTTTTGGATCACTGTATCCACATTGGTGCGCCAAAGCACCACATAACTGGTTAGTCCACTAGACATGGTTCCGCAGGGTTTAGGACCGTTTTACCCTAAGCAAAAACACGGCTTAGTGCACCAGTGTCTGCTCACCGATCTGTGCACCGTGTTGGTTCCGTTCGGCCACAGACACTGTGCCTGATAATGACTGTGGTGGAGACACCCACGCTCAATCATCCCAACAGCTTATCCTGATAGGGCGACCAACCCTAATTAGAGCTGCGAACGTATTTGGGTTACATGGGACCAGTCCATTGAGTCTCCCACTCAAGTGGATTACCATATAGCCATGGCTCTCTGTTCTGTAATCAGAACACATACTAAGGTACGTACCAAGATGCAATCCTACGCTATCAACCATACATAGCTTAACTATAGGTTTTACAAGCTGTAGAACTCACCAATTCTAACAATTATTTTCAACACTAACTAGTTCTTAAAATGGTAAATTACATTTCACCCCTGAAGATTAGCCCAAAATCACTTAACCCCCTATAGTTAATAAACTACATTTTGCCCCTTTCAATTCAGTATGGATTAGATAGAAATTACCAAAAGAGGAAACTTAGTAGTTGACAAAAGGAGTACGACGCCATAAGTGAACGCTATAGGGATCGATTTAAAAAAAAAAGTGAATGACTTAAAATAGTCGCCCCGAACTACATCAACACCGTGGTTCGGGATCTGGCCATTGACACTTGTCCCCACCATTTGATCACTCGACCCTTTATGATGGGAGTTCTATGGGGTTCACCTGGTGGCCTATAGATCACAACAATCTAGAAACAGTCCTTAGTGGCAGAGGTGGAGGTGGAGGCGCAGACGGCTGGGGGCGGAGGTGCAAGCAGCCGCTAACAGATGTGCAGGAGGCGGATGGGGTGAGCAGTGGAGGCGGTCGCGAGCAGCGTGACGGAGGCGGCGGGTGCGAGCGGTGGAGCCAAAGGCGGCAGCGGTAGTGAGGGGCTTCGGTTTAGGTTTAGATTGGAATTCCAAGGTCTAGGGTTTGATCCCATGGTCCGTAGAACTTAGGTTAGGAGGTTTGGCTAGGTCCGGTGATGGCAAGGGCGGTGGCGCGCGAGGGGGGTGGTGGTGGTGGTTGGGTTCGGTTTAGTTCTATATTAGAAGTGAAATGAGGGGCATTTTTGTTCACGAGAGTTTGAGTCCAAAGGAAAGGTGGTCAGGGTTGCTGCTCAAAACGATCTTTCAAAAAATCACCAAATTCCAAAACTTCTAGGGGGTCAAATGGTTGAAGCAAAATATGCAGATTTTAACAGTCACTGTTAAAATCTACAGATTTTGCTTCGACCATTTGACCTCCCTAGAAGTTTTCGAATTTGATAAAATTTGGTGAGGGTATTGTCTAGGGTAAGATGATCGTCCTCATCAATTTTCATCAAATTCCAAAACTTCTAGGGGGGTCAAATGGTCGAAGCAAAATCTATAGATTTTTATAGTGACAGTTAAAATATGCAAATTTTGCTTCGACTATTTAACCCCCCTAGAAGGTTTGGAATTTGGTGATTTTTTGTAGGATGATCATCTTACCTTGGACAACACCCTCACAAAATTTCATCAAATTTCAAAACTTCTAGGATAGGTAAACAATGCTTGAGGTGCAGCAACGATGCTGCACCTCAGGTCCAGGCTCCCTTTTCCCATATATATATATAGGGTCAGGTTCAATGGACACTGTTTTTGCACTCAATTTTTTACACCGATTTTCAAACCATTAGATAGAGGTTTCAGAATTTCTTGATTTTTTGTGAGCATAATCATCTTGTCTTAGATAACACATCTACAAAAAATCAGCACATTCTAAAGCCTCTAGACTTATTAAATGTGCTCTTCAAATTAACGATTAAAATGGACGGTCGATAAATCTTTTTAGTTTTGATGTACTTGGAGGCTTTAAAATGTTCTGATTTTTTGTAGACGTGCTATCTAGGATAAGGTGATTATGCTCACAAAAAATCAAGAAATTCTGAAACCTCTATCTAATGTTTTGAAAATCGGTGTAAAAAATTGAGTGCAAAAACAGTGTCCATTGAACTCGACCCATATATATATATATATATATATATATATATATATATATATATATATATATATATATATATATATATATATGAATGATAAAATGCGGTGTGCGGTGCTACACCGCAGCCGTCTGATGCACCCGCTGCGTGCGTGCGGTGCACGTATCGGTGCATCAGATGGCTGCGATGTGACACCGCACGCACCGCACGCCGCATCTTAACACGCCCCTATATATATATATATATATATATATATATATATATATATATATATATATATATATATATATATATATATATATATATATATATATATATATATATATATATATATATATATATATATATATATATATATATATATATATATATATATATATATATATATATAGGGAAATGAGTTCCTATGACATGTCATAGGGAGTACCCTATGACATATGGTGAGTTAGTAACCCTAGAATATTTAGAATGTTCTAAATTTTTGTGAGGATGATCACCCTATCTTAGATAGGACCCCCGCAAAAAATCGGCTCATTCTAAAACTTCTAGAGGCATCAAATATGATTTTCAATTTAACGGTTAAAATGGATGGTCGATAAAGCTTCTAGTATTTGATGCCCCAACAAGTTTTAGAATGCTTTGATTTTTTGTAGACATTCTATCTAAGGTAAGATGATCACCCTCAAAAAAATTCAGCACATTCTAAACATTCTAGCATTACTAATTCACCATATGTCATAGGGTACTCCCTATGACATGTCATAGGAACCCAGCCCTCATATATATATATATATATATATATATATATATATATATATATATATATATATATATATATATATATATATATATATATATATATATATATATATATATATATATATATATATATATATATATATATATATATATATATATATAGCCTACTCCATGGAGTAGGTAACTTATCTACTCCATGGGTTAAATGGATGCCATGTGGCACTTTTTAATCGGATTTAAGACTTTATCAACTTAGGTTCATCCCTTCCAATAATTGTCAAGAAAAAAATTTGAGAAAAACACATGCCAAGTGGCATTTTTAGCATGCAAAAAAAAAAAAAAAAATTTTTTACGATGCATAATTTACCGTTAAATTTGGTACAACTTGATCGAGTTGATTGAGATTTTTTTCTTCAGATTTTTTTTCATAATCCTAATCTATCCATTTTGAATTGACCATACATCAACAACATACCCGATTTAAAAGTGTGTATA
This sequence comes from Chamaelirium japonicum, assembly GCA_947650365.1. Lineage (NCBI taxonomy): Eukaryota > Viridiplantae > Streptophyta > Magnoliopsida > Liliales > Melanthiaceae > Chamaelirium > Chamaelirium japonicum. Next base: position 21,732,949 of record OX393554.1, read on the forward strand.
TATATATATATATATATATATATATATATATATATATATATATATATATATATATATATATATATATATATATATATGGGGAGGGATACTCTTACTAATGGAATCTTACTAATGAAAGTTACAAATCGCCTTTTACCTACCTAGAGGTTTCAGAATTCGATAAAACTTTGTGGGGATGCTCTCTATGGCAAATTGATCATCCTCACCAAAAATCATCAAATTCTATAACCTCTAGGGGCATCAAAGATGTTATTCAAATTAATGGTTAAAATGAACGGTCGATAAAGCTTCTAATATTTGATGCCCCTAGATGTTATAGAATTTGATAATTTTTGGTGAGGATGATCAACTTGCCATAGAGAGTATCCCCACCAAGTTTCATCAAATTCTAAAACCTCTAGCTTAGGTAAAAGGTGATTTGTAACTTTCATTAGTAAGATTCCATTAGTAAAAGTATCCCTGCCCTATATATATATATAATGCCCGTGCTTGTCAGCACGCAAAAGATTTCTAGGGTGAGGACAATATTTTGAGGAAGGTAAAATTTTTTTGAGGGCTTGACAAAATTTTGAGAGAGGAGAATATTTTAATGGTGGCAATAATAATTCAAAAACAGTGATAATATTTCGAGGGAGATGACAATATTTCGAGGATGGCAATATAAAGAAATGTGATATTGCCCATGTCTATCCCTGACGAAGAGATCCTTTAAGCATAAGTCCTTTGAAATACTATGAACGGAATTGCCCTCCATAGCATTTCCATTTTTCTTTGAAATGTCACCAACCCAGTGAAACCCTCCCTCCCCCGGCGCCGCCAAACCTAACTGAACCCCTCGCCCCCTCTCCCCCGTCGCCGTCGGGCCTAACCGCCCCCCCCACCACCTTCGTGACCACCAGACCTAACCGAACCCCACCCCCATCCCCTGCGACCGCCGGACCTAACCAAACCCCCCACCGCCGATGCCACAGAGCCTAACCGACCCCCCCCCCCCCCCAACCTAATATATAGGCCATGGTTTGAGTGCAAGGTCTCCGTGGTTTGAGGTCGGAGCCGCCGCTACCGCCAGGGTTGTGGGAGAAGAAATTGGGTCGAGGTCGAGTTTACCAAAAAAAAGGCAGGGACCTTAGGCAAAACTGAACTTTCAGAGGTCATGTACGCGGGATGGATCTGTTTCGAGAGACCTTAGGCACATTAGCCCTAAAAAAAAAGACATGACACATTGACTGATAGGTTAGTTGTTAAGAATTAAGTATCATCCATTTCGTCTCCAACTGATATGTTAGTTAAGAAATGTAGCTCGTGGGCTTGGTCAAGAGTTCAAATAAATGCACAACTGTCGACTTAGCGGAGAAACACATTCGCGGGGGTGTGTGTGTGGGAAGGGGGGGGGGGGGGACATGATATCCCTATCTGGAGAGGGATCTATAGCTGAATCGAAATAAAAACACCATCATAACAAAGAGGCAGATTTAAAAAAAAAAACAGAGAAGATTACAAAATAAAAAACATCGAGAAAAAGAGTCCAGTATATGGCAGATTACAAAAATAAATAACAAAACAGAAGAGCAACAAATATTTCACTCCGGCAGTGCCCCCCATCTATGAATCGCACTCCGGCAGCCCCCTCACCCTGGATCGTCTTGCCGCAGATCCCAAATCATCTCGCCGTTTCTTATTGCAGATCCGACAATAAAGCCACCGACGAGATCCGGCTCGAGCTTTAATAGCCAGTGATGAAGCCTCCGGCGAGCTCAAGGTCACAGATCCGGCGAGATCCGTCGATGAAGTCGCAGATCCGGCAATGAAGCTGGATCTCGCCGGATTTGCGGCCTCGATCCCTAATTAGTGGCGATCAAACCTCTGGTGAAATACGGCCTCCTGCTCCTCCTCTCGCCGGATCTGCGATCACCACTTTGCCTCCCCTCGCCGCCAGTTGTTACCGGAGCCGCTCGGAGTTGAGTCGACGCCGCCCATGCATTCGACCCCGGACTCCTTGCCCTCGATCGGCGGGTTGGAGGGCTGCGTGCGGCCGAGGACGGCATGGTTGGAGATCAGAATGGTGGAGGGGGGTTTGGCCGACAGAGATCGGGGAGAGAGAGAGAGAGAGAGAGAGAGAGAGAGAGAGAGAGAGAGAGAGAGAGAGAGAGAGAGAGAAGAGGAAGAAGGGGAGGGGGTTCGGCTGCTGCGATCAGATATGCAGGAGACCGAGTTCGCGGATGAGAGAGAGAGAGAGAGAGAGAGAGAGAGAGAGAGAGGGAGGGAGAACTGATAAAAGAGAGAGACTTCCGAGTGAGAGAGAGAGAGAGGGAGTCTGTGGATGAGAGAGAGAGAGAGCGGATGAGAGAGAGAGAGAGGGGGGACCACATATAGGCCGGTGACAGCCATAGCCAATTAACCCTTGGAGAAAACGCGTGAATAATCGGATAAATACCAAACGTATCCCTGGTTTTTTTACATAAAAGCCCTTCAAACGATTATTAAATTATCTTTTTTACAATCAGGTCCTTCACTAATTTATTACTTCCTCCACTTAATTTCATCCCCATATTTCAACTCGATTCAATCTTAGCCGTTCCCCACTTTCTAGATGAATCTCACTCATCCTAACACCAATTTATCTCATCCCCTCATTCTATCCTCCTCTCAAAAACAGATCATGACCGTTCTTTGTACCCCCCACAAAACTGTAGCTTATTATATATATATATATATATATATATATATATATATATATATATATATATATATATATATATATATATATATATATATATATATATATATATATATATATATAGAGGAATGGGATGCTGCCTATCAAAGCAGCGTTGTTTGCTGCTTTGATGCATTGTTTGACCAACCTAGAAGTTTTGGAATTTGATGAAATTTGGTGAGGGTGTTGTCTAGGGTAAGATGATCATCCTCACAAATTTTCATCAAATTCCAAAACTTCTAAGAGGGTCAAATGGTCGAAGCAAAATCTGCAGATTTTAACGATGACTGCAGATTTTGCAGATTTTGCTTCGACCATTTGACCCTCTTAGAAGTTTTGGAATTTGATGAAAATTTGTGAGGATGATCATCTTACCCTAAACAACACCCTCACCAAATTTCATCAAATTCCAAAACTTCTAGGATGGTCAAACAATGTATCAAAGCAGCAAAAAACGCTGCTTTGATAGGCAGCATCCCATTCCTCATATATATATATATATATATATATATATATATATATATATATATATATATATATATATATATATATATATATATATATATATATATATATATATATATATATATATATATATATATATATATATATATATATATATATATATATATATATATATATATAGGGATTTGCTTGAATGCGGCATGCGGTGCGTGCGGCATTGTACCGCAGCCGTGTGATGCACGCGCTGCGTGCATGCGATGCACGCAGCAGTGCATCACACGGCTGCGGTGCGACGCCGCACGCACCGCATGCCGCAGCATAGCAGCCCCCTATATATATATATATATATATATATATATATATATATATATATATATATATATATATATATATATATATATATATATATATATATATATATATACACTAAAATGGAAGTCTCTCTCCCGTGTTGTGACACATGGACGTCTTTTAAAGAGCTAAAATTATTCTTTCGTGTGTGAACACGGCTCTTTTTTAAATCCATTTAAAAACCTTTCATAAAGATGCTAAATTTTTATTCAATGACATTTAACAGTCATTTGATGTTAATCTCTCTCTTGAATCACACTCATTTCAGATTTCACACTTCTTCGAATAGTTGCGATGTCATTTTTACCAAATAGCGTTCATCAAGCACATTCGGGCAGTGCCCGAGTTTTTTACTAGTAAAAAGTTCTAACGCGGTGGCCTCGGACCACTTTTGAAATTATTTTTAACCGATAGCTAATAAAATAATATATTTTTAAAAAAATAAAATACTGTTTTGGAAAAAAAACCTTAAAATTATATGTTTTAAAAACTCTTGGGAAAAAAAAAACCGGAGTTGGATAAATGCATGATCCTCTCATTTTCGACGTGGCAGAACTGAGATCGACTGCTCTCCCCATCCCAGTTAGTCCTTTCTTCTCTCTTTTAATGGGATCCTCAGTGCTCTACCACTACCGGCTTTCCCCCCCGAAAAGACTATGGCGTCGAGCCTCAGCTCCCTCGCTCCCCAGCTCACCGCCCCTCGCCGCCGCCGCGCCCACCTCGCTCCCTTGTCCTGGGGGCGCACACTATCGCCGGCGGAAGGCGGCCTCCGGCGCCCTTCTCTCTCCCCTTGCACTCCTTGTGCATCTCGAGGCAAGTATCCCCATTCTCTCTCTCTCTCTCTCTCTCATTGAACACCTTAAATCCCTCTAAACCCTCTTTAAAAAGAGCTCAACGTGTTGTCAGATGCTTTCCTTTTGTTTGCATTTACTTATAATCAGTGTTTAAGGAGATATGGTATTCGAATACTAATAGAGATTGAATTGGTTTTAACTTATAGTCTTAAACTGCGAAGAGCAATCCAAGTTTTAAAAATATCGAAGGCACCATGTTGTGGACGGAAGCTCAACAAACCAATGCAAACATTAGATTTGATGAAAAGCCAAATATCCAGAAAGATTCAACTACTAAATCAAACACAAAAGAGAAGTGGAGAAGCAAACCAAATAAGAAGAGACATAGATTTTAGGTGGTTCGGCATTTGGCCTACGTCCACCGGCGGCAGCACGGAGAAATCCAATTATCCAATCAAGAGAGTACAAGGGTTCTTCAAACCCTCAAGCAAGTCCCTGACAACGGCTCTCCAAATCTATCTCAAAGATCTCTCACCAAAATCCCATTACAGAAGCCCTAGACCTCTCCCTTTATATAGTAGGAAGGGCCCATACAAATCTTAAGTAAAATCCAAATTCATGCGTCTGCTAAGTCTGAAACAATTCAGATTCCTGAAGTTATCGTGCGCATGATGGGCACATCGTGCACACGATCAGAGACGACATAGAAGTCAGGCTAGAAAATGGTGTGTGGGAATCGTGCACACAAAGGGCATCATGCACACAACATGGACCATGTCGTGCACACGTTCCTGTTAAGCCAACAACCCACCAGGTCATGCGCACGATGTCCCCATCATGCGTGCGCTCTTGCAATTGAGCCAACTATCCACAAATCTACACCATGGTGAGAATTGCGGGCGACACCAAAGTACTCTATGTGAGGGAAGTACACTTCATAAGTTTGAGGGGATCCTACAAGCTCTTCTACTTTCATGGAGTCCACATCCTTGCTTTCTTCTATGGCAGTGTCTTTGGCTATGAATCTAGCATGTAGGGACCTAAGAATTTTTTTCACTATTTTATTCTCAGTAATGGCTTCTCTCATATTGAAGCTCGAGTTCATGATATCGCTCAATCTAGCATAGAAATCACTAAAGGTCTCAAACTCATCCGTCATGAGTTGCTCAAATTGAGTCATGAGCCTTTGTAGTTTAGACACTTTCATCGTAGTAGTTCCCTTATGAGTGATGAGTAGGGTATCCCATACATCTTTTGCAGTAGTATAGTTGGATATACTAATAAACTCTTCCGGAGTAACCCCACATAACAACATTCAATGCTTTGGAGTTCCTGTTGCTTGACTCTTAATCAGCAGCAGACCACACAGCCTTGGGTTTCTTATCAACCCCATCAGCTACTAGAGGACCATAGGTGGTGAATAACCATTGTTAACACTCGTCCACACTCGCTTATCTATGGCTTTGAGAAAATCCCTCATTCTTACCTTCTAGTACGGATAGTTTGACCCGTCAAACAACATTGACCTTGTAATCGAGCCACCATCTCTTAACAAATTCATTATCCTAATTCAAGGACCACAATCAGACTATTAAACCTACAGAGAGTGTACCTATGCTCTGATACCACTTGTTGGGTATTTAGAACTAGGATCTATAGGACAAAAGTTTAGAGGGGGGTTAATAGTTTAATCGATTTTTTATCTCACTTTTTAAATCTTTCTCACAAGCAAGAGAAATCACAAACTAAGCAACTCACAATGATAGCTCAGCACTAAACACAACAAATTGCAATATTAAATAGAGCAGTAAGAACACAACACCAGGAGGATCTCTTCACTTTCATATATTAGATATACTACGTATGAGGAGAAGAACCCTTCAATCTTAGAATATTATAAACATGATTTTACGAGGTTCGACAATTGCCTACTCCTTAGAGATTCACCTCTTGTTGATGATTTACTTGACACACTAATCTGTCAACGTTAAAATCAGATGAATACACGTCTCGTGACAATTTTACCACCAAAAGTACCTTTACTTCTTTCATTCGTTGACGACCCTGCAGATCTGCACTCCTCGCAACTCGATCTCTTGCACCAGTCGTGTTACCCTTGTATCCTAATCCGATCTCATAAGACCGTGATCTTCCCCGCATTGAATCTTCAGAGACATCCTAACTCCGTCAACGCTTTCAGACAAATAAGTGCCACAAACCAGTCATCTGTTTGTCTCGATCTGGTCTTCCAACTCTCAGAAATCAAAAGGTGGGGTTCCTAGGTCTCATGCAATCAAGCACACATGCATCTAATGAAAGCCCTAGATCACACAGACATACAAATGTTCGATGAAACCTCGATGCATAACAAAGGATCAAACGGAAAGAACACAATACAAAAAGACTGCACTTAAATTAGTGTTCTTTTGAAAACATGCAAGCACTTGAAATCTTTTGATGCATTTCTACCATGATGAGAGGGTGAACGAAAAATAAAAAACGTTTCGTTCGAGAAACCTTCGACAAAACCCTAATGCTCTCTCTGGTGCTGCTCATAATGTCCTTTTATAACCCCAAAACCCTAGGAGTGAAATCTCGGAAAAACCAAGCCAAATCAACAGGAAACAGGTAAATGATTTGGCTTCCAGGTCGCTGATCGATCATTTCATTCAAAACTGTTTTATGTTTCAAGATTTCCTACAATTTACAGTCGACCTGTTGATCGATCATCGACAAACTGGGTCTCTCTTGACTGTACAATACCAACCAATACTCGATGATAGATCATCAACCTGCGATGATCGATCATCCTAGTGCATAACTACCAAACTAATCATTTTGAATCCATTTTCGAACCTGATCGAAAACCAAACTTGAACAACAAATCAAGATGATTTTGACGCACTTTTTAAGTTAAAAAAACATCAAAAATTAATCATTAAAACCAACCAAAATGGATCAAAATAAGTCATTCAAAGATGCACAAAGATCCAAAACGATCTTCTATCAATCATGTGACAAATTTTAGCAAAAAAGTTTTTAAAGTGGTTTTAAAAATAAGTTTTCAATCTGGTTCGAAACCAAAACCTCACACACATAAACCTCATATTCGAGATCAAGTTGCATAACAAACACGTTAAATCTGAACATGACAGAATCCAATTAACACTAGTTTAAAACTTGGAAACCATATGAATTAACTCAGATGAAACAAGAATACCATGCACATAAGGGCTATCTAAGTTTTTATGATTCATATACATGTTCCTATGAAGACGAATCCATTCTCTTCAACTTGAATTCTTTGGAGCAGCTTCTGTCACCCTTATGCTTGTGTCTTTGTCAAACCTGACTTGTGATTTAATACAATATGTACTATTACTCAATACATTGAAACACTCATTTATAAGTTACTTGCTAATACTCAACCTAATAGAAGGGTCATCTCAGACAAGAGATAACCTCGATCACACAGACTGTCACGTGTATATCCAGGCTAACACCCTCACCAACCCCCTCCCTCAAGCTTCCTCCTATAAATCCAGAAGGGTAGCTCTAGGAGAAGGGTTGGAAGGTTGGACCAGTACCCCCACTAAGCTCTCTACCACTTCTTCCCCCTTGAGTGCTGGTAAGTCGTGTGTATACACCTCGCTCTTCAACATACTTAGTGGATTCTTAGCCTAATGACAATAGTGTTTTTTTTTACTTCTCCTTAACGGAGGGATTTTTCACATAAAACTTGGTCTCTACATCTCTCTATTACTACTCTTCCAAGCTGCTCATATACGTTTACTACAGTCCACACTGTCCCTAATACACCCGTAACCCGTCTCGAGACGAGCCCGGAACCCTATCTCACAAATTGATCATTGTGAGGGCATCCCAAAAAATCCCCACAGAACCTATGACAACTTTGGATAGGAGAATCAAAAGTCGGATAATTTTCTCAAGGGGATGAACATGTGGTCCGGTGATCTAAAGTGCATTCTTGGAGAGATGTATTATTGATTGAAGAGTTATTTTCTATCTTGTGATGTTTCATTTTTTGAATCTAGCCCTTCATCTTCACAATCTTATGTCTTATTTGAGTTTCATCAAGAGCCATATATGAAGAATTGCTCAAGTCACGATCCTTCGTGAAAACTTAAAATCATATGCGTCCTTTTCCTCTATAAATTCTTATAGTGGTTATGAACATTGGTTCAAATCATGTTTCCATTATTGATTTTAGCCAAACCAGAGTTTCATCTAATGTTTCATCAGTTTTCGTGATTTGGTTTCAAAAGTTTAAAACAGAAGCATGGAAAATTCAGAAATGATACCAATAATATAAAGGAATTAGACAGTATTATATTACAATACAGAGTTTGATAATAGTGTCCAAACATACTCATATACACATGTATAAATCTCTCTCTCTTTATATATATATATATATATATATATTTATTTATATAGGGAATAGAGTGCATGGTCCTCCCGACTAGCTAACACGCTAGTCCTCCCTTCAATTCAAGTGCCACGGGGCAATTTTTAACTGGGGTTTGAGATTAGTCAAGGTGGGTTCACCCTTCCTAACAATGATTATGAAAACAAATTTGGAAAAAAATATGTTAAGTGGCATTTTTAGATTAAACATAGCAAGTGGTATTTGTGAACCACAATTTATCGTTAAATTTGTCGGCCGTTGATCGGGTTGTTTTATGTTTTTTTTTTTGAGTTTTTTTAATCATGATTCAAGTAGAGTGGATGACTATCCATTAAAAAACAATTAGTTAAAAAGCACCACGTGGCATCTAAATATAGGGGAGGACTAACGTGTTGGCTAGTCGGGAGGACCATACACCCTATACCCATAATATATATATATATATATATATATATATATATATATATAGACGGGGAGCCTGGACCTCAGGTGTAGCGTGAACGCTGCACCCTTGGCTCTGCGCGCGCCATGTGTCCAGAATCGGGGGAGATTGGAAGCGGCGCGGGGAGTCCGGACCGAGAAAACAGCCTGCAAATCCTGTGGCCGTCCGATCGAAAATGATCGACCGCCTGATCCCATGCAGCACACCTACTCGGTTTGATTCGACTCCCATCCGTTCGATCGATTGGAATCGAATGGATGGAAAAAACTTTCCATCCGTTTGATTCTCATCGATCCATCTAATTAACACACATATGGGCCGGTCGATTCCCATCCTTTGGATCGATGGGAATCGAACGGATGGAAATTTTTTTCGGCTACAGTAACAGCGAAAAATATTTTCATCCGTTCGATTCCAATCGATCGAACGGATGGGAGTCGAATCAAACCGAGCGGGTGTGCTGCACGGGATCAGGCGTCGATAATTTTCGATCGGACGGTCACAGGATTTGCAGACTGTTTTCTCGGTCCGGACTCCTCGCGCCGCTTCCGATCTCCCCCATTCTGGACACATGGCGCGCGCAGAGCCAAGGGTGCAGCGTTCACGCTGCACCTGAGGTCCAGGCTCCCCGTCCCCATATATATATATATATATATATATATATATATATATATATATAGAGAGAGAGAGAGAGAGAGAGAGAGAGAGAGAGAGAGAGAGAGAGAGAAATGTTAGGATGCGGTGCGTGTGGCGTCGCACCGCAGCCGCCTGATGCACCGCTGCGTGCATGAGTGCATCGCACACACACATCGATGCATCAGGCTGCTGCGGTGTGACGCCGCACGCCGCAGCCTACAGCCCTCTCCCTCTCCCTCTCTCTCTCTCTCTCTATATATATATATATATATATATATATATATATATATATATATATATATAGGGATGCTTAGGTGCGGTCTGCGGTCCGTAGCCGTCCGATGCACCACTCCGTGCATTCTATGCACGCGGCGGTTGCATCAGACGGCTGCGGACCGCAGACTGCACCTAAGCATTCCTCTCTCTCTCTCTTTCTGTATATATATATAGGGAAAGGGTTTGGTGAACTTGAGTTCATAAATGAATGGTGAAACATTGTTTATATTACGTCATGTGTTCACTGAAAAGACATAAACCAAGTAAGAGGGGATAGACATTTAAGAGAGTTGAACACTGAAAAGACATAAAGCAAAAAGTAAAAGAGGGTTGAACACTTTCTCAGGACACGTGACAACTTCTCCATTCGAGTTCACCATTTGAATGGTGAACTCGAGTTTAGCTTCCCGGGCCCCATATATGGATACTCTTACTTATGGAATTACACACCACCTTTTAACTACCCTAGAGGTTTCAAAATTTGATGAAACTTGGTAGGGATGCTATCTATGGCAAGTTGATCATCCTCACAAAAAATCATCAAATGCTATAACCTCTAGGGGCATCAAATATGTTATTCAAATTAACGGTTAAAATGAACGGTCGATAAAGTTTCTAACATTTGATGCCCGTAGAGGTTATAGAATTTGATGATTTTTGGTGAGGATGATCAACTTGTCATAGATAGCATCTTCACAAAGTTTCACCAAATTCTGAAACCTCTAGGGTAGGTAAAAGGCGGTGTGTAATTGCATAAGTAACCATTCCATAAGTAAGAGTATCACTGCCCTATATATATATGGGGGCGGGAATCCTGCACCCGAGGTGCAGCAACAAAGCTACACCTCTCGCTTGTTTACCCCCCAAGAAGTTTTGGAATTTGATGAAATTTGGTGAGGGTGTTGTCTAGGGTTAGATGATCATCCTCACCAATTTTCATCAAACTCTAAAACTTCTAGGGGGATCAAATGATCGAAGCAAAATCTGCAGATTTTAACGGTGACTATGGACGACTAATTTTGCTTCGACCATTTGACTCCCCTAGAAGGTTTGGAATTTGATGAAAATTGGTGAGGATGATCATCTTACCCTAGACAACACCCTCACCAAATTTCATCAAATTCCAAAACTTCTAGGATGGTAAAACAATGCCTGAGGTGCAGCAACGACGCTGCACCTCAGGTCCAGGCTCCCCTTTCCCTATATATATATATATATATATATATATATATATATATATATATATATATATATATATATATATATATATATATATATATATATAGAGAGAGAGAGAGAGAGAGAGAGAGAGAGAGAGAGAGAGAGAGAGAGAGAGAGAGGGTTGTTACGTTGAGCTGTGAGCTGCGGTAGGAGAAAATGAGCTACGGGTATTTTGACCCCCCTAGAAGTTTTGGAATTTGATGAAATTTGGTAGGGGTGTGCAGGATCCAAACCAAACCGACCGAACCAAACCAAACTGACCGAATTTGGTCGGTTTCGACACACTCAACAGATCGGATTGGATCAGGATTTCTCAAAACCGATATGATTGGATCGGTTATCGAATTTATCAATTAAAAACCGACCTAAACCGAACCGAACCGGACTCCGGTTTATAATTTACTAATTTAGTTGTAACTGTTGTGAACTTTTGTTTAATTGTTAAAACTGTACTTTGTAGTTTTTAATATTTAATTGATATGAATATTGTGGACATAATGGTATTGTTGTTGATAACTTGGTATTTAGGTAAGTAATGTTGTATCATTTTATAATTTTTAAAATAATCATTTTAAAGTTGAAATTATGTCCAAATAAATAAATAAAAAAACTAGTAAGCATATGGGCCAAAGCCCAAACCGACCATCCAATCCAATCCAAACCGACTTTAATTGGATTGGATTCCAGTCTCAATCGGTTTGGATCGGATTGCAAATTCTCAAAACCGATCTAGGTTGGATCTGTTTGGGTTTTACCTAAATAGGTCGGTTTCGAACCGATGCACACCCCTAAAATTTGGTGAGGGTGTTGTCTAGGGTAAGATGATCATCCTTACCAATTTTCATCAAATTCCAAAACTTCTAGGGGGGTCAAATGGTTGAAGCAAAATCTGCAGATTTTAACGGTGACTGCGGACGACAGATTTTGCTTCGACTATTTGACCCCCCTAGAAGTTTTGGAATTTGATGAAAATTGGTGAGGATGATCATCTAACCCTAGACAACACCCTTACTAAATTTCATCAAATTCCAAAACTTCTAGGGGGGTGAAAATACCCGCAGCTCACTTTCTAAAACCACAGCTCACAGCTCACTGTAACATTCCTCTCTCTCTCTCTTTATATATATATAAGGAACAAGATGCTACATTTGAAAGCAGTGTTCTTTGCTGCTTTGACAGGTCGTTGGTGGCTATCAAAGCCATGAACGGCGACAAAGGTCATCCAAACTCACAATCGGGAGGTGCTAGCAGTCACTGCAGGTGGTCGCTGACTGTAGATGTCGTTGGAGGTCACCGGATGAGGTGAGGTGATGAACGGATGACTCACAATGGAAGTAGTCACCGGAGTTTTCTATCAATGGACGTCGACAGGTGGTGTCAGCGGAGATCATCGGTGGAGGTGATCGGAGGTTGTCGATGTTGATTCTAGCAAGAGATCAGATATGGTGCGGTCGTAGGGGGTTGTCAAAGCAACAAAAACGCTGCTTTGAGAGTTAGTGTCCCGGCCCTCTCTCTCTCTCTCTATATATATATATATATATATATATATATATATATATAGAGAGAGAGAGAGAGAGAGAGAGAGAGAGAATCCCTCAAGTGCGATCCACTTGGTGCGACCCTGACGAGTAACATATGCACTTGGAGCACTGCAACATATGCAGCGGAGCATAGCAACATGCGGATGTTAGCATGCAGGCACCGCCCAGCCCACCTAGCCGCCTAGTGCAACATATGCAATGGAAGTAGTGCAACATATGGAAGTTATCGAGCAAACATACTGTATGAGCAAATATTTGATTTTTACTCAAGTACAAATTTCAAAGACTCGCTTCGAGGGAGCGGAGTACAAAATATATCAGGAGATTGCGGGGAAATCCGTCTTTGATCCTTTGATACTCGATTTCGAAGTACAAAGATTACAACAAGTGAGAAAATGAAAAGAGAAGAGCGTTGCGGTGCTTGATCCTTCCGGGCTTTGTGCGTGATCGGCTAGGGGCTTTGCTTTACTCTTCTTCTCCTAGAATCTTCACTTGTTCTTCGCTTGTTCTTCGACTTGCTTTGGACTTGAATCTTCAATTTTCCATCTTCGATCTTCGGTCTTCGATTTTCTTTTGTTTGCTTCGATCTTCGATGCTTCTTCTCCGGGATTTTCTTGGTGGTTTGAAGTATCTTCAATCGGGAGCTTTGTGGGTTCTTCTTGCTATGGCCAAAGATCCCTTCTTCTCTTCTTGTCCCTCCTTTTATAAGGGTCGAAGTAGTTATTGTAGAGAATAACTACTTCGGGTGGTTGAAGCAACCTCCTGGTGGTTTTTATAACTTCCCTTGGATGGTTAGGGAAACTTCCAGGTGGTTTATATAACTTCCTTGATGGTTAGGATCATATTCGAGTGGTTTTGTAACTTCCACTGGTAGCTTAATCCTTTTGAGTTTGAGTGAACCAGTCTGATTAAAACGACTTGTGGTTCGGGTCTTAAATCCGAATCGACTTACTGCGACTTAGATTTTAACCAAGTTAACTCTTGATCCGGTCCTTTCTGACTTGGTAGGTTCAATGAGTTTGTCAAGATCTAGCGTAAGCTTACTTGTAGGAGCTTAAGCTTGATTATTCTTCGGCCTTGTATATCGGCTTGTCGAAGGATGCTCATCTCTAAGTATCATTCTATTGACTTAGATATAGCCTTTGGACGATAGGGATATAGTACTTTCCTTACTCTCAGACTTGGTCAAATTTCAGAGCGTAAGGAAGCAAGAAAAATTTCCTTGGTCATCAAGGAAATAAAGTATAAGGAAGCAAAATTTCCCTGGTCATCAGGGAAATAAAGTCTTCCAGACTTAGCCAAATTTCTGAGTGTAGGCAAAAATTTCCCTGGTCATCAGGGAAATAAAGTGTAAGGAAACAAAAATTTCCCTGGTCATCAGGGAAATAAAGTCTTCCAGACTTAGCCAAATTTTGAGTGTAAAGCAAAATTTCCCTGGTCATCGGGGAAATAAAGTCTTCCAGACTTAGCCAAATTTCTGAGTGTAGACAAAAATTTCCCTAGTCATCAGGGAAATAAAGTGTAAGGAAACAAAAATTTCCCTGGTCATCAGGGAAATAAAGTCTTCCAGACTTAGCCAAATTTTTGAGTGTAAAGCAAAATTTCCCTGGTCATCAGGGAAATAAAGTCTTCCAGACTTAGCCAAATTTCTGAGTGTAGAGAAAAATTTCCCTGGTCATCAGGGAAATAAAGTATAAGGAAGCAAAATTTCCCTGGTCATCAGGGAAATAAAGTCTTCCAGACTTAGCCAAATTTCTGAGTATAGAGAAAAATTTCCCTGGTCATCAGGGAAATAAAGTGTAAGGAAGTAAAAATTTCCCTGGTCATCAGGGAAATAAAGTCTTCCAGACTTAGCCAAATTTTTGAGTGTAAAGCAAAATTTCCCTGGTCATCAGGGAAATAAAGTCTTCCAGACTTAGCCAAATTTCTGAGTGCAGAGAAAAATTTCCCTGGTCATCAGGGAAATGAAGTATAAGAAAGCAAAATTTCCCTGGTCATCAGGGAAATAAAGTCTTCCAGACTTAGCCAAATTTCAGAATGTAAGGAAGCAAAATTTCCCTGATCATCAGGGAAATAAAGTCTTCCAGACTTAGCCAAATTTCTGATTCTCTAGCTTTAGGCAATATTTCAATGTCTACAAATTGCCCCCTCAAGGATTGACGTTTCAAGCGAAAAGCGAAAAAGGTCAATCTTTGATTTTTTTTTTTTTTTTTTTTTTTTTTTTTTTTTTTTTTTTGCCAGGGCCGGCCAGGTTTGACCAGGGCCGGCCAGAAACCTCCAGGGCATGCCAATTTTTTTTTTTTTTTTTTTTTTTTTTTTTTTTTTTTTTTTTTTTTTTAGGACGGCGGTACAGCTCGTCCTTTGACCCCCCTTTGTCTATAAAAAGGGGTCTCCTCTCCTTTTCTAACTTATTTTTCGGTATTTCTTGAAGCTAGGTCTAAAAACCCTACTTCAAGGTATTTTGCAAAAACCATCTCGCAAACTTGATTCCTTCGGCAAGTAGACGACCAAATCATCCAAGGTAATCATAATCTTGATCTTTTCCTTTGCTTTGCTTTCTCTCTGATCTTCGTTTCTCCTTTTGCAATGATCTTTGTGGGCCCCTTTTAAAAAAAACGAAACCCTAGTTCAAGGTTTTGCAAGAATGATCTTTGATCTCCTCCTTTACCTTTTTGAATCATATGATATTTGATTCTTGGATCATCTTTCATGCATCTAGATGATCTTTGACTACCCATCTACTTGAATCGACTAGGTTTTTAGAAACCTTAGTTCAAGATTTCGTAATAACGATTTTTTTTTGCTCTCATTTTTACCTTTTTTTTTTTTTTTTATGTATATCTCGTGCATGATGTTAGATAATCTTTGACTATTCATCTACCCGAATTGACCAGGTTTGACCAGGTCAATTTTTTTTTTTTTTTTTTTTTTTGCCAGGGCCGGCCAGGTTTGACCAGGGCCGGCCAGGCAATCCCCAGGGTCGGCCAAATTTTTTTTTTTTTTTTTTTTTTTTTTTTTTTTTTTTTTTTTTAAGGACAGCGGTACTTATGACGGTACAGCTCGTCCTTTGACTCCCCTTTTACATGAAACGGGATTCTTTTCTTTATTTTGCTTGTTCCTTGATCTTCTTTCCTTCCTTTGCAATGATCTTCGATCTTTGATGTTTTTCGATGGTCAACTTTTGCAAAATGTATTCTAACTTTTAACGCAATCTTCTGTGTGTAGGTATGAGTACTTCAGAGAAATACATTGCTATGCCAGAAGATGGTTGGTTAGAAGAAGAAGAAGAACGAGGGGTCACTTATCTTGTTTTTCCTCATGCGAAAGTCAAGCAGCATGGGGCAACTCTGAAAAAGAATGGCCCAAACTCTTTGACTACCTTGAGAATCGTTGAGCACGAGAGTTGTGACAACGATAGTCATGGGGCTGAGAAGAGCGCTGGACCCATCAGCCGTTTTGAAAAGGCTCCGATTCTTTCTTTTCCGTATCATCATACAACGGCTGAAATGGTTCCCATTCCTCAAATTGCTTCAAAAATTGCTTCAAGATTCACTCGATGGGGGGACGAAATACGAGGTCGTGGCGATGTCCAGTATCTCAATGGTTTCAGTGAATGGATGCACGAAGTCTTCGAAGCCTTGCGCAGCCGAGAGGCTACTAGAAACATATCTGTTATGCTGGAACCTGCTTGTTATGAATATTGTAGGCCTGATGGAATGTATAGAGCTTTGTGTGAGCTCTGGTGTCCGGAAACGAATACATTCCTTACTTCTATTGGGGAAATAGGGATTTCCTTGTCGGAGATATATCAGGTATATTCATACTTGAAATTGAATTTGAGCGACATTCATACGTGTAACTTACTTTCTTCATTTTTCTTCTTCCAGATATCAGGTTGTCTCATGAGTGGAGAATATTACCAAGAGAGAGTCCCTAATCTCTTTGAGCTTTTCGACTGTGTATATACTCCTTCAGCACTTTCCTATCTTTTCAAAGCTTTTGCAATTATTGCTGCATCTTGCCGTAGTGACCGAGTTCGGCATTGTGACTGGATTGATTTTTGGTTTCGTGGGTACCCTCGAGCTGTTAATTCTCAGAAAACTGATATCATAAGGAAAGCCAAAGCTAAACTTGACCAATCAGGAGATATTAATAGGCCGATCAGTCTTATGCCACCAGAGAAACGACCTTCTGGCTCGAAACCCAGTCCTTACGTTTTGCTAGGATTGTCAGCCAATAGCACTCTGGGGAAGATTGTCTATAGGTCTGCGGCGATTGTTCTTTTTCTTTGTAAGTTCGCCCTGCCTTGGAGTGGTGACTTGATTCGTCCTGGTACTTTCATCCCAGCTGTAAATATGGTGAAAGGTACCGAATACAATTTGGCTGTTCCCATATTATGCTTACTCTACAATGGTCTGACGCGGACTTACAGCAGCCTGTCTACAAGCCCCAAGTTCAGTGGTGAGCTAGGTCGGGCTAGTTCCTTTTGTCCCCTTCACTACTTATATGGGTGGATTGGACTTCACTTTCCGAGAGGGATATTTGCCAAGAATCTTCGGCAAAAGAGATTTCCTTTTCTCATATCAGTATCTGGTGCTCTGGCAGCTTATCAGCCTTGGGAAGGGTCAGCTCAAGACGCTAGGATGATTCTTCGTACTATGGGAGAAGCTGATTTTCGTTTTGCCCATGAAGCTTGGAAGCCGATCCCTGATAGAGAAAAGGGTATCTTTTATGATAATGGCAAGATGCCATACCCCATCTTCCTCTCAATGTTGAGTTGTAAACCAGGGTTTCTTGTATTCCGTCGGGGTAATACAGTACAGATAGCACAGTATAGCCCTCATCGGTTTTCTCGTCAACAAGGTTTTATGCAAACGATACCTGGAACACCTATCCCTTATAAGGAAGAAGTGTCTCCAAAGTTGGCGTTTGGTTATTGGTTAACATTCAGTGAGAGGCATACTGGAGTTAGTTTTGCTCTTCCGTTACAAGGAGTAAACCTCAGAGACTGCGTATCTTCAGCATATTCAAGTTTAGTAAGAGGGGGAATCAAGAATCGATTGGCTATGTATCCTTCTTCTATGCTGAAATCGAGTGAGAAAAGCTCGTTTGAGTTCAAAAAAGATGAAGGCATGAGAGATAGGACGGAGATTCGATTCCAAAAGAACTCTCGTCCTGGTTCTTCACGAGCGTGCCATCGCCGAACAGAATCTGACAGAGAAGTTGAGTCTTCTTGTTCTGGCACTTCTGAGCGTCCTGTTCCTCCAGCCATGCCTTCCGAGCGACAGGGAGATGAAAGAGGTGCCAGGAAGAGGGCGAGAACATCAGAGGATAGTTCTTCTGTTCGGGAGATCATTAATCCTCTTGCGATGTCCCCTACTGGATCGAGGCATCAAATATTGGAGACTGCTCTTGTTGCAGCTTCTCCTGCTGAGATGGCAACTCAAGGTGTTGATATTACTACTTCAGGTATGAGTTGTCCCCTTTGTAATCCTTTGAATATTAATGATTGCTGTATGTTTTACCCTATCGCTTTGTTGTATAGGATATTCAGCTGGCGGCCTTTGCATTCCTAATGATGATCTAACTGAAGTGATTGGCAAAGGATTATTGGAGGATGATGCCTTTGAAGCGACATACCCATTTTTCCAGGATTTGCAAGATGAGGGTGTTGGAAAAAATCACGAGGCATCAGTAACCGTTGAGATGACCAGAAAAGAAATAGTGGGTGACTCTATGTTTGAGGAGCTTGCAGGTCCTTCCACAACACCAGTGGATCATGAAGTTCAATCTTCTTTGGTATGCCAGAAAGCTCAGGCAGAAGTCCCTGTTTTTAAGAAGCCGAGATCGATTGCTGGGATGAGTCCAACTATGTCTGAGGCAACTGGATTTGTGCATGGTTCAGTTGAGGAGATGGACCGTTCTTTGGCTGCTATTATGCTGGTTCCCTGCAGGTCATTCATAGACTGCTCACTGAAGCCTTTTCATCAAGCGGGATTCTCAGCACTAGAGAAGTGGTGGGCCAGTATGGGTGTTATCTTTTGTGATCGTCTTCGAAAATTCGGAGTGAACGATTCTGTCTTTGTTGAAAAGATCGAATCGCTTCTTCAAGACAGCCATACTTATCATAACCGACGTTCATCGTTTGTCAAGGAAAAGGCTATTGTTAGTCCGGACCATATAGCGAAGATAGAAGAGACTTTGAAGTCGTTCTCCCAGTTCTTGGATGAGGGTGATTCTGTACTGTCAACAGCAAAGTCAGAGGAAACTTCTGCTCGTTTAGCATTGGAGGAGGCTAAAGCGTTGGTTATTTCTTGCGAAAAGCGTTTGGCTGCAGCTTCTGATGCCGTGACTTTACAAAATGATTACCTCAACTCCCTGAAGGCACAAAAGACTGAAAAAGAGAAAGAACTGACCGAACTCAAGGGTCAAGAGGAAGCTGGGGCATCTTCTGTCTTAGCTATTGATGGCGCACGAGAGGAACTTATGCAGCGTCTTCGTGACTTAAGCTCGATATATTGATTAATAAGCTTTGTACTTTTTCCTTTTAGACTTCATTAAGATTTATGCAATATGAATTCTCCTGGTATTTCCTTCTTGATTGTTCTACTGAATATGGGTTATTATTATTTTTTTTTTTGTTTGGACTGAACCTGAGGGGTTTCCTCAGGCTGCCTACGTACCCTTTTTCAAGGGATCAAGTCGCACGTAGTTCCCTTGGATTTTTTTTTTTTTTTTTGCTTGCATCACCCTGATCGATATGCATCCCAACTAGGTTGGCACCCACATCTATCAGGACTATCATTTGCAATATAGAGTGATTTTCTTCATGCATAATATCGCTTGAGGAACTTGCCGTTGATTGGGCCAAGTTGTCCTCCTTCTGGTGTCATAAGTAGATATGCTCCATTAGTATAGACTTCTCTGACGACATGAGGGCCATCCCACTTAGCATCAAATTTTTTTCCTGCTCTGTGAGACAAGATGATGGGACGTCGCACGTACTGCTAGGACCAAGTCCCCTTCTTGGAAAGAGCGAGGCTTAACTTTTTTATTGAACGCTCGAGAAATACGAGCTTGATAGCATTCAAGTCGTTGCTGAGCCTCAAGTCTTTTCTCGTCTAGAGCTTCCAATTCCACAAGTCGGAGTTGAGCATTTTCATTAGTAGTAAGACCTTCTTGGATGGCAATTCTTAGAGAAGGAATTTGAAGTTCTAGAGGTAGAATCGCCTCTACTCCATACACAAGGGAATATGGTGTTGCTTGAGTCGGAGTGCGAAACGATGTTCGATAAGCCCATAGAGCCTCGTGCATACGCTCGTGCCAGTCTCTTTTAGATTTAGAAACCACCTTCTCCAAGAGTTTGCATAAGGTCTTATTGAAAGCTTCTGCTAAACCATTGGCGGGAGCATTATACATTGTAGAACATCTCTGTTTGATTTTATACTTAGCACAGAAATTATCCATAGCAGCGTTTTTGAATTGCTTGCCATTATCAGTAACGATGCAACGAGGAACTCCATATCGGAAGATGATATCATTTTGAATAAAATTCATGACTGAATTTCGGTTCACTTCTCTGAGAGGGACTGCCTCTGCCCATTTGGAAAAGTAGTCTGTCGCCGCTAGAATATAAAGGTGCTGCTTAGAAGATTTGGGTAATGGACCGACTATGTCAAGTCCCCAAGAGTCAAATGGCCATGAAGCGACTGTAGGATGAAGTGGTTCTGGCGGCTGACGAATATAATCACCATGGATTTGGCATGCATGACACTTTTTGGAGAAGTTTAAGCAATCTTTAACCATGGTAGGCCAGTAGTATCCCATTCTTTTGATACGAAAGTGAAGTTTCGGCCCTGACTGATGAGTACCACATATACCTGAATGTGACTCCTGGAGAGCAAACTTGATGTCTTCTCCGGTCAAGCATCTCATAAGTGTACCATCATAGCTTCGACGATATAATTCGCCATTGAAATGCAAGAACTTGGGGGCTCGTCTTCTTATCTCAGTTCTGTGTTTAACTTCTTTAGGGAGTTTGCCACTCTCGAGGTAATCAATAAGGGGTTGTGTCCAGTCTTGTTCTTCTATGACATAGGAATGATCTTCATTTTTCTGACCTATAGCCTGATTGAATTGATCTTCCAGAGTGAGTATCCACCTTCGACAAACCGGAACATTTAACTGCTCAAGGTCTTGAATAGCAAGCGATGCTGCTAGATTCGCCAATGCATCAGCTTGTTGATTCGAACTTCTTGGTACATGTTGAATGCTTGCTGCTTCGATGCTGTTGAATAAAGTAAGAGCATATTCATGATAAAACTTGAGGTCTTCCTTATTGACTTCATAATCTCCCAAGACTTGATGAATGATGAGTTTGGAGTCACCATAAATTCGTAGCCCTTGAAGTTTCATGTCCCGAGCGAGTTCAAGACCAATAATTAATGCCTGGTATTCGGCTTTGTTATTTGAACAAGGCTCTGCCAATGAGAAAGAGTATGGGAGAGTTTCGGAGTTTGGCGAGACGAAAACAATCCCTGCCCCCGCAGCTTGTCGTTTTGCAGCTCCATCAAAGAACATTTCCCAAGAAGGGATTATGTTTACAAAGAAGACCTCCTCATCTGGTAATTCCTCAGTTAACTCCCAATCCGCAGGAATAGAGTGATGAGCCAAGAAATCTGCTAAGGCTTGCCCTTTGACTGCTCTCTGGGGGGTGAAGATGATATCAAATTCTGACAGGAGTAGAGCCCATTTTGCTAGTCTTCCTGATAGAACAGGTCTTGACATAATATATTTGAGGGGATCTGCTTTAGATACAAGTTTAATAGTATGAGCCAACATATAATGCCTTAACTTTTTTGTGGCAAAAATAAGGGCTAAGCATATCTTTTCTATAGGAGCATACTGTAATTCTGCCCCCACAAGAGTACGACTCAAATAGTAACAAGCCACTTCCTTTCCGAATTCATTTTCTTGTGCAAGCAATGCCCCCAGAGAGTGTTCTTGTGCGCTTATGTAAAGTATCAAGGATATCCCTGGAATGGGTGCTGTCAGAACTGGTGGTTTCAAGAGATAGTCCTTAATATCTTGGAAAGCCTTTTGACATGCTTCATCCCATTTGAAAATAGCATCCTTTTTCATGAGCTGGTGAAAAGGGTGACATCTCCCGGAGAGGTTGGCGATAAATCGCCTGATATAAGCCAAGTGACCTTGTAAGCTTCTAAGGTCATGAAGTGACTTAGGGTCGGGCATGTTGAGAATAGCATCAATTTTAGATTGGTCTATCTCAATGCCTCGATGCCTTACGATGAAACCGAGGAATTTTCCGGATGTAACTCCAAAGGCGCATTTAAGCGGATTCATTCGTAGTTGATACCTTCTTAATCTATCAAAGATAGCACGCAAATCATCCAGATGTGAAGACCTTTGTTTGGACTTCACGACTAGATCATCAACATAGCATTCTACATTTTGGTGAAGAATGTCATCAAAAATCCGCTGCATGGCTCGTTGGTAGGTAGCTCCTGCGTTCTTCAGTCCAAAAGGCATTACTTTATAACAAAAGATGCCCTTAGGCGTGCGGAAAGCTGTGAGTTCTTCATCCTTTGGTGCCATTCGGATTTGATTGTATCCTGAAGAGCCATCCATGAAGGATAGAGCTTCATATCCCATTGTAGCATCCACCATAAGTTCGGTGATTGGTAAAGGAAAATCGTCTTTGGGGCATGCATTATTCAAATCTCTGAAGTCGACACATACTCTGATTTGCCCATTCTTCTTCTTCACGGGTACAACACTAGAGATCCAAGTAGGATACTTAACTTCTCTAATGAACCCTGCTTCAATCAGTTTGTTCACTTCGGCTTCAATTTGTGGAATAAGTTCTGGGCGGTATCTTCTTTGGCCTTGCTTGATAGGATTAGCACCACGTTTCACGGCAAGCTGATGAACAGCAATTTTGGGGTCTAAACCTGGCATTTCTTTATAAGACCAAGCGAAGACGTCCTTGTATTCTTGGAGAAGCTTGACATACTCGACTTCTTCGTTCGTTGTTAGGAGAGAACTGACGAATGTCGGTCGTGGTTCTTCTTCAGTGCCAAGATTAATTTCTTTTAAATCATCCACAGTGGACTGCCCCCCTTCTTCAAGGACTGGAGGTGCATCAGCTAAGTCACTGTCCGAAGAAGAAGACGAGCAATCGATGTACTCAGTAGAAATATGATTGACAGATACAACGATTTTCTTTTTCGACCCAGAGGAAGAAGATGCGTTCAAACATGCTGAATTGGTAGTAGAGTCAGAAGTAGCATCGATACTGATTGTCAAAGGAGCATCCTGAAGAGGCGGAACTCGATGCCAGGTGAGACTGTGTCGCTGAAAAGACCCGCTGTGACCATAGGAGATTTTGGCATGTCGAGAATGAGCAAACCTGGGTGGGCGGGAGGGCTTTGCGAAACCAAGTTCAAGTCTGTCAAAGACTGATTGTCGTGGATGATTATTTTTGACGATTTCAGATCTGATTCTTGGTTTCTTTATCCTCTCAAAGACTGAAGTTTGATTTGGCTTTAACTGGTGATGTACATCGGGCATCTCATATTGTGCCATGAGTATTTCTTTCTTCTTTGCACGTCGTCGCCTTCTTTTTGCTGACTTAGACAATGTCTGAAAGTCTTCATCTGTGTTACCGAGATACTTCTTTTCTACTGTGTCATCATCTGCATCATATAAAGCTTTTGTATAGTCTTCTTCCTCTTGGGCTTCAATGAAGTTTGCGGACATAGTTTCTTTTGCGCTTGTTTTGAGCACAATGGGGATTTGCTTGGCTCCAATGCCAGGTCGAGTTTGTGGTATATTTTCTCCAGCCAAGAAGAGCCGCTCTTGGGTTTTAGTTAAACCGTAAGGGGCTGTTCGTGGTGGTAATGTACCTAAACGTTCAACATCTTTTGGAGTGAATCCAGCTTTGCTCAGGAGAGTTGATGCTTCGCTTCCCCATGTTCCTTCTGGTTTGAATGTGGAGTCGCCAGAGTTAGTAGCTGATGTTAGGCTGTGCAGCGGCAATACCAAGTCTTCTTTTAAAGTGACCAAATTAGCATCTGTAAAAGAGGTGGATGGCTTTGTATGCATAGGAGTGAATGGTGGCTGTCCTATCTTTCGGCCTCTCTGTGGTACGAAACTTAACACCGGAGCAGATTCAGCCATTTTTGTAGGATATTTATTAACCTTCTGTTTTCCTTTTATACTCTTCATTTGAACTGGCACCGCTTGCTGGTTTGATTTCTTCGGATAAAGGACATAAAAATCGAATTTCCCTGAAGGTTGGCCAAGTAAACCTACTTCTGGGTCACCGTTCTCATATCTTTGTTTGAGAGATTGTTGTGATGACTTCTTGTTTTTCCTTCGCCGATCTTCATCATCTTCGTATTCCAATTCCAGAGCCTCTTCAAGGCATTCGTCACATTCGCAATCACCAAACATCGTATGACGTTGGGTTGGAGGATTTGGAGAGACCCTGACTGATGGAGTCACTTCTTTTGCCTCTGTTTCTTGGAGAGAATTTGTAGCTTTGTTGGGTGACGTTTCCTTGATAACAGAGCCTTTACTGTGGTAGAATTTGGCGTCGGCGAGATAAGCTTCTGCTTCATTAAATGGTCTATCATCTGCCAGAACGCACTTCTCAATGCCCCCTTGGTGATATTTGAAACATTGATGTAATGTTGAAGGCATTATTTTATTCATATGTAGCCAAGGTCTTCCAAGTAAGAGTCGATAAGAGGTTTGACAGTCTATGACATGGAACAGAGTCATAGTGTCAAGTTCTCCGATTGACAACTTCAAGCGTATGATGCCGACAGCTGACTGTGCCCCTTGGTTGAAGCCTTGAATGACCAATTTGCTTCTGGAAAGTTGATCACTTTTTATGCCCAAGTCCTTCATGGTTTGACTAGGCATGATATTGACAGCCGATCCGCCATCTATCAATATGCGAGTTACTGGTTTTTCATTGATATAACCAGAAACATAAAGAGGTCGGTTGTGCAACCGTGCTCCCAGCTGCAAATCTTCGTCAGAGAAGGAGATAGTCATATCACATTGGACTGATTTTTCTTCATTAGTCTTCACTTGATAACTTTCTGGGTCGGTTAATGCCGCAGCCATAGCGTGGCGTGCATCTTCCGAAAGATGGAAAGCCTCTATAAGTGGCAAATGTAACATAGCTTCATCAGAAGTAGCTGCGAGGTCTCCTTCTATCGGCTCAACAGGAGGTATATTATCTGACATTTCTGGAGGCTGAAGAGTTAGTTCCTCATTTGATTCTTTCTCATGGACTTCTGCCGTATAGCAAGTTGATGAAGAGGATAAATCATTTTCGAAGAAATCTTCAGGAATGAAGTCTCTTAGTGTAAGAGGTCGCCGGACGGCTTGATGTAGTATTTCTTCATCATTGACTGTAACAACTTTAGGCATACTTTTCTTTTGGCCTTTCTTCTTTAAAGACTTCTTGACGTAAGTCTTTTCTCTCTTAGACTTATCATAGATTATGGGAGAGACTTTACGGAGAGGGGCTCGAGGGGTTCTTTTATTTCGAACCACCAAGGTCCATCCGTCCTTCTGTTCCGAATTCTCTTTTTCAAGGGAATAGTCATTCTCTTTTGGAGGCAAGGGGGCTTCTTTCGTTGGTAGACTTTCACGACTCTTGATCTGATTTTTGCGCATCTGGATTCTGAGTTCTGGTGCCCCCAAGCTTGCAACCTGAGTAACATGCATATGCCTCCTTACTGAAGAATGTTGCTTGTTGAGGAGGGCTGAAGTTTTTATCTTGAAAACTAGCCTCTTCCTTGCTGCTGGAATTTGAACTGGTGGGAGAGAACCGAAGACAATGGATGTCATGTTAGTTGCGACTATCTCATCTGAAGGCAACTCAATCTTTCCTTGACGTGCCAACGACATGATTTTCTCTTTGAACACGAAACATTTTTCGATAGGGTGACTCACGACCCTATGATATTTGCAATATAAAGGATCATCAACTCTATTTGCTTCTTCTGGTCTCTTGGATAAAGGTATTTCGATCATCTTCTCCTCCAAGAGTTGGTCAAACATAGCTGAAACTTCTGAGTCTGGAAAGGGATACTTCTTCGCTTGGAGCTCTTCTAAAGTCATCCGGGGTGGCCTTTGCTGTGAAGACTCAGTAGTAGGCTTGGTGTTGTCTGGTTTTTCTTTCATCTTCAAAGGTTTGGAAGAAGAAGCAATGTTTACAACATTTGTTTGTTTTGCTTTTGGAGCTGACATTTTTTCTTTACCGTCTGCCTTAGACTTCGAAAAGTCCCTTGGCTTGGAATCTCCGTGAGTGGCCAAGCTAAGCTCCATATCGTGAGCTCGTGTGGCCAACTCTTCAAAGGAGCTGGGTTTGATTCCCTGGAGAATGTAGAGTAATCCCCAATGCATTCCTTGAATGCACATCTCTATTGCTGAAGACTCGGAGAGTCGATCCCGTGAGTTGAGAGCAAGGTTTCTCCATCGATCGATATAGTCTATGACTTTCTCATCTTTGCGTTGCTTGACAGCAGTAAGTTCCACCATACTCACCACACGCCGAGTGCTGTAGAACCGAGTGAGAAACTCCCGTTCTAATTGTTCCCAACTATCGATAGACCCCGGAGTGAGGTCTACATACCATTCGAATGCGGTCCCTTTGATAGACCGAACGAATTGTTTGACCATTTCATCATCATAAGTGCCAGCATTGTTACAAGTTTCTATGAAGTGGGCAATATGTTGCTTTGGATTGCCTTTTCCTTCGAATTGCTGGAACTTGGGTGGGTTGTATCCTGCCGGAAAGCGTAAGTCTTGGATACGTTGGGAGTAAGGCTTGGTGTACCCTACTGTGGACTTAGAAAATCCGTCTCCCCTTGCTTGGATCATACTTGCGACCATAGACTGTAATTGTTCAACAGTCATAGGTGAAGATGTAGGCATGATTGCACCTATCTCTGGAGAAGTGATCATCGGCGGCATCAAAGTCCGAGTAGTCGTGGGGAGGGCCTTGGTTGTTGCAGGAACCAAAGCCTCTTCCTTAGTATCCATTTTTTTGAGAAGACTGTTGATTTGACGATCCTTTTCTGCCATTGTCTGGACCATCTGAGCCATGAGTTGGCTCATTTGTCGTACTTCCTCCTCAAGTTTAGTCATTGTGGAGTTAGTAGAATTTGGGCGAACTTCCTGGCGTGCCTCGAGAGTCTCAACGTCGTCTTCCGAGACATAGTCATGATGAACAACAGCGTCCACATGACCATCTGGATTGAAGATTACTTCGTCTCTCACCCCGAGTTCCTTAGTGCATAGGATATCTCCCTCGGTTTCGACTTCAGGTAGAACTGAAGTAGTCTTCTTGCGCCTAGTGTAGACACGTAGTGCAGGGGCCTCCTCGGATGCCGAAACATTAGCATTCGTGGTGACGTTCTCCTGGTTGCCTTGTTGGAGTGTATTTGACTCAACAAAAGGCATAGTGACGGGAACAACCATAGCATCGCCGATACCGACCATGTTGAAAATTTGAATTAGAAGAATCCTTCGTAAGGAAGAAAACTTCGAGTATGAGAACCAACGAAATGGAGGGATGAAAGGAGACGGATGTCCCACCGGGCGTGCCAAAATATTTGTATGAGCAAATATTTGATTTTTACTCAAGTACAAATTTCAAAGACTCGCTTCGAGGGAGCGGAGTACAAAATATATCAGGAGATTGCGGGGAAATCCGTCTTTGATCCTTTGATACTCGATTTCGAAGTACAAAGATTACAACAAGTGAGAAAATGAAAAGAGAAGAGCGTTGCGGTGCTTGATCCTTCCGGGCTTTGTGCGTGATCGGCTAGGGGCTTTGCTTTACTCTTCTTCTCCTAGAATCTTCACTTGTTCTTCGCTTGTTCTTCGACTTGCTTTGGACTTGAATCTTCAATTTTCCATCTTCGATCTTCGGTCTTCGATTTTCTTTTGTTTGCTTCGATCTTCGATGCTTCTTCTCCGGGATTTTCTTGGTGGTTTGAAGTATCTTCAATCGGGAGCTTTGTGGGTTCTTCTTGCTATGGCCAAAGATCCCTTCTTCTCTTCTTGTCCCTCCTTTTATAAGGGTCGAAGTAGTTATTGTAGAGAATAACTACTTCGGGTGGTTGAAGCAACCTCCTGGTGGTTTTTATAACTTCCCTTGGATGGTTAGGGAAACTTCCAGGTGGTTTATATAACTTCCTTGATGGTTAGGATCATATTCGAGTGGTTTTGTAACTTCCACTGGTAGCTTAATCCTTTTGAGTTTGAGTGAACCAGTCTGATTAAAACGACTTGTGGTTCGGGTCTTAAATCCGAATCGACTTACTGCGACTTAGATTTTAACCAAGTTAACTCTTGATCCGGTCCTTTCTGACTTGGTAGGTTCAATGAGTTTGTCAAGATCTAGCGTAAGCTTACTTGTAGGAGCTTAAGCTTGATTATTCTTCGGCCTTGTATATCGGCTTGTCGAAGGATGCTCATCTCTAAGTATCATTCTATTGACTTAGATATAGCCTTTGGACGATAGGGATATAGTACTTTCCTTACTCTCAGACTTGGTCAAATTTCAGAGCGTAAGGAAGCAAGAAAAATTTCCTTGGTCATCAAGGAAATAAAGTATAAGGAAGCAAAATTTCCCTGGTCATCAGGGAAATAAAGTCTTCCAGACTTAGCCAAATTTCTGAGTGTAGGCAAAAATTTCCCTGGTCATCAGGGAAATAAAGTGTAAGGAAACAAAAATTTCCCTGGTCATCAGGGAAATAAAGTCTTCCAGACTTAGCCAAATTTTGAGTGTAAAGCAAAATTTCCCTGGTCATCGGGGAAATAAAGTCTTCCAGACTTAGCCAAATTTCTGAGTGTAGACAAAAATTTCCCTAGTCATCAGGGAAATAAAGTGTAAGGAAACAAAAATTTCCCTGGTCATCAGGGAAATAAAGTCTTCCAGACTTAGCCAAATTGTTGAGTGTAAAGCAAAATTTCCCTGGTCATCAGGGAAATAAAGTCTTCCAGACTTAGCCAAATTTCTGAGTGTAGAGAAAAATTTCCCTGGTCATCAGGGAAATAAAGTATAAGGAAGCAAAATTTCCCTGGTCATCAGGGAAATAAAGTCTTCCAGACTTAGCCAAATTTCTGAGTATAGAGAAAAATTTCCCTGGTCATCAGGGAAATAAAGTGTAAGGAAGTAAAAATTTCCCTGGTCATCAGGGAAATAAAGTCTTCCAGACTTAGCCAAATTTTTGAGTGTAAAGCAAAATTTCCCTGGTCATCAGGGAAATAAAGTCTTCCAGACTTAGCCAAATTTCTGAGTGCAGAGAAAAATTTCCCTGGTCATCAGGGAAATGAAGTATAAGAAAGCAAAATTTCCCTGGTCATCAGGGAAATAAAGTCTTCCAGACTTAGCCAAATTTCAGAATGTAAGGAAGCAAAATTTCCCTGATCATCAGGGAAATAAAGTCTTCCAGACTTAGCCAAATTTCTGATTCTCTAGCTTTAGGCAATATTTCAATGTCTACACATACGTTAGGTGTGATGCATGCACCACTCAAACAATGCATCATAGCCATACAAATTAAATCTAACAGTCCACAGCAAGGCAACATATGTTAGCTGTGATGCATGCACCGCTAAAACAATGCATCACAGCCGTTCAAATTAAATCGGATGACCCACATTGCTCGGATCGCACCAACCGGATCACACTAGAGGGGTTCTCTCTCTCTCTCTCTCTCTCTCTCTCTATATATATATATATATATATATATATATATATATATATATATATATATATATATATATATATATATATATATAAAGAGAGAGAGAGAGTGAGAGAGAGAGAAAGAGAAAGGAAACGGGAAATGAGCTGCCAGCCTATTTCGGCGAAATGGGCAGCCACCCATTTGAAGGCCTTTGGAGTTTTAGAATGTGCTGATATTTTGTGAGCATAAGCACCTTATCTTAGATCGAACACCCACAAAAAATCAGCACGTTCTAAAACTCCTAGGGGCATCAAATGTTAGAAGTTTTATCGAACGTCCGTTATAACCGTTGATCTGAAATTTAACATTTGATGCCCCTAAAAGTTTTAGAATGTGCTAAATTTTTGTGGGTGTTCTACTTCTATCTAAGATAAGATCCTTATGCTCACAAAAAATCAACAAATTCTAAGATTCCTAGGGGAATCAAATGGGCGGCTGCCCATTTCGTAGAAATAGGCCGCCAGCCTATACCCCGTATCCTCTCTCTATATATATAGGGTCCTAATCAGGTGAGAAACCTCTTATATGCGAAACCTTGTGCGAAACCTATCTAGAGGTTTTAGAATTTGATGAAATTTGGTGGGTGTGATACCTATGGTAAGTTGATTATCCTCACCAAAAATCATCAAATTCTAAAACCTCTATGACATCAAATGTTAGAATATTTATTGTCCGTCCAAAAAAACTGTTAATTTGAATAGCATATTTGTTAGACCTAAAGGTTTTAGAATTTGATGATTTTTGGTGAGAATGATCAACTTACCATAGGTATCATACCCACCAAGTTTCATCAAATTCCAAAACCTCTTGGTAGGTTTCGCACAAGGTTTCGCATATAAGAGGTTTCTCACCCGATCGGGACTATATATATATATATATATATATATATATATATATATATATATATATATATATATATATATATATATATATATAAGGTTTAAGGAGTCACTGTGTCATTGATGAATTAAGAATTAAGTGTTCAATCATCAACTATAAAATCGAGTAGTTGTCATAAAAATGATAGAAATATGACAAGTAAAATCTAAGGATGGCTAAGAATCAGTTTTGAGGGTTTCTTTGGATTGGTCTGCCAGGAACTGATTCTAAACTAACAAAATCGATCAATTGTCTAAACTCAAAACCTTAGATTTGGATCAATACTTACATGATCCTTCTAGTCTTGAAGCCAAAACTTAGTGACTACTGAAGGATGAAGATTTTCATATCCCCTTGATTCATGAAGAGATCCTTCTAACTGTTCTGAGTACTTCAGATGTAGACAATGGGATTTGCGATTAAGGAACTGAGGTGTTCATCACTGTACCATCATCTTTTACTCCACATGCTTTTGAAGGTCTTTTTCTTTAAAGGGATTTTCATATGTTCAAATTCAATGAAGCACATTATTAAATAAAAAAGCTGAATCGAAGAGGTCTTAACCTATGATCAATATGTTAAATGAGTGAATGAATTATGTTTAGTTTGATAGAGGCATATGCCTGACTGTGGTAATATGATCAGAAAACTCACTAAAAACTCACTTCCAGAAGTACACACAAATTTTACAGCTCAATGCCTTTCATATCCTCCTCAACTAAATTTGTTGAGTCATCAAGAATTTGGTTTCTTTCTCATTTATCTTCCATACAGTGTGTCTTGATTAGAAAAGAGATTTCCCATTTATGTGTAGCATCAAGGTCGACCTGACTACAAAATCCTTGACTGCGTCACTCCCATCAAAGCTTTGTGAGCGCATAAGCACTGAAGGTAGACATCATAGTTCGGAAGTTCCACTAAGGGCATGTCACGCATTTTCACTTGGTGACTATTGTAAGCAACCAAGCATTTTTTACAGGTGCAACATCCTCGTTGAAAAATCAATCCTCACTGACAACCTCTAGATATCCAGGGGTTGGCCTATAAGTATCTAATAGTATAATACTAAAATGGAAGCCTCTCTCCCGTGTTGTGACATGTGGATGTCTTTTAAAGAGTCAGAATCCTTCTTCCGTGTGTGAACGCGGCTCTTTTTTAAATCCTATTAAAAATCTACCATAAAGATGATAAATACTCATTCAATGGTATCTAATGATCATTTGATGTTAATATCTCTCTCTCTCTCTAACAAGTGAATCAGACTCACTTCAGATTTCACACTTCTTCGAACGGTTGCAATGTCGTCTGTGCCAAATGATGTGCATCAAGCTCATCCGGGCAACGCCTGTTGTTACTAGTTGTTAATGTATATTGGGGGTTATACATATGCATAGGTGTATAGGACTTATTCTCTACACCTATGCATATGTATAACCCCCGATATACATTACAAGTATTTTGATGTTAATCCAATCCCTTCATAAACTCATTAGATAAAGGGCATTCTAGTACTTCTCTTTGGCACATTTTCACGAATATTGTTGAATCATTTTCATTAGCCTATACATTTTTCTTCGCCAGATTCATAGTTAAAGCTTTTCGATTGTGATCATGGTGCTTCTTTAGTATATCTCGGCACATGAGAAACATGAAATAATTGTTATTTGAGTATTGAGATTTTTGGAATCGATGACGAATAGGATCTATGCATTTAATTTCTTTTGGCTTTATCCTTGGAGTCACTTATGGCTTGTACAATGAATAATATCCACAAGCCATCCCTTGTAAGTAATTGCAGCATATTTACTTCTGGAATGTTTTTGTTTGGAATTCCAAGATTATTTGACCTTGAGCTCTCTGACCTTGTCTTGTTTGTTTTTCAGACAGGTGTAGTAGGCCATTACTGGTTCAGTGTAATGCTCAGACAGTAGTTGCTACGAGCATATCGCAGGGAACCCCTGTCAGGCCAACAAGTATTCTAGTTGTTGGGGCAACTGGAACTTTGGGTCGGCAGATCGTCAGGAGGGCATTGGATGAAGGGTATGATGTTAGATGTCTTGTAAGGCCTCGGCCAGCTCCAGCTGACTTCCTTCGTGATTGGGGTGCTACGGTTGTGAATGTAGGTCTCCAATTAACTAGTTTTTGCTTTGGATCAAATCTTTTTTAATTGTCTACAAACTTTGTGCTAGAATCATACAATCTCAATGCTTTGGAGGCTATGTATGATACTATTAATTGTTGAGAATAGTCCCACAACGATAAAGGGGTGGGAGTTCCACATCTTTATATATTGTTGCCCCCTCCCTCTCATCACCGAATTTGAGGGGGACGGGATTCGTAACATGGTATCAGAGCTAGGTCCCACCTCGTCTCGCCTCTATGTGGTCCCGTCGCACTCTCTTTCTCCCTCTGATCGAGATCTTGTCCCTCCCTCCGGTCGAGAGGCGCTCTGCGGGCAGGTGGGTGTTGAGAATAGTCCCACATCGGTAAAGGGTTGGGAGTTCCACATCTTTATTTACAAAGTATGTTATACTGCTGCCATTATGAAGGCAGTGGTGCTTCCTCATATGACACCTTATGTTTTATCTTCTCAATAACTCAGTTTCACTATGCTTATCAGCCCTGTCCAATCCAAACAATGTAGAAGTATCATGTTTAGCTAATTTTGCTGCACTGTTGCTGCTTCTTGGGAAGATAATAGCTTCAGGAAATCATTATTACATACAAATTCTTAATGCAAATGTCAGTTTTGTCCTCTGCAGCTTTTGTACTCATTATTGAATCAGGAAAGAAAGTAACTTGAATTGGAAGAGTAATTGGATAACAGGATATCTGTGGTTCTTCTTTCCTTGAATTTTGCCTGCTTAGATAATTATGTGAACTATTGATACTGCCGCATGCAAATGAAAAGACAAATGGGACTTCCTGAAATTTCTCGAAATTTCACAATTTTTTGGCCCTCGAAACAAAATGTGGGGTTCAGAAGTATTCCAAAATTCCCCAAGATTTTCCTAAATTTTAAACCATAAACCGGTTGAGCTGCATGTTCGACTTCTACAGCTTCGAAAAACTTCCATCTAATGCTAATTGGGGGAGATCAAATTGAACAAAAAGGGATATAAATGTTTCTTCGATAGGATTGAAGCGGTCTTCTAAAAAAAAAATTAAAAACAATTGATTTTTCATTTCTACTTTTTTAATTGATAACTTGATGATGCAGAACATCAAATCTATCAAGATTTGATATTATTGAACCAGATTTGAAACGGATTTACCTTTCAAAACGTGGGAGGTTGTTGAAATATTAGGAAAGCAGGTCTTAATATAGATGAAATCACTCTAAAACTGCAATATTTGAATATTTCCACACCGTCGAAATACTTCCAAGCAATATTTCTGTATTCTGTAGTGTCAGAAATGTTGGCCAAAATCGAAATTTCAAACTTTGAATGGGACATAGGGAAATATTGGGGAGATTACGTCAATTAGACAAATATATTGCAAGTAGATCATAACAATGCCTAGAGTTGAACAGCCCTGGGTAGTTGCTACAGTCACTATTCTCTCCACATCTTTCAATATCATCTATCATGGATTCTAAAGTCAAGCTACCTAGATTTAACTGTTGTAAAAAGGCACCATGTATGGTGCAAAATACTGTAATCTGGTACCATATACGCCGAAGATGCACCATGAACCTTATGTAAAAAAAATTCATCATTATCAAATGTAATCTTGATTTCTGATGATGGGGCTGTTAATTTCCAGAATGAAGCCTCCATATCATGTTCTAATGATCATGCAACTTTGGCAGTTGCAAATCCTAACTCTGAAAAGCAAAAATTCATCTGAAGTTAGCGGGTGCAAATTATTTGACCCATTGCTGATAGTTGTGGTGTTCCCTCACACTAATACACTGATTACCTTCAAATAAACTTATGCTCTTTTGGATGCCACAAATTGTAGGACGTTAGGAGCAGTATACCTTTTTCATTCTTTTTGACTTCAACTTTGGATAGGGATATTAAGTACTTGTAGTTTGTTAATTTTTTGTTCTTTTAGACTCCTGATACGATACATTCGTCTGATAATATTCGGGCAGGGTGATCTTAGCAAACCAGAGACTGTCCCAGCAACTCTAGTTGGTATTCATACAATCATTGATTGTGCAACAGGACGTCCAGAAGAGCCTATCCGCAAGGTATTACTGTTAAAATTATTTTTTACATTGTATTCATCTCTAGAATTATTACAATATCCTGACTATTCAAAATCACACACCTAGTTATTGCTTTAGTTTTATACTATTCTGCGCTATCTACAGTTTCCAGACCTAGTAATTTTTATCATGATGGCACATTTCATTATATTCCGTACCTTTATCTTGGTTTTTAATATAACGAGAAGGCCATAGGTCTATCTGTTTTTTTTATCTGTGTATGTTTAACATAAGTTCTGTATATCTTTTTTTTTTTGTGTCAGAAGTTCTCACATTAATGTTATGCTCCTGGTCCATCCTTTTTCAGAGGGATCCAGTTAGGACATCCTATTTAACTACAGGTTCTTCTTGATTCAAAACCACTTCATTTTGTCTTAGGAGTTAGGAACTGACATATCGCAAATTGAAGCTCATTGTTTGTTTTGACTTTGCACTCGAACCTAAAAAAATTCCCATTAATAACATTTTCTATAATTATAAATCTTCTAAGAAATGTGTGTTCGTTGGTGACTCCCTCATTTCTTGGCGTAGTAAAAAACATGAATTTGTCGCTCGCTCCAGCACCGAAGCTGAATACAGGGCTATGGCTTCCACCACCGCAGAGATTGCCTGGCTCCGCCACCTCCTTCTAGACTTGGGCGTTGTGATCTCCAAGCCTACTCCTCTCTTTTATGACAATCGGAGTGCTATTCAGGTTGCTAGCAACTTGGTCTTTCATGATCGAAGCAAACATATTGAGGTTCACTGTCACCATGTTCTCCAGGAGTTTCTCGCTCACACCATCTCCTTACCATTTATTCACTCAGTGGAGCAGACTGCTGACTTCCTCATGAAGCCCTTGACTATTGCTCGCTTTTGACATTTTATCAGCAAACTCTCGGTACATAATCCACCGTGAGTTTGAGGGGGAGTGTTAATGTATAGATGGGTCGGGTTCTATGTACAGTCGGGTTGGGTGCTACATTGTACATATATATATTGGGTTTAGTCCCTCAATGAAGCATTACTCCATTCTCTCCAAACCTTAACCGTCATCTCCTAACACTCCAAAACACAAGGACTTACACTATTATCTCATGCTATTTAGTCGTTTTCCTTTGGATTGTAATAGTGGGAACCACATAAAGATCTCATATATGAATGTCTAGATATGTTTGCTGGATTTGCTTCATGTTATTGTTGAGGTCTCTTCTTGTTAATGTATATTGGGGGTTATACATATGCATAGGTGTATAAGACTTATTCTCTACACCTATTCATATGTATAACCCCCAATTTACATTAACACTTCTATACTAGAATTGAGTTGATTATAATCTAGAATTGTTCATTGGCAGGTTTTACTGCTTATGTACAATTTTAATCTTTACAAAAGCTTTGGTTGTATGCTTCCTGCTGATAGGATCCAATAGGGCATGCAGATTCCATGATCGCATCAAATTGTTCATATTTGTTTAGTTCGTTTTTCACCTTTTTCTTGCTCATTTTAATTTATAGAGAAACACTGTGAAGTAAATTCTTTTTTATCTATTTTTTGATGGCTAGTCATCCCACATGTTATTGGTATGCTGCATATGCATAATATAGTTTTCTATCATGCACGATATGGTATTTGTCCAAGACAATTTAGGTATATGGATTGATAGTCCCACATTTTCCTGGTATGCAGAACATGGTTTTCTATCATGAGCTGCGTCCAAGAATAACCACGCTAGGCCATTCAATCAGTAATTTTGTTCTTCTAGTTTCTGTTAATCTGATTTCTGATTTTAGTCCTTGTTTCTTTTGACCGATTTCTTATTAATGTCTCTTGCCAAGTTTTTGCATTGCCACAGAAATGGTCTGTGGTTGCATGCTAGGATACACGTACACAGTCTTCTCCAACCTGTGTATAATGATTTACTCCCGTTATGCTCGTTGCACAATTTTGCTTATAGACTTTAGTGATGTCCTTTAATATTTTCTTTGTAAGAATTATCTGTCATTTGTTCCATCAAGTATTTAAATGACATTGCTTTGGCCTTTGCCTGCCCTAATTATCCTGATCTATTTAGGTAGACTGGGAAGGAAAAGTTGCTCTTATACAATGTGCAAAAGCAATGGGAATTCAGAAGTATGTATTCTATTCCATCCACAATTGTGATAAGCATCCCGAAGTTCCTTTGATGGAAATCAAGCACTGCACTGAGAAATTTCTTCAGGACTCCGGTCTAAACTACCTCACAATTCGATTATGTGGTTTCATGCAGGTACTTAACAACTCAATCTATAATTCTGGATTGGTCATCAAGATGTGTTGTGACTAGGATTATCTCCAGTAAAAATTCATCTGCCAGTTTGGCAGATTAAACATGGAAGGTAAGCTAATTCTAGGAAGCAACATGGTTATGAAGTCACTAAAAATATTTGTAAAATAAAAAAACTAGGTTATTAGGAAGTAAACCTGGAACTAATGATTTTAGTTGCTTTACGTCATTGGTAGGAACTAGGAAGTATAGCAGTTACTTCTTTTAGAAAAAAGGGCTTCAAGTAGAAAAGCGCTATTGTTAACATTAATTTGTATTCTAATGTATACACAGCTGCATGTACAACTATACTGCCTATAGAGGTCTCACATGTACTGTTGATATATAGCCTATTGGCTCATAAGGGAGATTACTTTTGATCTCTACCCAAACCCTAGCCATCCAGACTTAGAAAAATTCTAAGTATCTCACGGTAGCTTGGCCTTCCCTGGTTTGGTCGGCCTTGGGTACTTATTAGTCTTTCAGCCATCCAGACTTAAAAAAATCCTAAGTATCTTAGGGTAGCTTGGTTGGCCTTGGGTACTTGTTAGTCATTAGCCGTCCAAACTTAGAAAATTCTAAGTATCTCAGGGTAGCTTGGCCGTCTTTGGCTTGGTCGTCCTTGACTTGGTCGGCTCTGGATACTTGTTTGTCTTTTCAACCATCTAGACTTAGAAAAATTCTAAATATCTCAGGTGCGACTACTCAGACTTAGATATATTAATGTATATTGGGGGTTATACATATGCATAGGTGTATAGAATTTTCTAAAAGGTTGAATTTTCTATGTTTACAACTGCTTGTGCTATGCATCGTGCATCGGGTCCTGATTTGGTGGGAGGAAATGATGCTCTAGAGGATCGCAAAGTGCGATATCAAAGCGAAAAGGATAGAACCTTTAAGTTTCTTGCCATGGAAGACCGCAGAGTGCGATTCACGGTCCTACCCAAGTGCATCGGAGGGCTGTTAATGTTAATGTGTGCGACCATCGCATCCAAAACACTATGCGTTGGATGAGGTCGACACACTAGGTGGCTCATAGATTTGGTGGGCAGTGGGGTGTGCTTGGACGTGATCCAGGGGGTGGGAGTGGGGACAAACACTGTCATGGAGTTTGGTGCCGATATGACTGATAAGCTGGTAATAGATTGTTTTTTGGGAGAATTTTAGGGGTAGCTGCCCCCCTGGCCTCCATGTGGCTCCGCCCATGATAAGGTTGGTTGTAGGTCTTATATGTTGAAAATTCACCTTATTTGGAGTTTGGATAGTTTAAGTATAGACTGTATAGTTACCTTTAATATTTGCGAGAGTTGAAAATCCTAATACATCCAGGAGCTAATTTTCTTTGTTATGCGTTTGGGTCTGACATTGTTTAAGTGATACAACACTTCCATAGTTTGCACGTTTACAATGACAATAGAGGAGGCAGTTTAGGAGGAAAGGTTCTGAACATCCTAATACGACTAGGAGCTACTTGCTGATATATTCAATCTATCATTTTGCATCCTTTTGACATGCATGATGCAAATCTATCTAATAGCCTTCAAATGTGAAGCCTAAAGGTGCAGCCTGAGAAAAATTGACCATACAATTTTTTGTGTGCGGTATATTATTTTTTGGTGTAAGGAGATCTTGTTTCTACATAGTTTCAGCTTAGAATCAGCCATCTTTCTTAGGGCGGAAACTTCGATGGTTGAACCCAACCGACCCATGCTTAACCTGACATTGGGTTGTGTTTGGCCAGTTTTAGGATGGGTTGGGTTGAGAAAATGCCAACCCCGATTAATATTTTAACGGCTCAGGTTGAGAGTCTGGGTTGACCAACCCAACCCGAACTTGTTATATATATATATATATATATATATATATATATATAGAGAGAGAGAGAGAGAGAGAGAGAGAGAGAGAGAGAGAGAGAGAGAGAGAGAGAGAGGGCTGTTACGTTGAGCTGTGAGCTGCGGTAGGAGAAAATGAGCTGCGGGTATTTTGACCCCCCTAGAAGTTTTGGAATTTGATGAAATTTGGTGAGGGTGTTGTCTAGGGTAAGATGATCATCCTCACCAATTTTCATCAAATTCCAAAACTTCTAGGGGGGTCAAATGGTCGAAGCAAAATCTGCAGATTTTAACGGTGACTGCGGATGGCAGATTTTGTTTCGACCATTGACCCGCCTAGAAGTTTTGGAATTTGATGAAAATTGGTGAGGATGATCATCTAACCCTACCCTCACCAAATTTCATCAAATTTCAAAACTTCTAGGGGGGTGAATACCCGCATCTCACTTTCTAAAACCGTAGCTCACAGTTCACTGTAACATTCCTCTCTCTCTCTCTCTCTTTATATATATATATATATATATATATATATATATATATATATATATATATATATATATATATATATAAATGAATAATATAGTGTAGGTTTTGTAATCTTCTTCATGATTCACTTAAGTAGGTAAGAGGACATTTATTGAATTGAGAACAACATTTTGATAGAGATGCAGAAGCCATTCAACCCAACCATTGTATGCTTCTTACCTCAATTTTATGCTTTTTTTTCTTATTTATGAGTTAATAGTAAAAATTACATCAAATCGAAAGTTGTATGCATTTGATATGTTAGCAACACTTCTATCTTTGTATTATTAGCAATTTAGTAGACACTTTTTACATTATATTTATTTCTTGGTAGTTCTTTTAGAAAATTGATATGCTTAAATGTTAATTAAGTAGTTGTCCTACTTTTGTTTAAAAAGAGTGATGTTTTTTTTAGAATAACTACAAACATAATCAACAAATTCTTTAAATAAAAAAAATTATATTATAATGTTTGACTTAGTATATAAAGAAAGTCTTAACCCGACAAACCCGTTTGGGTTGGGTTGAGTCGAGTTTTCCCATCCCACAGTTGGATAGGGTTAGGATTAGAGTTGAGGTATACTAACTACGGGTTGGGCACCAACCCGAGCTCAAGTTTCACA
This sequence comes from Chamaelirium japonicum, assembly GCA_947650365.1. NCBI lineage: Eukaryota > Viridiplantae > Streptophyta > Magnoliopsida > Liliales > Melanthiaceae > Chamaelirium > Chamaelirium japonicum. Next base: position 21,772,988 of record OX393554.1, read on the forward strand.
CCTAATCTTTCTATAAGTGGTTCTGGGAATAATATTAATATAGGTTCACTGTTAGGACCACGGGAAATGTTTTTCAGCCATCCTGCTTTCCATCCAGATCGGGCCATCCTGATGTGGCACTTGATCACAGCCGTCTGTTGCACCCAGCTTCGACAGGTGAATCACACTCAACTTGACTTACTGGCAAAGGGATGGATGTGATCAGTGCTGTGTCAGGATGGCCCGATCCGATGGAAAACTAGATGGCTGAATAGCATTGCTCAAAGGACCACCTATAATCATAAATGTTGGATTGTTCATCACATCCAAAATACTTGGAAGATGTATGTCAGGATAGCTATGAACATCACTACATATGATGGAATTTACAACCCTTTTTTTAATGTTGACATCCAATCATATGATGTTTTCATACTTTCTTTTAATATCATTTTGCCTTTTGTTTTTAATAATTTTCTTATTTTTCGGAAACTTGTTACGACTGCACAATGTAACAGGGCCTAATTGGTCAATATGCTGTGCCGATACTAGAAGAGAAGTCAGTATGGGGAACTGATGCTCCAACTCGAATAGCTTACATGGATACCCAGGTCCAGATTAAATCTTTAGTTGAACTCTTGTTTACTTTGTTTGAAAAATAATACATTGGATCATTATTTCCATATGGTAATTAAAATAATTTGTATTTTTTTTGCAGGACATAGCTCGACTAACATTTATAGCTATGCGCAATGAGAAATTTGACAAGAAGCTTCTAACATTTGCTGGACCTCGTGCATGGACAACCCAAGAGGTAGGGAGTGATCATCTTGTCTAGACCTTACTACCTTGTTATATACAACTGTACTCACCGTGGTAAGCCTGTAATCCATATATCTTGATCATCATCATCCAAGTTTTATCCATCAAGAAGGGTAGGCTATAAGGAAGATTGATAATAATTTTCCAATTGGTTGTCAATTGATGGCAACCCTCTAAGATTCGGGCCGAAAACTAGACCAAGGCAACTTAGCAGGAGTCGGCGATATGCCAAGAAACCTAAAGGCTAGTCAGTGGCTAGGTAGAGTATCTTTATGGTTACACAGTTTAAGCTCATGGAACCCTCCAATGATTGTGCGTTCAACTAAAATACATCTTGATATAGGGAATTGTTCATCTATATGACACAACTATAAGCCAAAGAATTGAAAGGAAACGGCATTCACAACTATAATACATTTTGATAATCTTGTTATAGACTTGTAGACTTGTAGTAGAATTGTGCCTTCAACTTATTAGATGTAGTGTTACTATTAGTCCCACCTCGGTAGTGATATTGCAATGGTGTGCGTTCTCTTCTTATATAAGGAGAGGTAGTCTTACGTAATGGAAGATAAATACAAGGAGTTTTCTCCCCAAAATCCTATTCTCTCTTTTTCTTCCTTGGTAATATGGTATCAAAGTCAGCCTAGGATTTCGGAGATCCTATCTCTGGCCTCGGCCTCCTCGGTTACAGCCGGCTACCTCGGGGATGTCGGGCATAGTAAATTTGTTTTCTCTCATCTCGATCTCTGGTTGAGCTTTTCCGATCGATCTTCTCCTCGACAATCGAGCTTCTATCTTCGATGCACGGACAGATCGCGAGCGCCTTAGATCACAACTTGTGATCATCGTGACATCGATCGCGATCCCCTCTCCTCCTATCTGTGATCCCGAGCCATCCCGAGCCACCCCGATCGCAAGCCCCTCTCCTCTTATCTGAGATCGCTAGCCACTGCTCCTCTCCTCTGTGTGCGATCACAGCCGTTCCTCGCTTGTGATTGGAGATTTCTGCACGTGAGCCCTAGTCCCTGTCCCTCTCCTCTGCATCGTGACCACCGGCCTCCCTCCCCCTATGCTCTGTGCGGGCCTCGGCCGGACAACCTCCCCTCCGCGTGCACTGCCTGCCACCCTTTTTCTTCTCGCCGGTCGGCCTCCTCTCCCGTCTCCGGTGTCTCTCCTCCCTCCGGCTAGGAAACACAGACACTCTTCCGGAGGCCTTGTATCCGTGTCGGATATGGACACGCATCGGACACGTGTCAGACTATGTGTTTTTTTAATTTTAATATTGTTTGGGTCGCGGACACGTTCCGGACACGTTTCGGACATGGGCATGCTGGTGTTCCGGATACACTGCGGACACGCTTCGGACACGAACATGCAGCAGACACTGAGTTAAAACCTAAGCTTGCATTGCATTTCTTTGTTAGTAGGCTTATAGCAACCGCTAAAGCAAAATCAGTAAGGCAATGTCAAAGGATCATTACTGTTTGTGTAGAAGAAGGGAAAAGAGTTACAAATCCTTTATTTACATGCCTCTCTTATCCTACGCACTGAATCATAATGTTAGACATATTGGTTTCATATATATATATATATATATATATATATATATATATATATATATATATATATATATATATATATATATATATATATATATATATATATATATATATATATATATATATATATATATATATATATATATATATATATATGGGGAGGGATACTCTTACTTATGGCCTCTTACTCATATAGTTACCTATGATCTTGGCCGTCCATTAGATCCCAACGTATGGTTCAGATTAGATGGGGAGTTAAAGTAATGGTGTCCGCATTAAATGCGGGCTTTAAATACAGGCATTTAATGCAGACACCATTGCTTTAACTCCCCATCTAATCCGAACCGTACGTCGGAATCTAATAAACGGCCCGGATCATAGGTAACTATATGAGTAAGAGGCCATAAGTATGAGTATCCCTCCCCTATATATATATATATATATATATATATATATATATATATATATATATATATATATATATATATATATGGGAAAGGGTAGCCTACTCCATGGAGTAGGAACTTACCTACTCCATGGGTTATATAGACGCCACCTGACACTTTTTAATCATATTTTTTATTCATGTATGGTCAATCTAATATGGATAGATTAGGATTATGAAAAAAAATCCGAAGAAAAAAACTTAAACCAACTTGATCAAGTTGAAACAAATTTAACGGTAAACTGTGTATCGTAAAAACATATTTTTTTGTGGATGCTAAAAATGCCACTTAGCATATGTTTTTCTCAAAAAAATTTCTTGATAATTGTTGAGAGGGGTGAACCTAACTTGACCAAGTCTTAATTTCCATCAAAAAGTGCAACACGACATCCATTTAACCTATGGAGTAGGTAAGTTTCCTACTCCATGGAGTAGGCTACCCTTTCCCTATATATATATATAAATATAAAATTTAGTGTGTCCCCCAATGTGTCCGTGTCCTGATTTTTTGAAAAATGTCGTGTTCGTGTGTCCGTGTCCACTCTTTTTAGCCCTCCGGTGGGCCTCCTCTACCATGCCACACTTACCGGCCACAAGACCTCCCTATCAGCTGATCTCTCTTGTGCGATCCCTTGCCAGCCAACTGCTCGCACGCCTCCTCCCTTAAGCGATAGATTGACAACGACCGACCTTTCTACCGTCGGCCTCCTCCATCGCGCCTACCGATCACGTTGGCGAGCCGGATCTACCTCCTCTGAGATCTTCTCTCCAGCGACCTCCTCCAACGAGATTTACGGAGACCTCTGAGATCCAGCCTTCTCCGAGTCCTCGACAGTGAAGGGGGGATGCACTTTAGCCCCGGCCGCACCTTCTCGAGGCGTAGCCTCTGCCCTCCTTGCGAGCCCTCGACGGAGCCACTGCAGGTGTGTTTGTGGGGTGATCTGCTTCTCCTTCATCTCGATCTCCTTAACCTTGACGAGGGATTCCTCAAGCCCCTCTATGCGATTTCGCGCCCCTCTCTTGTTCTACGCGACCTCACCGACGACCTCTCTTCGTCGTGCTCGATGCATCCCGGTCGGACCTCACCGGCGGCCTCTCCGTTGCTCGCCGCTAGCCCACCTTACCCCTGTCTATACTTTTCGTCCTTATGCACCACAACCACCTTCTCACTTGTCCTCGGGACCGTTTGCTATGCCCTGCATTAGCGACCTGCGCCTTGCGCTTTGCCGGTCTGGCTGCCTGTGCCCTGCGCCTTGCCTGTCCACCTTGTGCTCTGTCGGTTCGTCTATTCCCTTACACCTTGCGCTCTGTCAGTCCCTACGCCGTGCGCTTTGTCGGTCCGCCAACGCCATGCACTATGTTGGTCTGCATGCGTCTTGGGCTCTGATGGTCTGTCGCCCTGCACTCTATCGGTCCGCATGCGCCCTACGCTCTGCCGGTTCGGTCGCCTACGCTCTGCACTTTGCCGGCTCGCCTGCACCCTGTGTTGTGCCTGAGTCCTCTGCTTTGCCGGCCTACCCATCTCCACCTTGCGCTCTGCCGGCCTGCCTGTGCCTTGCGCTCTATTGGTCCTACTGTACCTGTGCCCTGTGTTCTCCCGGTCCAACTGTGCCTGCGCTCTGCCGATCAAGATCTCTCTCCTTCCGATCGAACCTCTCTTATAGTGAAATTTATACCCTGCTTCCCCTACCGATCAAGATCCTCTCCCTCTTTCCGATTGAGTCTCTCTTCTTGGTTGTTGTCTTATCCTCTCTCGCACAGACCCTCAGATCTTCTCTCTTCGGACACACTAGTGTCGGCTCTCAGATCCTCTCTTCCTGGTTGTGCGATCTTATCAGAGCTACGACTTTATTTCTTCTCCCTCGTTTGTGATGATTGAAATCTTCTAGGAGATGTCGAGTGCTTATTTCGGCCGAGTGCTTTCCTCCTATGGGGTCTCACGCATCCACACCTCTCTTAGCCGATCTCTCCCTTTTCGGCCTCATTTAATGCCGGCTTTCATCACCGCTGGTTTTTCTCTGCTTCGATTCCTAGTGATCCTTACCAGTTCCCTGGTTGACCTGCTTACAAGTTGGCCGGGTTTCCTCGGTTGTCTTGCTTGCAGATCAATCGAGTTCCCAAGACAACTTGCTTGCAGGTCGCCCTGGCACTATCTTTACTTTCAGAATAAAAATATAGATATTTGATGTATTTTTTTTTTCTTTTATTAAGCAAACTGATGTTAGTATATACCTTACATCAGTTTGACAGGGGGGTATTAGATGTAGTGTTACTATTAGTCTCACCTGGGTAGTGGTATTGTAATGATGTGCGTTTTCTCCTTATATAAGGAGAGATAGTCTTATGTAATGGAACATAAATACAAAGAGTTTTCTCTCCCAAAACCCTATTCTCTCTTTCTCTCCCTTGGTAACACAACTAAAAAAATTCAGAGTTGGACGTCGGTGTACCATTGGGCTTTGAACTAGGATCACATTTTCGCATGCTTATCATGAATTCCAGTGCGGTATAAAGACAACAAAAACATATATGGCAAGTTGTGATGTGATTCGAGGGCAATACACTGAAAGTATTCTATAGAGTTCGTGGATGATGATTGCACCCACTAGAGACACTTGGTGTTCGCAAAATTTTCCATTCGTAAGTCTGCAGTTATAGGAGTGGTTAATGTCTAGTTCATGGCATGTTGCATTGGCATGTGAGAAATCCAAAGAATGAATGAATATCCCATCAAAATTTTCTTTAGAAAGAGAACTTTTGCAAGGAAAAACAATCTAATACCAATATCTATAACCATTGATTTTTTTTAATGGAAAGGAGCACTGGAGCTCGGTTTAGATATTCAAGGCATCAGTACATAGGGAATCAGGGATTCTCTGACCCTAGGAGGAACAAAGCAAAGTCCCATGATTGGAATGATTCATTACAAATCATGTATCTTGCAAGATTATGCACGACAGAATTGGAAGTTCTTGGACAGTGGTGATATTAGCTGACTCAAGGTGCTTCAATAGGGATCTGCAATCCAGAATGATGGGTGCTAGCTATAACCATTGTTCAAAAACTCGAAACTCAGACTCAACACGAAAAGTCACCCGAGTAGAGTAAACTCGGTCCAACTCGGCCAAGTAATTCGACTCGAAATCTGTCCGTCGTGTCCGAGTATAGTTGACTTGATCTGGCTCGCCCGAGTTTTACCAAGTTTTAAAACAGTCTTTAACCATAATCTATGCATCCATCTGAGAATGGATGAGTACTAGCACCAGCGATCTACATCAGAGCTCAGATTTTTTTAAAACTGCAAAGCACCAAATTTTGACACATTTTCTCTTTCTAGCTTCCCTGTGAGAGAGGTCCATTTCAGTAGTCTATTTCTTTCCCACTCCAATAACTGGAAGATGGTGGTTCCAGGTGATTACTTTGTGCGAGAGGCTCGCAGGGCAGGATGCGAATGTAACCACCGTCCCCGTTTCGGTCTTGAAGTTCACTCGCCAGCTGACCCGATTTTTCCAGTGGACAAACGATGTCGCTGATAGGTTGGCTTTCTCAGAGGTAACTCTCTACACCCCTTGATGGTTTATTGTTTAGATCATTCATTGAGCAGTAGTTGATCTCGAACATCGGAGCTTAACTATCTCACTTGTTGAACTATGAAATCCAACTGAAGCTCGAGGGTTGATGTTGGGTTGAAAGCCAGTTGTGGAAAACCAACTCCAAGCTATGAAATGAATCCTAACTCGATTCGCTTGACAACAGAGTTAGCCCTTAGCAGAAATGACCAGCGAAATTGAAACGGATTCATATAGCCAGCCCCAAATAGATGGGACAAGGGTTGACGGTGGTCGGTGAGTCTCAAATCTCTTGATGTGTGGGATTTCAGGTCCTCTCGAGTGACACCATTTTCTCGGTCCCGATGACGGAGACGTATGGCCTTCTTGGCGCCGACCAGAAAGACATCGTCACCCTGGAGAAGTATCTGCAGGACTACTTCTCCAACATACTGAAGAAGCTGAAGGGTCTCAAGGCGCAATCCAAGCAAACAGACATCTATTTCTGAGGGGACATTCGAGTCCCAGCTCCCGCGGGGGCGGTGCTTCGCGATCGGTAGAAGCGATCGATCGAGGATTGATCGAGTTGCGTATGATGCAGGCAAAGGTGTGCATTATTTCTGCGTTTTGTGTACATGTTTTTTTTTTTTGGATGGATGTAGCTATACAAGCAAAGGGGTTTTAGCCCGTTTTCACTTCTTGTTCTTTTGCTTTTGGGAAATTTTACTGCCACCCCACAAATCTGTTATCCCACTCCTTAAAAATTGACCTCTCTTTTCCCACTCCATTAAATCCTAATCTAGTTTTCTTTTATTTGATGAATAATTATTAGAGAACAAATAATTATGAAAAAAATGCACCTAAAATAGATTATTTAAAATGTTCTTTTATTTGATGAATAATTTATAGAGAACAAATAAAATTTCAAAAATAATGAAATTATTGAAAAAATATTAGGAAATTTTCAAAAACGATTGTGTTATTTTTAGGGAGTTTGGGATAGGGGTGGGACTTGGGCAGGTTCGACCCGAACCAGACCCGCCCAACCCGAACAATGGACAAGCATGGGCAAAGCTAGCTAAAAACTTGGAAAGATTTGGACAAAAAAATATCAATCCGATTTCAATTTGGATTGGTTTGGGCACCGGTCTTTCCAACCCGAGGAACCCTAGTATAGTGGCTTACTTGCATCCCGTGGAACTCCTTGTTAAATTTCTATGTTTTGGTAGTTTTCTTTATGCAAGTCAAAGATTGTCTGTTTGATGTTGAATACTAAAAATTCGTTTGAAATATGTGAGGATATAGGTTTGAGTTTATGTTTTCTTTATGTAAATTAAAGATATGTTGGTTTTTTTATGCAAATCAAAGATCTGTTGGTTATTTTTTTCCCATCCCTTTATGTTTTACAAGTAATTCTAATTGGGTAGCCCGCCCAATTCGTCCATTTTATTTGCAAATTGAGCAACCCAAACAACCCGAGCAACTTGAATGGGCAAGCACAGTTGGGCTTCCAGGGGTTTCACGGGCAAAACGGGTTAAGGTTTTTGTAAATCGAGTTGGGCATGGGCAGACGCTTCAACCCTTCAACCCGCCCAAGTCCCACCCTTAGTTTGGGATGTAGCCTCATGAAGACTAAGCTAATAGCTTATTAACCCTTAAAAATGTTATATTTACATATCGACCCTTGAAAACTAGTCTACTTGACATATCAACCCTGAGAGTAAACTAGCATCTATTTAGGGGGAATATCTCTGGAATATTCGTAGTTTGACTATTAATAGGATGATTTTACACTTAGTCTACCCAAAGAGGGAAAGTGAAGCATTGAGAATCATACAAAAAAAACCTAATTTCGGACAAAAAATCCTCTGCTCTGCATTTTCTCTAAATTAGGGTCTTTTTGTGATTCTCTGGGGCTAATTGTTCCTCTTCAGGTGAACTAAGTGTATTATTGTCTCAGTAATAGTTAAACCCTGAATATACCTAGAATATTTCCTAAAAATAGACATCAATTAATCCGAGGTGTCGATCTGCATATATAATCTAGTTTTTAGAGGTTGATATGTAAATATAAAGTTTTCAGGGGTTAATATAAAATTATCATAGTTGTCTGAGGTTTACATGTAAAAATCTCAAATTTAAATGGTTGAGTTAGGGGCGGCAACAGATCGGGGTTGGGTCGGATCCTACCTTTATCCGTACCCATATCTATTTGAGTATGAGAGCGCCCATATCCAATCCATACCCATTCGGATATAAGAGGATCCATACCCTACCCATGTGAAAAAAATCAATGTATATTATATTAAAATTTTAAAAAGCTCCTATGGTTTCTTATTATATGGTTTTAGTAGGGTATGAAATTGGGTAGAATTTGGAAAAATGATACGAGTTTGATTGGAATTTAGGTATACTAGTGCATTGGGCACGTGCGTTGCACATGCAATAGTTGCTGATCTATGGATCATTTTACACGTACACAAATTAAAAATAATTATTTTAGCATACGGTATGAACACATGAAATAACGATAGGGGCATAAGGGCATATTGGTAACTTTTGTATGGGCCACAATGGGAAGTGCAAGAATGCAACACTTCCTTGTTTTTTTTTTGATGACATAGGATCTAAATAAGGGGTATATGTATATGATATATATATGTCAAACTGTATTATCTACACAAGTTAGAGACAATTAGGTTTTGGGTTTCAAATATGGGAGTTCAGGTACCCATACCCATACCCATACCTGAAAGTTAATCGGGTAGAGTTCCTATACCCATACCTTACTCAAGTATTGTAAAAAGTAATAAGATAAGTATCCATACCCGAAAGTTAATAGGGTAGAGTTACTACACCCATGCCCTTCTAGGTAGAGTTTCTATAACCATACCCTACCCAAACTTTGTACAACCCATACTCATACTTGAAAGTACATTTGTACCTATAACTAGAGGCGGAGCCAACTAAGGCCCAGTAGGGGCACCTGTCCCCATTTGGATTTGAAATGTTAAAGGTCAATTTCCCTTTGCCCCCCTAAAGTTTAGCTCAAAAAACATTTAACCCCCTTGTAGTTAATTTTTTTCCAAATCGCTTCCCAAAGTTTGAAATATTAGCACAGTACCCCTTTTGTCAACTACTTAATTTCCCCATTTGGTAGCACTCATTTGGTGCCGTACCACTCAAAAAAAAAAAACCCTCATTTGGTAATGTTTATCTGATCAAAAACTTATTTGAAGGGTGAAAAATGTAGTTTTTTTAACTATAGAGGGGTTAAGTTTTTTTTACCTAAACTTTAGGGGGACAAAGTGTAATTTATCTAAATTTTATACCCCTTAGAGGCATGTGTCAGTCCAGCCCTATGGAACCCCCACCCCACTAAAATCTAAATCCAAGAATGGTCGCCAAATACAATTAGTGCATCTGAAGAAAAAAAAACAATTCATCTCCAGTAACCAACCTCGATGACGACCTTGAAGTGTTTGCTGCTCACAAGTCGCAGCCTCGCAGGGGTTACACCGGCGCACCACACAATCTGCTACTTTGCTAGACTGACTTCGGAGCATCGATTTCCCCTGCTTGACTGCATCCAGTGTCCCTTAAAACATTAGCCTGTTAAGTTCTACTCACGCTTGCAATATCATGAAAAGAGATAATTTTTAAGGTTTTAAATTTTCTTGGCCCCCTAGAGTGAAATCCTGGCTCCGCCACTGCCTATAACCATACCCGAGGTTTCGGGTCGGGGTCGGGTCACAAGTTAGAGGGGCAATTGGGTTTCTGGTATGGGTATTGGGGAATCCATACCCATACCCGAAAGTTAATCGGGTAGAGTTCCTATGTCCATACCCTACCCAAACATTTTTCTTGATCTTGTTTTAAAACATAGGATTGATAAGAGTAAAACGGGTAACAAAATGCAGGATGCAAGAAAGAATGGGTTAGTGGGTCAGTGGGATTGGCCTTTCCATTATAGCCCTTGTTTTTTTAATGGATAAATAAGGTTCAATTGATTAGTTGTAAAGAAGAGAAGGGCAAAATAGGAAACAAAAGTAGGATGGAAGGAGGAATGGGTTAGTGGGATTGTTATTCCCACAATATCCCTTGGTTTTTTAAATAGATAAATAAGACTCAGTTGGTTAGTGCCAAAAGGGTAATATTCTTGGATGGTATTTGTAATTTGTATAGGGATAAAACGGAAAGAGAAAAAATAACATATTACGGTCTTAGCCCTTGAGTTTGTTTTATGACAGGATTCAAAATATTGGGTATGGATTAACATATAAGGTGAAAAGAAAAATGGGAACATATGCAAAATGATGGAAAGATGTAAGGATCCAAAACTGCGGATTTATCTGAGGAGGTATGGATTACAATCAGTGGCGGACCCAGGATTTTTCTTCAGGAGGGGCATAATTATTAAAAAGTAACTACAATCGCTGCCTCACAGTCAAATGCATCGGCAGGCGGCGTGACAACGTCTCTACCCTTCCTTCAATCGCGCAACCAAAGGCCTATTAGGATTTTGCTTCTAGTAAAGAAGAATTTCGACCCTCAAGAGTCCTTCGAAAATTTGGAACTATAATTGACCGACTCGATCAGGATGCACGAGTTGTAAATAATAGACCATATTTTATTTTCTTTTTTTTGCCAGGGGGGAGGGGGGGCGGGGGGGAGGATTTCATACATACTCCCAAAAACCTATAAATAGGTCCTGATGCCCACTCGATTCTTATTCACTAAGGGCCATGGGATGAACTCTACGACGATGCCACGTGTGCGGGAGGTGACAGAAGGCGGTGGGTGTTGGCTGGATAGTGGTGGGCGTCGATGGCCGGCAAACGGCGAGCCGGCCATGGGTCACCAATACAGGTGGCGATGGCTGGTGGTGGCTGGCAGCGACGGGTGGCCCATGTGGCGGTGGGGGTGGGGGTTAGTGGCATGACAGTGGATATTGGCTGGCGGGGGATGGTGGCCAGTGAGACGGTGGTGGCCACCTCCATGTGAAGTTGGCAACCAAAAGTTTGCTAAAATTTATTTTTTGATAAATTACACTTTGCTCCCCCCTGAAGTTTAGCTCAAAAACATTTAACCCCCCTATAGTTAAAAAATAACATTTTGCCCCCCTTCAATTCAGCTTCGATCAAATAATTACCAAATTAGGAAATCAAGTAGTTGACAAAAGGGGTATTGTGCTAACATTTCAAACTTTAGGGAGTGATTTGAAAAAAAATAAACTATAGGGGGGTAAAGTGTTTTTGAGCTAAACTTCAAGGGGGTAAGTGTAACATACCTTTTTTTTTTCCAAATTGAGGGGGGGCTTGAGCCCCCCCTAGGCCCAATGTAGGTCCGCCCCTGATTACAATGTGTTTGGAGTCCAACCGTACTATCGAATATACAAAAGTTGGACAGGAAATAGGCATCGGGTTTCAGGTCTGGGTATTGGGATACCCATACCCGAAAGTTGTTCCAAGAGAGCTACTATACCCATATCCTACTCAAACCTTAATTTGGACACAAAATATATACCCATATCCTACTCAAACCTTAATTTGGGCACAAAAATTGCCACCCTAGCTAGGTTGATTTTCCACTTAGATAGCAATTTTTGACTTCTCTTGACATTCAGCACTGCTCTCTCTCTCTCTCTCTCTCTCTCTCTCTCTCTCTCTCTCTCTCTCTCTCTTCACACGTGTGCGATAAAGATTCGCACGTTGGGCATGTTTTGATCGGGTACCGAACCCGCCAAACCGGTGTCGTTTCGTTTCTGTTTTGCTCCCCATCGTCCCCTTGGTTCTGGTTCGCATGTCAAACCTTCTTTCCGCCCCCCTCGACCACCAACCCACTACCACGTCGTGACACGTGTCACCAGACCGGAGAGCACCGGGGTTGAGCATTACCCTCCAAAGGTACGGAAAATTTCCAGCACAACCTGCGTACCATACAACCACCGGGGCCCACTGCGGTTAAAGAGACATGGGATTAGAGGTGTTCATCGGTTCGGGTTGACCCGCCAAACCGAACCGAACCGGTCTATTTAGTTCGGTTTGGATTGGATATTTATGACCGTTCGATTTGGTTCGGTTCAAAAAAAAAACTCCGCTATGGTCGGTTCGGTTCTAGGTTGTGAGTTTTTTAACCCGAACCATTGGTACTATAAGCTCAATAGTTACTACTATATAGTGTACAGTCTCATTAATATTATACATTACATGGTGGTGATCCCAATTATCATCATTCGGTGCATTCAAAACTTTCAAGTGTTCAACGGTGTGATGAAACTGAAAAGTGAAGGGTGATACCCACATAATTACTAGCACCGCCAAATCCCAACTTATAAAATATCTCAAAGTGAAAAATTAAGGGTGTTATTAGTAATTCTATAGGGGCAAATAGTAGCACCCAAAGTTAAAGGCTTAAAAATGAAATCTGAATCAACTCAGCGGCTCAACCATTCACACCTCACGATATGATGAGAGTGATTTGAAAGACCCGCAAAACCGAACCGAACCAAACCGAACTTTTCCGGTTTAGCTTGGTTTGATTTTTACCAAGAAATGGTTTGGTTCGGTTCTATTTTCTAGAGAATCAATCAGCTTGGGTTCGGTTTCAAATTTATCAAAAAACCGATCCAATCCGAACCATAAACAGTGAACACACCCCTACATCGGATTATAACGGCCCCCGTGCTGATAGGCGTTGGTCCTTTGGGGGAAGTGGGCCCCGCGGTTGCATGGTACGGATGTGCCGAAATAATTCCCGCAAAGGTGAGCCCTTGGATGCGCTTCATGCTGCAACGAAACAGGTGCATCGCACTTAGGTTTACCCTCCAGGCGAATCCAAGGGCTCACGTTGGAGGGTAACGTTCACACCCGGCGGCGATCGAAACTGCTCTCTTTCCTCGACCTACGTTACCCCCGCGTGTCAGCAAAAAAATAGCTGTCCACACCCGTGTCACCCACTCGACGTGTCACTAAAATCGGTGAGATGAACGTACGATGAAGCGTGTGTGTAACTTTTACCCAGACGGCGTGTGCTCATAGAATTGCCCTTCCACCAGATCCCAACGTACCGGCTACCAACATTCAGATCATGAATGCGTCCGAGTATCCGACGTTCAGTTACAAAACCCCCTCCCCCCCCCCCCCCCCTCACCTCCCATGACATCTTCGTGCTCCTCCAACCCTTCAAACCCTAACCCCCCCTTTCTCGTCGGGATCTCGAAACCCTAATCGGTCGATGAGAAGGTTCGGCTGATGCATCGCGGCGACGAGCAATACCAGCGCCACCGGTGGTGCACCGTTGCGGCGGCGGCTTACTTCTCCAAGTGGATAGAATGGCGCATGTCCATCCTCCTGACCGCCCCTCTCCTCCTCGTCATCCTCCTCCTCTCTCTCTCCTACTCGACCTCCATCCCCGCCTTCTCCGTCAGATCCTTCCTCCGCCCCCGCCCCCGCGCCCAGTACCCTCTCCTAGTCTTCCCATCCGATCAGTACGCTACTCCTCCTCCTCCGCCGCTGCCTCCGGTGGCGCCCGGTCATGAGGGGGAGACGGAGGCGACGAGGAGGAGGCGGACGAAGGACGAGCTGGACCGGTCGCGGATCGCCATCTGCCTCGTCGGCGGGGCCCGGCGGTTCGAGCTCACCGGGCCGTCCATCGTCCGGAACATCCTCCGCGAGTACCCCAACGCCGACCTCTTCCTGCACAGCCCCCTCGACAAGGATGCCTACAAGTTCTCCCTCCTCCGCGCCGCCCCCCGGATCGCCGCCGTCCGGATCTTTATCCCCGACCCCATCCCCGAGACGGAGTCCCAGGCCCGCGTCCTCACCTCCCGCGACTCCCCCAACGGCATCCAGGTGTACCGCCCGTTCTCCAATATTGTTAGTTACGTTCCGTTAGTATTTCACGCTTTTAATTTCCTCTATTTTCGGTACTTATTTTTTAATGGAGGGAAATGCTTCTCCATCGACAAAAACTTTGACAAACCATACCCATGCGCTCTGGCGGTGGGTCCGCCTGGTGCGGATGCCTCCGGCCCCCACCAATAGGCCATGGGTCTGGTCTGTCAAAGTTTTTGTCGATGGAGATTGTTCAAATAGTAAACCTTTATTGGCTATAGGATGACTATATATAAGAGTGTTGAGTTACAATAAGTCTAGCCAATAGTTTCGGTTTACATGCATGCACTTCACGAAATAATATCAGATTAAGAGAAAATTCATGTATAACGCTTGTTTGCTTAAGGGATCCTTTGATAAAGTGTTTTTTTAAAAAATACCACATATGTGCCCATGAGATATAACAAAGTTTGGATTTGGTACTTATTTGGCGGGGGTCGGTTCAATTCGGATAAATTCAAAAATGTTTGAAAAAAATTCATAGAAAATTCGGGGATGCTTTAAGTAATAAAATAGATGTATACTTCACATATATCACAAGTGCGCAATCATTCAATAAACAATGTAAGTAATATTTGTGGGTGCAAAAATTATACCGGATCGGACCCACATGGGCCCGCGCAACAATCCAAATAGGCATGCCTAGGCCCATAATCAACACCACCTCCGCATTGCCACCTATATCATCACTGCCATATAAGCATAAGCTTCAGCTATAAAAAAACCCCTATGAGATTCAGGAAAAATGATTGGTCATTCAATCAAAGGAGAAGGATTCCAGAGCCAGAGCTAGAGCTCACTTCTCTCCTTCTTATTCTCTTCTAGTTGTCCCGTGCAACTCTGCTGTATAAAGCTTCACTTGGCATGTCGAGAGAAGGCTTCCCCTTTTATATTCATTATAGTGAAAACCAGGTGACACCTCTTGCCCGGAGACGTAGGTCGTAAGAGTGAACTTCGACAACAACTCCTCGTGTTTTCGCTCTCTACTCTCTAATCTCTCTAACTCTACAAACCAAACAATTTAATCAAGAATTATGGGCGCGAGGTCTTTGATAAAGACGGCACAAAAATTTCCTCCCATATAAAGCATACATCAAAATTATGTAAAAGTCAATATATAGCATAATCAAAGTTCATATAATGATCGAAGTTCATATTTAAATCATAATTATCTAATCCCAAATGTCAAACTACAATTTAAAAATCAAAACTTAATCCGTTTCAATATATCATCGAAGTCATCGATGATATTGAAAGATGAACTTAATTCGTCGAGCAATCGAGATCCTCGAGGAGAAGCACCCCACGTGCCACGACGGCATGAGTCACAACTCGCAAGCCCTAGAAGGAAAAATTACGAGGTGAAGCGAAGGCGTTGATGCTGTGGAGACGAAGCGAGGCGATCTGATTTATTTCTGGCACGAAGGGCCGGGCTAAAAAGGAAAAAAAAAACTACTGAACCAAAATGATCAGCGACTAAATCTGCATCATCGACTTTTTTGCAAATTGGTGAACTTGATCGATGTCTGGTCATCGGTTAAATTGGCATTCATCCTCAACGCGAATAATCGACGAATTTAGTTGAACTTTGTGACAGATGATACTGTTTGACATAAATCATCGGACTTACTATTGTCACTGTTGCTACAATTTTTTTTGACTGATACAGTGATTTTAGATACAGTGATTTTGATTATGTTTAGGGTTAGGGTTCACTGTTATAGATATAAAATTATGGTCAAAGTTTACTATTTTGGGTATAGAATTATGGTTAGGATTAGATTTAGGGTTATGAATCACTACTCTAGGGGTATAGAAGTAGGGTTAAGATTCACTATTTAGGATATAGGTTTAGGGTTAAGGTTCACTATTTAGGATATAGAAGTAAAGATAAAATAGGGTTTCACAACATGACAATCATTTTGAAAATTTTCTAAACATTTTTGGTTTAATTGAATTGTAAATGGAAGGATATATATATATATATATATATATATATATATATATATATATATATGGGTCAGGTTCAATGGACACTGTTTTTGCACTCAATTTTTTATACTGATTTTTCATCCAGATCGGGTCGCTTTACATGGCACTTGATCAGGTGAATCATACTCAACCCTGCTGCACATAATTTGACGGTTGTAATCATGTGTCACGTCAGATTGGTCCCATTCGGATGGAAGACTGGATGGTTGAATAGTAGCCACGCAATTTATAATTGATTTTTCTGATAGATATTTAATTTTTGGCAGGGGCTATTGCAATATTTTACTCTGGTGGAAGGCTGCCTGACGATGATCAGCTCGCACGAATCGCGAGGCAACTTCACGTACGACTGGATCGTGAGGACCCGGGTGGACGGGTACTGGTCTGGCCCACTCGATCCCGGGGTGTTCGAGCCGGGATCGTACCTGGTCCCCTCGGGCTGCCAGTACCGTGGCCTCAACGACCGTCTCGGGGTGGGCGACCGGGCCACCTCCACGGCGGCGCTCTCCCGGCTCTCCCTCATTCCCCGCCTCGACGCCGCGGGATATCGCCAGCTCAACTCGGAGTCGGCCTTCAAAGCCCAGCTGAAGGTGCGGGGGGTGCCGTGGCGAGAGACGCGGCACCCCTTCTGCATCGTGAGCAACCGACGGTACGAGTTCCCGCCGGGGAGGCACGGGGTGCCGGTGGCGACGATGGCCAGTCCGGGACCGCTGAGCGGGGCCAAGTGCCGGCCGTGCCAGGCGGTCTGCACGGGGGCGTGCGCGGAGGACGTCGGAGGGAGGTTGGACCCGGGGTGGAGCTGGACGGAGTGGAGGAACGGGAGTTTGGAGCTGTGCGATGGGAGCCGTGGGTGGGAGACTGGATGGGAGGGGATCTTCGACAGAGTTGCCGGAGCTGAGGCCGCCACGGCACGGAGGCGGATGGTGGGGATGGAGGTGGCGGGGTGCGCCCGGGACTTCGAAGACATGAGGCGGCAAACTGCTAGCTGGGCGGCTCCGACCCCGGCCGAGATCTGTCGGCTGGGTCTGTCCCGGTCCCGGTCTGACAATGTGTCGACCAAACCGGTTTCTTTGTAAGTACGTAGTTGTTCTTCATGGTTCTTTTCAAGTATACGGTATACCACAATACTGTCTTCAAGTATAGAGCCTCATTTTCACATGGAGGCTATGAACCTCAAAGGTTTGAGAATTCGAGTTGAGGGTCGAAATATAAATAATAAAAATTTAAATTTTAGTACGTCTGATTCCAATAATAAATGATTAATTAGCTGCTAAATAATATTTTTTTGTAGGCACCCGAGATCAGTGATCGATTCCTGCTTTTATCGAATTAATAACTGGCAGGGCGCTATCTTATCCCTCTTTTTTAGTGAACGTGTCACGATTTATTATTCTATTTTTAACATTTTTTAATTGGTATTTTATGTCTAATATATCGATTTAAATATGAACGAAATAATAAATACAATATTGATTGATGAAAAAGGGGGAAACATAAAAATTATAGCCAAGTGATGTAGAAACAACTTTAGAAACGAAAAAGACTAAACACGAACAAGGGGATCCACTGAAGAAGCTCGGAACAAAAAGGAGTCGGATTCGAATCATACCGAGCCAGATCCTAATCCGACAAAATTGAATCCGAACCAAGTCGAATTGGTTTAACCGAATCCGAATCGTGTCATATTTCAGGTTCGAGGATGTTTCGGTCCTGATCGGCAGACCCAACCTCATCGACATCGGATTAACTCCGGCCATCTCGAATTGTGTTGGTGATAGAAGTCGGCTTGACGTGATGACGTTTGTTGAGAGCCGAGTATGGTGGCTTATAATTTGAGTTCAGATCACCTTCGGACGGTCGGTGGGCCCGCATTACAGTCGCACGATGACAGACGATCCGAATTTGAATCGTACTACAGCCGATCGCATGCGGCTGTGATGCACACAGGGCCCACCAACCGGGGTCAGCCGACTGGAGATCTGAACTCATTAGGGCTGGCAATTTCGGAGTTGACACGGCAGACCCAACACGAAGTTAGTGGGTCCGGGTCAGGGCTAAACGGGTTCGGGTCGTAAACGGGTCGACACGATAGACCCGTTTAATAAACGGTTCGGGTCCGAGTTTAGGGTCCGGACATGGTATACCCGAGAAGACCCGTTTAGTATTCAACGGGTCGTGTCAGGTCGGGTCAGGTCTACCCGCAATCTGATACTATAATATATAATACCAGCGGGTCTTTCGGGTCAGGTCGGGTCGAGTCGGATTGGGTCGGATCGGGTCAACTGAATAGACCTGGATGGTAAACGGGTTTTACCGGGTCTTATCGGGTCTATCCGTTTATTAGCGGGTCGTGTACGGGTTTAGGATCTATACACGATTAGTTAAACAGGTCGGGTCCAGATCTACGGGTTTTGGACACGACCCGACCCATTGCCACCCCTAGAACTCATACAATTTTCAAAAACGGACGTTAGGCCATTGTCCGATGACGTGGATGTTGGGACTGAGATGGTGGGTTACAGTTGCCATCTTTGGTGTGCTGAAATGACTTGGTGAGCCGTCCATCGTCTTAGGTAGCCACAGGTCCACAAGTCAGCATCCAAGAATGCCATTTCCCTTCAACCTTTTACTTTGTATGGAAGCTTCAACTCACTGCCATGGCGGCTCCGCCGACGGCCCACCAACTTGTATTGACTGAGCCCGGTTGCGACCGCCGGCCCACCAACTTGTATTGACCGAGCCCGGTTGCGACTGCGGTGCCAAGCTTAAGTTTTTGGTATTTTGTTTGTGAAATTAATCTACGGGTTTGAGGGAGGTTGCGTTAGATCGTTGCTCGTAGTTCAAACTCTGGCTCGGATGTTAGAATCTTTCGAAAGACCCCATTTTGAAGAAATTTTGACGAGATCCACATTCGACGCCACAGGTGGGTTCAGATTTTTCTATGGAAACTTATACAGGGGGTCTTGCCAACCATATCCATTTTACGACATCGGATTAAGATGGGTTTTGTGTGCTGCCCATGGTATACCACTTGCTACACAAACAAACAAACTCAATAACCTATTGGAGTGTTAGTGATAGTGTACAGTGTTGAGATACACATACTCGTAGATTTTCTGTATAGGATACCCTTCTTTGTATCATTTATATATTTGGTCCTTGACCTAATGAGAGGAGCAATCCATTCTCTCCAAAAACCCTAGCCTCTCTCTCTCTCTCTCTCTCTCTCTCTCTCTCTCTCTCTCTCTCTCTCTCTCTCTCTCTCTCTCTCTCTTATGCTAGGTAATCTCTGTTTCATGGTATCAAAGCGGGTTTTTTCGTGAGATTTCGACGTTGCCCTTGCTCCTTGTTGAGATTACTTCTCCCTCGTAGATCCGTCGAGTGCAGCTCCTCCCAAATATGTTCTGGCCTCGCAGATCCGTCTCCCTAGCAGATCTGGTGCAGATATGCCCTCAGCTCCAATCCGACGCAGATTTGCCCTCGCAGATCTCATGCGCGGTCCGAGAGCCTCAGCTCCAACGCAGATCCCTCACATATCTGCCGGATCCGGCACAGATCCGACGCAGATCTGGTCTCCTTCGCAGTCTGATGCCATCGCACGACTCTGGCGCAGATAAGTGATTGCACGACTCCAGCGCAGATCCGACCTCTGGCAACTTAGAAGCCAGATCCGGCCTCCGGTGACTGACCTCCTGAGCTCGAGATCCGGCTGCCATCGCACGACTCCGGCGCAGAACTGTGATCACACGACTCCGACACAAATCCGACCTCTGGCGACTGAGACGCCAGATCTGGCCTCTGGCGACTGAGCTCCTGAGCTCGAGATTTGGCGGCCTTCTGAGCTCAGTTCGTCGAAGCCGCTCGCCTCCTCCCCTTGAACTGTAGCTCCCTCCTGAGCTCAGATCCTATGGCCTCCTGAGCTCAGATCTGTATAGTCCTCCCCTACGCACTGATCCGCCTCAGGTCCAGATCTGCTGTGATCCATCATCGAAGCTGCCTCTGGATCTACCTTTTGTGCTCCTTTCTCTGATCCGACGGCTTGCTGTGAGATCCGCTTATCCACATATTGGTGACCTCCGCCGACAAGCGACCCTTCGCACGTGAGCCACAATGGTTGACTCCTCCTCCATCGATGCCCCTTCGCCCATGCCATTACACTCCGAGAGCCTCCCGTTCGAGTATACTAGCGACTTCCTGCTGAGCTCGACAGACTTCCCTCTCGCCTCCTTCGCAGACTGGGAAGCATGGACAGCTACCGTCCAAACCACACTTCTTGGACGTGACCTCCTTGGATTACTCGACGGCACCACCCTAGCACTGAGTCAGGCTTTCCCCGCCACCCTTCAAGCGTGGCGCCTTCGTGATGCACGGGTCGCCGCCTACCTTGTCGTCTCGGTCGATCGAACGATGCGCAAAGACCTCACCGCCCTTGGGGCATCAACAGTAATATGGCGCTCCCTAGTTGAGCGTTTCGTGGAGTCTAGCGGCCCTCGCGAGTATGCTCTTCTCTCCTAGGTCCAGTCCGAGCAGTAGGGCGATCATACGATCCAGCAGTTCCATGCGCAGTTGCATGGTTATTGGCGAGAGCTTCAATTGCTAGTCCCTCTTGTCCCGGCCGAATGCCGTGCCGCCCACCAGACATTCTGGGAGCGCTGTCAACTTTATCAATTCCTGATGGCCCTTCGACTAGAGTATGGCCCACTTGCCGATGCCTTGATCCACCGGGACCTGCTTCTTCGTTTGGATGCTGCCATTGCTGAGTTCGTCGCCGAAGAGACCAGGCAGCGTACCATCGCCACCAGGGCACCTTCACCCCCCTCTAACTATACTGGCGTTTTTGCTGCAGCCCTGGTTGTCGATCTCTTCCACTTCTGCTTGTGGTCGTAATCGGCTTGTGTGCACTCACTGCCACAAACCAGGTCACGTTGTCGCCACCTGTTGGAAGCTGCATCCCGAGAAGCGGCAAGGACCCCAAGGTTGTGGTCGACCAGTTGGCTCTACTGCTGCTACTGCTATCGCTCTATCCTCTTCTCGCACGGTTCCATCTTCACCCCACGGTTTCTTGGACGCTCCCGACACTACTCAGCTCCTTCAGCAGCAACTTGCACAGCTTCAGCTTCGCTTAGACCAACAGGCGGCCTTCAGCTCTGCTAAGGCTTCCAATGCCTCTAGCTCCTTTGCTCACTTAGCTACTCCCGGTACCTTCCCTACTTGGATTCTAGACTCTGGGGCCTCCCATCACATGATCTCAATGCTTCTCTGCTTATCGATTGCCGACCGGCATCGCACATCCTGTTGATACATATTGCTTTCTCTAGCCATCTTGTAGTGTGGATTGATCACTACCACTATAGAGCCGAGCGGCCGCCTCTCTTTACCCACTGTGTTGCATGTCCCCCAGCTTCGCATGGAGCTCATCTCTATTAGCAGCCTTTGTGACTTTGGATGTGTCGTGACCTTTTCCCCTTCTTCTTGTGTTGTGCAAGATCTACATACCGGACGGGTGATTGGTGTTGGTCGTAGGTCAGGCGGGTTGTATCACCTCGAGCATCTTCATCTTTCCATCATTTCTCCTCATGGCGTCTGTAGTTTAGCTTCTCCGATGCTGACTTGTGGCACCGGAGACTCGGTCACATTTCTGAGTCTCGACTTAAGGGTTTACTCCAGACTGAAGCTCTAGGTCATTGCTCTTTTTCTTCTTTATCTACATGTACCGGTTGCAAGCTTGCCAAAGCTATAGCCTGACCTTTTTCTTCTAGTATCTCTCAGAGTTATGCTCCTTTTGACCTAGTGCACTCTGATATATGGGGTCCTACACCTCTTCTTTTGATGTTTGGCTATCGCTACTATATCTCTTTCAGCAATGACTTTAGCCGATATACTTGGGTCTACCTTCTCCAGCACCGCTCCGAGGTTCCTCAGGTCTACCAGATCTTCACCTTGATGGTCCATACACAGTTTGGTTGTCGCATCAAGACCTTTTGGTCTGATTGCACCCTCAAGTACCTCTCTACTGCTATGCGGATATTTCTTCAGTCCCATGAGACCCTATTCCAGCACTCCTATCCTCACACACATGAGCACAACGAAGTAACGGAGAGGAAGCACCATCACATCCTTGAGACGACGCGTGCTCTTCTTCACTCTGCTTTCGTTCAACGCACTTTCTGGGCTGAGGCTATCTTGACCTCAGTCAACCTCATCAACATCACCCCTTTGTCTGTTCTCCTGGGTGGTGTATCTCTCCACGAGCGCCTTTTCTTTCCTCTCCTGACTACAGTCTGCTTCATACCTTTGGGTGCACCTGTTTCATTCTCCTTTTGCCCCACGAGCGCACAAAGTTGTCTGAACATGCAATTAAATGCATCCTCTTAGGGATCAGTGTCGAGCACAAGGGGTATCGTTGTTATGACCCCTTGACTCGTCGCCTTTGCATCTCTCGACATGTCTCATTCATCGAGGATGCCCCTTAATACTCTTCTGCATCTCAGAACCTCACTTTTTGGAAAGTCTTCCCACCCTGTCTCTGACTCTCGACCCTCTTCCACTACCTCTTTCACCTAGATCTGCTTCTCCCCCTGCTTTTGGTGATCCTTCCATGGAGTCTTCCTCCGACACCTCTCCTCGATCCCTCCGTCCCCTCTTCCCCTCCGTCATCGATTACCTCCGTTGGTCCTCCTAGTACTCCCGACGCCTATGGTACTCCGCCTGCTACACCCAGTCTGACGTCACTGGTCGTGGATCCACCGTCCCGATACCCTCAGCACGAGCACTACCCACCTGATAGTTTCAGCTTTGCCTCTGGACCACCTGACCATTTTGGTTTTGCCACGGTCACCTCCTACTCACTCCAGTTTACAGCCTTTCTTGCAGCCCTTCACACTGACCAGGAGTCCCAGTCGTACTGGGAGGCCGTTCAGTCCCCTCAATGGCAGAAGGCCATGAGTGAGGAGTTTTAGGCTTTTGAGCAGACTATGACTTGGGACATCGTCCCCCTTTCTGTTGGTATTGAGCTTGTCAATTACCGATAGGTCTACAAGGTCAAGCGACAACCTGATGATTCCATCGAGCGGCACAAGGCTCGATTGGTGGCCCGTGGCTTCACTCAGGCATACAAGATAGACTACGAGGAGACTTTCACACTTGTAGCTCAGATGACCTCCATTCGTGCACTCCTAGTAGCTGCACCAGTTCGTCGATGGCCTCTTCTCCAGATGGACGTGAAGAATGTCTTTCTTCATGGTGACCTTTTAGAGGTCGTCTATATGCAGCTACCCCCTGGTTTAAATACTCCTCCCCAATATGTCTGTCGTCTCCATCAAGCTATCTATGGGCTTAAGTAGGTCTCTCGAGCTTGATTTACGTGTTTCTGGTGCGTCATCACTGAGATTGGCTACATTGAGAGCTCGCAGGATCACTTGCTATTTGTATGGTCTTCTCCTCAGGGCCGGGTGATTCTCCTACTATACGTCGATGACATGATCATCATAGGTGATGACTCTGCTGCCATCATCTCCCTTCAACAGCATCTTCGGTGCCAGTTTCTAATGAAGGACTTAGGTTCTCTTCGCTACTTCCTCGAGCTAGAGATCACCCACAGTGAGCGAGGGATTTTGCTCTCCTAGTAGAAGTACACCACTGACATCCTCAGCCGATCTGCACTTTCCGATGATCGCTCTGCTGCCACCCCTCTCGAGCTTCACATGAAGCTTCATCCCACAGACAGTGAGCCTCTCTCAGACCCTACTCGGTATCGATAGATCGTTGGTCAATTGGTCTATGTCTGCATCACCAAGCCCAATATTGCTCACGTCGTTAGCATTGTCAACCAGTTCGTCGAAGCCCCTTACTCTGCTTACTATACTGCCCTTCTTCGGATTCTCCGTTATCTCTGAGGCACTATCACCCGGTCGCTTCGACGAACTGGCTGACAATGCTAACGACACTATCAACACTCTTCACCCGATGTACTACCGCACCTGGTTACTGTGTTCGCCAGGTATTACGGTCGTATAAGGGTGTCACCTCGGACCGAGTAGGGTCGATCCTGGCCAAATCAACACCCTTATACGACCGTAGTACCTGGCGAACACAGTAACCAGGTGCGGTAGTACATCGGGTGAAGAGTGGCTGGCCATCATGCGACATCATCCTAGATTATCTCTAAGAAGCCCCCTCAAATGTAGCGTTGTCCCTTGCCGACAACCCCGCGCACCAGTGGCTTAGGAATATGACCGAAAAAGTGCCAGTTTCAAATGGGGCTAAAATTCTGAAAATACACTATTTTCAGTACCGACACTTCTTGGCCTCCTCTAGCAGCCCCAATAACGAGGTGTCAGCATCAACAAACAGCTCACCCCTCGGTTTCGTCAGAAAACCGAGAGGGGGGAGGTGTCAGCATCAACAAGTAGCCCACCCCTCGGTTTCGTCAGAAAATCGAGATGGGGGGTGTCGGCATCAACAAGCAGCCCACCCCTCGGTTTCGTCAGAAAACCGAGGGGGGGTGTGCCGGCATCAACAAGTAGCCCCCCTCGGTTTTCGTACAAATACCGAGTGGAGAGGGGGCGACGGCACACCATCAACAACCCACCCCTCGGTTTTGTCGGAAAACCGAGAGGGGGTGTGTGTCGGCATAAACAAGCAGCCCCCCCTCGGTTTCGCACAAAGAACCGAGTGGGGAGGGGGTG
This sequence comes from Chamaelirium japonicum, assembly GCA_947650365.1. NCBI lineage: Eukaryota > Viridiplantae > Streptophyta > Magnoliopsida > Liliales > Melanthiaceae > Chamaelirium > Chamaelirium japonicum. Next base: position 21,797,918 of record OX393554.1, read on the forward strand.
ACGGTACACCGTCAGCAGCCCACCCCTCGATTTTGTCAGAAAACCGAGAGGGGGGCGTGTTGGCATCAACAAGTAGTCCCCCCTCGGTTTCACACAAAAATCGAGTGGCGATGGGGTGACGGCACACCATCAACGCGCAACCCCCCTCCTCGATTTTGTCTGAACTGAGAGGGGGAATTTTGTTTTCTACAACAACGCTCCTCTCGGTTTTTTTTTTTTAAAAAAAAAAGAAGAAGAAGAAGAAAGGAAAGTGCCGAACCCGTCACGTGTGAAGAAAGAAAGGAAAGAGAGAGAGAAGCCTGCTCCCTTACCGAAGTCCAAAGCAAAGAGAGAGAGAAGCCTCCTATCTCACCGAAGTCCAAAGCAAAGAGAGAGAGAGAGAGAGAGAGAGAGAGAGAGAGAGAGAGAGAGGCCGGCTCTCTTACCAAAGTTCAAAGCAAAAAGAGAGAGAGAGAGAGAAGCTGCTCTCTCACCGTGGACTAGGGGTGAGCGTCGGTTTTGTCGGTCGGTTTCGGTGTCGGTTTTATTTTTTTTCGGTTTTTGAAAAATCAAAACCGAAACCGAAACCGAAATGGTCGGTTTTTGTCGGTTCGGTGTAATCGGTTTTTGGTTCGGTTTCGGTTCGGTTTCGGTTAATATGAGTTATGCTAGAACCCTTGGCTCTTGAATCTTAATCGCCAGTTCATCAAAAATAAGTGGATGATTATGTTCTTACATAGTGCCAAAATGAAAGTTCAAAGCAAAATCAACCGACGTTCACTCTTTTGAAGCATTGTAGATGTAACATAATTACTTCGTACTTGCACTTACTTGAAACAAAAGTATTATGGCCGTTGTGTTTATGATTTAAGAAGTCGGGTCGGTTTTTTTGGTTTCGATTCGGTGTTTCATACCCGGGAACCGAAACCGAAACCAATTTAATCGGTTTTGTCGGTTCGATTTGTTTTCGGTTCGGTTTGATGTTCGGTTCGGTTATTTTGGTTAAATTTTGGTCGGTTTCGGTTCGGTTAGGCGGTTCGGGTCGGTTTTTGCACAGCCCTACCGTGGACCGAAAGCAAAGAAAAGAAAGAGAGTAGAGCAAAGAAAGGAAAGTAAAGAAAGGAAAGAGAGAGAGAGAGAGTGCAAAGAAAGGAAAGAGAGAGAGTGCTGCTCTCTCATCAAAGAGAGAAACAGAAGGAAAGAGAGAGAGTGTCCGAGCGTGCGATCCAGTCGGGAGGGCTGCCCGACTCACGCCCGCACCTCCCCTCTCCGACCCGATCGGGACCAGCCCCCCGGCGCGCGACCGGCCGCCGACCGCACCCTACTTCCCCGCGCCAGGAGCCGCACACCGACCGTGCCGTAGCCAGCCCGCCTGCGCCGCTCCGGCCTCCGCGCTGCCTGTGCCCCGGCCTTCGCGCCGCCTGCGCCCCGCGCACGCCACTGCCTCCACGACAACATCGGCGACTCCCCGTGCGTACTCCCCTTTGTCGCCGCAGCTGGAGAAGGAGGGGTCCAACCCACCAAGCCACAACCCGCGTGCCACCTGCAGCCACTGCCATCCGCACCCCGCGTCGACCGCCGCGGTTGCTGCATCCGTCCGACCCGGAAATAGAGCAAAAAAAAAAAAGAAGAAAAAGGGGGCTCGGCCTCCTCTCCTCCGTTCAACCAGCAACAAAGAGGCCAGGTGGGGGAGAGTTTAGCTTCCCCCCCCTCCTTAAGATTCTCCGGCAAAGCTTGAACCGAGCGAGGGAGCACGGATCAGCTCCCCCCACCTTTATCTCCTTTAGCAGCCCAGCGCAGCGGCGATGGCAGCCCGCGCCAATCACACCAGCAAAGACGATGATCCGACGCCTTTCGGGTCGGACCGCGTTCGCGATCCATGATGCTCTGACGGAGGAGCTGAGCCCGCAAGCGAGCATCCCATCTCCAGTCCTACCTGAACGACATCATTTGTGGTGTCAACCCAAGTGCCATGATGGTGGCCCACGCCGACTGCATCTGCAATGACGACGATCCGATGCCATTCGGGACATCATTCGATAACACCTGACGGAAGGGACCAAGCCTACAAGCCGGCATCCCATCTCCTCTCCCATCGCTCCTCAGGTTTTCAGAGCAACGAGATCGATGCATAGAAGTTGATCCATGAGACGTGCAATCGAACCGCATACTTTGACCTCTGCGTCTCTAGCCTCCACCACGATCGATCCCTGCGCCCGTGCGTCGGCGGACTTGAACGTCTACATCGTAGTTCTTGGAGATTGCGATATACGCATCAACCAAGGGTCTCGGCGTCGGCAGAAGGAGAAGGGGTCTTGGTCGAGAAACGTACTGAGTTTTCGGAAACGCCCCCTTGCAAAACCGAGACTTTTTGGCTCGCACCAAAAGGGTCTCGACGTCGGCAGAAGGAAAAGGGGTCTCGGTGTCCTCTCGGTTGGAAAACGCACTATTTTTTTCTGAAACGCCCACTTGCAAAACCGAGGCTTTTTGGCTCGCACCAAAAAGGTCTCGGCGTAGGAAGAGGAAAAAGGGGTCTCGGTGTCCTCTCGGTCGGGAAACGTACTGAGTTTTCGAAAACGCCCCCTTGTAAAACCGAGACTTTTTGGCTCGCACCAAAAGGGTCTCGGCGTCGGCAGAAGGAAAAGGGGTCTCGGCGTCCTCTCGGTCGGGAAACGTACTGAGTTTTTTGAAACGCCCGCTTGCAAAACCGAGACTTTTTGGCTCGCACCAAAAGAGTCTCGGTGTCGGCAGAAGGAAAAGGGGTCTCGGCGTCCTCTCGGTCAAAAAACGAACTGCTTTTTCTGAAATGCCCACTTGAAAAATCGAGACTTTTTGGCTCGCACCAAAAGGGTCTCGGCGTCGGCAGAAGGAAAAGGGGTCTCGGCGTCCTCTCGGTCGAAAAACACACTGCTTTTTCTCAAATGCCCACTTGCAAAACTGAGACTTTTTGGCTCGCACCAAAAGGGTCTTGGCGTCGGCAAAAGGAGAAGGGTCTCAGTCGGAAAATGTACTAATTTCTCGGGAACACCCACATACAAAACCGAGACTTTTTGGCACGCACTACAAGGGTCTCGGCATCGACAGATCAACCCAAGTATCCAACACGAACACGTTGGCTAGGCTCATGACACGAGTCGAGACTCTGCTAATACGAACCGCGACACCGACGACCCTTGCCAACTATGCCAGAATCATAAGGCGTTTGCACCTTAGAATCCCAGCTGACCCAGGGGGTCCTGACCCTACTGGGAGGGGGTAACTGTGGGTGCAAAAATTGTACCGGACCGGATCATAGCGGCATGGGCCCGCGCAATGGCCCAAGTGGGTAAGCCCGCCCGGGCTCATGGGCCCACTCTACGGGGCTCGCAGGTCAAGCTCTCCCCCTTATTGGGCCCGAACAATGGCCCAGCAAGGAGGCCCAAAACCAGTGCCACGTCATCATCGCCACATCATCACTACCATATTGGGCACATGCCCATGTTATGAAAGGACCTCCATGACATTCAGAAAAGGGGTAGGTCATTCAATCAGAGGAGGAGGATCACAGAGCAAGTGCTAGAGCTCAATTCTCCCCTTCTTGTTCTCTTCTAGTTGCTCCGTGCAACCCCACTGTACGAAGCTTCTCTTGGCCTGTCAAGAGAACGCTCACCCCTCATTTACTCAAATTATAGTGAAGATCAGGTGGCACCTCTAGCCCGGAGACGTAGGTCGTAAGACCGAACTCCGTCACCAATCCTTGTGTCATCACTCTTTACTCTCTCTATCTATTCTCACAGCTCTCTAACTCTATAAACCATCCATATTCAATCAAGGCTGTGGGGCGGGGTTCCCGATCAAGGCGGCTCAGAAATTTCCCTTACACCGTTCAGAGGCTTATCGATCATCTATTCACCGCAGCAGCGCACGGGCGAGAGCAGTACTAGGATGGATGACCTCCCTGGGAAGTTCTTGTGCGGGCACAGGCAAAATGGGCAATATCTTGTGTGTTTGGGGCGGATGTTACAAAATGGTATCAGAGCCGGTTCTCGTAGCAATAGAGGGGTCTAACCCTACACGTGGACGTGTAGCCCTAAGGAGGGTGGATTGTGACGACCAAGATCCAATAGCCAAGAGCCAATACTCCTGAGGCTGGGATGCCAAGATGGATAAGGTGAGGTGAGGTGTACAAGGCCACGAGTTAGCCCTACATCGCTTGGAGAGAAGGAGATCCTGAGCTACGTATATAATTTCCCCTCTCAAATATAAAAGACGCGTTTTAAAGCCGTGAGTCGCTACAGATTTCGTAAGAACTCCGTAGTTAAGGTGCTCGGGTGAGAATAGTACTAGGATAGGTGATCTCTCTAGGAAGTTCTTGTGCGAGCACGGGCAAAGCGGACAATATCTTGTGTATTTGGGGCGGATGTTACAAAATGGTATTAGTGCCGGTGCTTCTCGGGATAGGGGGGTCTAACCCTATACGAGGACGTGTAGTCCTAAGGGGGGTGGATTGTGATGACTAAGATCCAATAGGCCAAGAGCCAAGACTCCTGAGGCTGTGATGCCAAGATGGATAAGGTAAGGTGAGGTATACAAGGCCATGAGTTAGTCCCACATGGCTTGGAGAGAAAGAGATCATGAACTACTTATATAATTTTCCCTCTCAAACATAGGAGACGTGTTTTAAAACTGTGCGCCGCTACGAATTTTGTAAGAACTCCGTAGTTAAGTGTGCTCGGGCGAGAGTAGTACTAGGATGGGTGACCACCCTGGAAAGTTTTTGTGCGGGCACGGACAAAGCGGACAAAATCTTGTGTGTTTGGGGCGGATGTTACAAAAGGTATCAGAATTCAGAACGACAATTATGATAAGTATACAGAATAAAGAAAGACACGTCGTACTCAGTTTAAGTCAATCTACAAGTAATGTAAAATAGGGTTGTGGGGAACCTATCGATTTTTAAACCACCTCGTGATTAATAGAAATATATTGATCAAAGAAATTTGATGATTGAGAGAACCATTTGACTAAGTTCGCTCTCCAAGATCCTGTCTTCACCTAGTGAACTGATTGACAGGAAATACCGGAATCCGTAGTCAAAATTCTTATCTGTTTGACCTTGGGATAAATTTCAAATTTCGAGGACAAAAATTTTATTAGGAGGGAAGGATGTAATATCCCAAAATTTTTTAGAAAATATATATTATTTAATACTTGTACAAGAAAAATAAACTGTGGGGTCCTCAAATCAAAAATCGGATCGTACTGACGCGTCCGGCTCATTGAAATGGTTAAAAATGGTATATTGATATTTATCATTTGACTACCGAAGGACTAGTTAAAATTCAAAAGAAAAAAATTAAAAGAGAAGAAAAAAAAGACCTATATACACATTAGAAATCTCAATCTACTCCTTTAAAAATTTAGCTCTGACCACTAGACTCCTTTAGGTTTCTAAAAATAAAACAAAATATATACATATAAACAAGTAACTGTTAATCAGAAATAATTAACCATATTCCTACTTAATTAACCTTTTCAAATTCCAACTGAAGGAATTAATTAATTAGCCACTAGGCTTTATGAACCAATTTAAATCGTGATCTTTGATATGACTTCCCCCACCTGTATAAAGGGGTGGGATTAAAGCTCTTATCCCATCCAAACTAAGTGGAGCCACCCCACCTCGCCGGATCTATCGTGGTCGTCGCTCGTCGGACCATCGACTACCGCCCATCGCCCGCCAGATCACCATCTGTCGCCACCGGACCTCTAGCCGCCACCTTCCTCACCGTACCTCTTCCGGCACCACCCCTTTCCTTGCTGGCCCACCACCTGACTTCGGTAAGCCGCCGACCCCTCTTTCCCCTTGTCGATCCCATACCATGGGCCCAATCCACTAAACTAAGCCTAAACCTATATGGGGAGCCCACCCGACCCCTCTTTCCCCTTGTCGATCCCATACCATGGGCCCAATCCACTAAACTAAGCCTAAACCTATATGGGGAGCCCACCAGCCCATTTGGACCTTTTCATTAAGCCAGACCCATTAGCCAAAAAGGATGTTTTAAATAGAGGAAGCAAGAGTTTTGAACCAAAGACCTCCCCAAGTAAAACATTAGTCTTCACCAACTAAGTTATTAAGTAGATATGATAAGAAATGTGAAAGTAATATATACAAGTATACAAACAACCTATAACAATTAAGCCTTTTTTTGACAATCACTTTAGCATTCGAATTCGGAATCTAGATTTGTCCGTGGCCACGAATTCATGGTGACGATACAGATCCACAAATATCATAAAACAATAAAACTAGGACCTATAAGAAATATGACCATTTTATCTCTATAAGGTAAGAAGGTTATAACTTTTTCATTGGGACTTGGAATTGAGTTCTGTTTGTGGCCATATATTTGTGGCTACGAGACGAATCCACTGATATTATAAAACTCTAAAACCTGTGCCTCTAGAAAAAATAACCCTTTTACCTCTATAGGGTGATTAGGTCATAACCTCCTCATTTGGGCTCGGAATTGTGTTTCGTAGGAACCCACCTATTTGTATATGCTAATCTAGCAAATATGATTCTTGTGTTATTCCTGGACATACATATATTAGGAAGTAAAACTAGAAGGAAATCATCAAGCTACAACCTATCAGGTAGGGGGACCTTGCCCATGTATTTCTTTAATTGTTTTTCTGTAATAATAGAATGATGTTTCATAGATAATGTTGATTGTCTGATGAGTGTGGAAAGCTTGACCATCTGCGGATTGGATTAGCCCAATTAGTCCTGGGTATAGGGCTGAGTTCGGCTTTGGTCAAAAGTACTTGGGTGTGGGCCTGAGCCTGACTTCGATCGAAAGTACCTGGGTGTAGGGCTGAGCTTGGCTTTGGCCGAAAGTACCTAGGTATGGGGTTGAGCCCAACTATGACCGAAAGTACCTAGGTGTAGAGCTAGGCCAGCTTTGGCCAAAACGACTCTAGGTGGTCAATAGTTCCATACTTGAAGATAGTAAGCATATGAACATTATTCCTTTCGATAGTTTAACACTTGACTAAATATATTGTGCATATCACCCTACTGAGCCACATAGCAATTATAAATGCTCACACCCTATAGACCTTGTGGTGACCGATCCTAACTCTGCAGGACTGAAAAATATATAAATAGAGATGACCCTAGTTGGAGCTAGAGACCCACGTTAGAAGTTGTACGTGGAACTTGAAGGCGAGGTGAAGTCCTAAAGAATTGGAGTTGAAGTATAAAGAATTGTACTTCCATTTCTTTTAGTTATGAAGACGATTTAGCAGAGTAATTAACTTAATTTGTGAGCTTGAAATTGTATCAGGTTGTTTATCTAATTATACCCTAGTATGTTACGGGTTACTTAAATCCGTAAAATATCAGGGTGTGACAGAACTCAGGGCTTAGTCATTGTCACTTTGAATTATAATTCAGTGAGACTGTTTTGCTGGTTAATAGCCGATGATTTTGTATGGCTTATGCTGAGTACCTGGGAACACATTCATTATTGAGGAATTCTAAACTCTCTATCAGAGAGACGATTTTCTCTTAATTAACTCTCATGAAGGATGATCATTAAAACTAAGTGCCTAGGCAAAAGTTTTGATAAACAATTTATCAAGTGAATTTTAAATAAAATACTATTATTTCATAATAAACATTTTAAGATGAAAATGTTGTTTCATTAGTGATCATGAGGAATGCGGAGTTGTAACTTAGACTCTGTTCTTTTGGCGAGACATAAATGAGATGAAAAATTCATTTGCTAGAGACACTCATGGGCAAAGACAATGATGTCTCAAAAAATTAAATGTCTCATGTTCTTTTCAGCTGGGCAAATCCATCTAAATTTTCGATGGATAGATCAAATAGATCTCGGTAAATAATGTCTCTCTTGTAGTTGGAAATCAATGTTCGACCAATTTTGGTGGGACTCTAATATGCCACCAAACTAGAAAAAAAAAGAGAATTTTGAAAAACTATTTACCCGGGACATTGGACAAAAGACCGTGGTACAAAGTGAGATTTCTCGAGTAAATCAATGTCCAACCTAATTTACTCACCAAAAGAATGGACCCTTAAAGGACAAAGATACAATGTTACCAGATAGAACAATTGATGCTCCCGATCGGCACTTGTGGATACTAGATAATAAGGGGTCTATCTGCAAATTAGTAGGAAATGATATTTGCTTAATTTTCAATTACCACTGAGTACAATCATGGATTGATAGTAATTTTAGTCATAACTAATTAGATAAGGATGTGATCATATGATGACAAGAATCTTAATGTAAATAGAGCTAATGTGTTGTAGTCCTAACGAATCCCAACTCCTAACCTTTAGTAGTAGGCTGACAAATAAAAGTCTTAGTATGAGTAGGAGTGTTAGTCATGGTTTCATCCATACTAACTAGACCTATAATTCATATTAGAATGCCTTCCAAAAAAGTAGGAATTCTCATGTTGATTAGGAGTCCTAGTTTAACTGGGACCCGGAGTTGTTAACTAGTGGGAGTCTTAATTTACTCTTAATTAATCCTCACACCATTAGAAGACCCAAGCTCACGAAGGGATTCCTTTTTGTCGACCATATAATTCCAATAAGACTCCTTGGGGCTAACCACATCAATCCCAGTGAGACATGGAATCACAAGTTGGTAGGGCCTAACTTGTTTGGAGTTGAGATTTGTAACATCCACCCCAAACACACAAGATATTATCTGCTTTGCCCTTGACCGCACGAGTATTTCATAGGAGGTTACCCATCCTAGTACTACTCTCACCCGAGCACGCTTAACTACGGAGTTCTTACGAAATCCTTAGTGGCGTACAATTTAAAACACATCTTGGTATGAAAGGTTGTGAACCCCAAACACAAGATACTGTCCCCTATTGGCCTATTGGGTTTGGAACCCTTAACCTCAAGGTTTTGCACTAGTGTGGTTACCATAAAACCACTTAGAACGTGTCTTTTATGTTTGGGAGGAAATATTATACAAGTAGCTCAAGATCTTTTCTCCAAGCAATGTGGGGATAACTCGTGGCCGTGTACATCTCATCTTATTTCATCCATCTTAGCATCACAGTCTCTAGAATCCTGACTACTGGCTATTGGCTATGAAGCACCGACACTCTCGGGACCTCAACGTGTCCGTATCCGACACGTGTCGGACACCGACACTCGTCCGACACGTGTCGGACACACCAAAAAAAATGTCTTCTATGAAGAAAGGTTGTCCGACACGTGACGGAGTGTGTCGGATGCGTGTTGGAGCGTGTCCGATATTACTGGAGAGGCTTTTTTCTCATTTGAAGATGTTGGGGTTCTTGAGATTACGAATCTTTCCATCAATGAGCCGAATATGAAGGGCGTGGTCTTCACGTCGATGGTGATGATGTGGTAACACTTGTCGTTGGCCTTGATAAATGATGATTTTATGTGTGTTCTATTTATTTTTTTGTGTTTTGAAAGTTTTAAACTATACACTTGAATCATTTATGATGTTTGTTTGAGACATTTTTAGTTAACTATTAGCATTATGTTTGATTGTAAATGATAATATAAGATTTGTTATATATATATATATATATATATATATATATATATATATATATATATATATATATATATATATATATATATATATATATATATATATATATATATATATATATATATATATATATATATAATTCAGCGTGTCACCTAACGTGTCCGTGTCCTGGTTTTTAAAAAAATATCGTGTCGACGTGTCCGTGTCCCATGTCCGTGTCCGTGCTTCTTAGGCTATTGGATCTTGGTTGTCACAATCCACCCCTCTTAAGCGCTACATGTTCACATTTAAGGTTAGACCCCTCCTATTACGAGGAGAACCGGCTCTGATAATATTTTGTTATATCATCCCTAAACACACAAGATATTGTCTGCTTTGCCCATAACCGCACGAGTACTTCCCAGGAGGTCACCCATCCTAGTACTACTCTTGCTCAAGCACGCTTAACTACGAAGTTCTTATGAAATCTGTAGCGACGCACGATTTTAAAATGCGTCTTGGCAAGAAATGTGGTGAGTCCCAAACATAAGATATTATCGGTTTCGAACCCCAACCCCAAGGTTGTGCACTAGTGTGGTTACCATGGAACTATCTAGAACGCATCTTCTATGTTTGAGAGGAAAAATTATATAAGTAACTTGTGGCCTTGTATACCTCACCTCATCCATCTTGGCATCACAATCTCATGAATCTTGACTATTGGATATTGGATCTTGGTCGTCACAAGATTCATCTCAACTTGGAAAGGATTAAGACTAAGAGGAAAATTGTTCCTCTTGTAAATCCTAAAGTTGTCGGCCACCCTAGGCCTTATATAGCCATGTGGCTAGCCTCATTACCCAAATCCAATAGAAAGAAGTTGATTATGATACCCAACCAAAAAGGAGTGCTTGCCCGACAAGAGAGAGATAGTTGCCTGGCTGACCTATGAACCTCTCATTCCTTTACTTCGACTTACAAACAAACAAGATATAACAAAGAGGTACGAGACGAAAACGATTCAATCAGCCGCTGCTCCTTGATACCAACACAGAGTTTTGTCCCTATTTAAAACCCTTCTGTTACGAAAAAGAAAAGGAGACCCCACCATCTCCATCATTGGACCTTGCGCGAGGGAATATGAGTTGTATTCCCGAGGTTGGAGTGTCTTCTTCATCGCATCGTCATCCTTGTATCTCCTCCACATGTGGTTTTGTAAATCCTGTGAGGTATTATCTTCCATAATCCGTAGATGATAGAATGAAAATTTTGTTGCCTATACCTCTCATCGAACGATCTAATTGAAAATGTGTGTGCGAGCGATTTTCAGGTCCGCTGTGCCTGAGAAGCTACTTGTGGGCATTGAGTGCTGCAACTTTAAAGAGAGAGTACTTACAAGGGAGACGACTATTATTCTTGCAATATTTCTCTTGTGGATATTTATAGTGAGAACATTGATCGTTATCATTTGTGGACATACCCATCATGTAATCGCATGTCGGCGGTTTTATATTAATCGGTTAAGTTTGGTTCACAACAAGAAAGATGCCAATAACAAAGCAACAATAACAATATAAATTTAATTTAAATGCAATTGACTGTGCATACCAGTGGCAAAGCACTGCCCCCCCCCCATCCGGCAGGTCATGTAATCGAATCTAGCATGCTCCCTCCTGTCTTTGTCGCGGGCTTATCTCTCGTCTTTGTGGCAGATTTATCTTGTGCTCTATGCACTAAAGACGCGATACCGACCGTGAGGTCCCTCAAAAAAATAAAAAGGCACAATCTGAGCATATATTCATAGTCATAAATTTGCTAATTGAATAAAGGATTTGCTGCTTAGGAAGTTCTTCTAGAATTCAGTTTGTTCTGTTGGTGCAAAGAGAATAAAAAGAAAAGGACAATTAATGCAATAAAGAAAATGTTAATTGTCCCAAGAGGCAAAATTAGATTTCTTTGGAACTTCACCAATAATTGTCAATAACATTTGATACATGACTAATTAATTCAATCCATAAGAGGTCATTTCTTTTGCAATGGAAAATATATTTTAGTTTTATCTTCTCTTTCTTTCAATTATCTAAGAAACATAGAATTTTAAATATTCCGAGACTTCTCGTATTTATTGTAATAAAGAAATGAAAAGTTGGATTGTGCATATCATCAGCTCATCCTTCATATTGCCAATGCTAATGGTGACGTTTGTAGGAGTACATGGGGTTGACAAGATCTTGGAAGGCTGAAAATGTTGATAAGTAAAGTTACCAAGCCGGAAGTCCGGAGAAAAAAAAGGCTAGGGGAGACGTTGGAAAAAGTCGGGGAAAAAAGGGTAAAAGTTTTTTAAAAATATATAAAGATGTTCCAATAAATTTTTTAAGTAGTATACAACAGAATTAACACGTAATTAATTGGGATTAAAACACGTCAATTGAGATTAAACCATGAAAATCACGACTTCCATAAAATCGTGACTTAAAAAAAATCAGAAACGCGTCAATGTAGTAAGCGTCAAAACAATAAGTCGCATTTAAACACATTCTTTTCAAAAAAACAGCCGACTTAATAACATGGTTGAGAAGAGTGGCTCTATGTTGAATTCTAATCCGGTCTCAAGATCTTCAATACTGACCTCAAATGCTCCAACTGATCTTGTGCCTTTTGTACCTTCACATCACATCCTAGGAAGCAATTCAATTGTTGGAAGCATAGAATACACTGGGTCACCCTCGATCTTGCTCTTGGCATCGAGAAAGAAGAATAGATGGATTGAAGGAGAGAAACGTCGATCTCCCTTGCTTCCATCAGCAACTTAACCAACATAGATAGATCATAATCCTTACCGAGTATAGGATAGGATCCTCCAGAAGCTATTCTTGAGTTCCTTCTCTTCCTTCTTTCTTGCGCGAATGCAAGCTCACAATTTTCTTTCGATATCTTCATCTTTTCTCCGAAGGGATGAAAGAAGGTCGATCATGAATATCGTCTTTCATCAAGACAAAGATATCCCGCATGGCAGCACTAAGGTCCAGCACTCCAATCCATCTCCTACAATGTGATTAGGAGACGAGTTGCTAGTTGTGGCAATCGAGGACGCTCCTCGATGCAGCCGTACAAATCTCTCAGCCTTTTCAATCCACTGCATGCACAGCACCTGTGCTGATGTTGAAGTTGTCCGTGACTGACGACGCCACGCAAACAACTCAGATTGTGCATATCTTTGATAGGCAGACAACGAGAATCACGGCCACCTAAGCTCCTCTTTGATTCAATTTGGGTCTTGGTTCGTGGGGCGGATCTTGTATCGATTTTCCTCGACAGGCTGTACCGATTTTCACATTCTCTACACCATGCAAACTAGGATGAGAGTTAGGTCTGTTATAGCTGCCTCTCACTCTTTCATGTGGGCCAAATGCTTGCTTTTGTCCCCCAACCCCCTACCAAGCAACTACTAAATCCACCGACGGTGGCCTCTGGTGATTCTAATTATATTCATATGTTTCAAGGCGATCGATGATGATTATAAATGATCACAATGGTGGGTTTTTATCAGCATTGGAACTTTAAATTTTGAAACCTTTGATTATAATTGATGATGATTATACTTGTGGAATAATGAGAAATCAGTAAAAGAGATTAGTCACCTGAACAACTGAGGATGTTGAGAAAAGAGATCAGTCACCTGAACGACTGCTCGACCTTCAATGCCGGCCTCTGAAATCTTTGATCGACTTTTCGCCTTTAATGCCCTACTGTGTTTAGCATTTTTACATGATGTGCACTGAAAAGAACCATAGAATTAGAAATCTGCCTATCAGTTGGTGATCTCCTTTGCTTCCATCAACGATATCACCATCAATGGATCAAATGATCAAAATCCGTATTATGGGTAGCATAAGGTCGACAATAGTTATCCTTCTGCTTCAATGATCTGAAGAGTTCTTGGTTGTGCTCTTTCATTGTAACAAAGCTATTATCCTTCACTGCACCACACTAGTCCAACACCCTAAGAGATCCATCTAGTTCCTCTTCGAAGCATTTCTTCTGATGCAAGTGCGAGAGAGCTTGATGACTGCGGGGCAATCGAAGAAGCTCCTTGATACAATCTTGAAAGATCATCTGCGCTGCTATAGAGGATGTTAATGAAGTCACATAAGTCCTTAGCGGCTGATGTATCGAATGCAAGGTTGGATTCGTGCAGTTGTGTGAGTTGTTGTGTTTGATCTTTGCCTCTTTCTTTCACGTCTTGCCTCTAAACTAGGGAGACATCAAGAATCTTGGCCACCTAAGCTCCCCATCATAGAAAAGATGGGGAGACATCAAGAATCTTGGCCACCTAAGCTCCCCACGAAGCCAATGTCGATCTTTGTTCGCAATATGGATATTGTAGCAATTTCCTCAAGCAAACCCATACCCATGTCACCTTTTTTACTAAATACTTAATAGATTAAGGGACATGCCTGCTATAACTACACCTCACTAACTCCATTATTAGTATTTACATACAACACACGAGTATCGTGAGTCAACTTGTCCCCCCACAAAAAAAAAAAAATCAGTCTCGTAAACAAAAGATGGCCCGGATCCAATAATGCAGCGGCAAACAAAGAGCAAAATAACAAATTACAAACCGAAGCACCATCGACATGTTTGGAGTGGGCAGTGTATGTTATGAAATCGATCGATCCTGCAACGGAACTTTGTGGGCTGATCTTTATGGCGATACAAAACAAGCAGTACCAAGATCAGAAGTGCAAGAAAATATAAATTGCAAGACATGTACAAAAAATGTATTAATAAACACTACTGTATCCTTCATAATGCGGATGCTAATGATGGGTTCGTCTGATCATGCATTCTAATCTGGTCTCAAGACCTTTTAACGGCAGTTAAGCGTGCTTGGGAGAGAAAAATACTAGGCTAGGTGACCTCCTGGGAAGTCCTCGTGCAAGTACGAGTAAAGCGGACAATATCATGTTTGTGTGGGGCAGGATGTTGCAAAGATCTCTAATGTCCGCAATTGATGTTGCGCCTTTAGTACCCTCCCACCATCGACTTCTTTGCAGGAAATTCACTCGTAAGATGCATAGAAGTAGCCATCTTCTCGTAAGAAACCAATTCACCGAACAAAGAACAACATATCTACAGTTTGATCTTCTACTTTGTGACGATAATCCAAGAAAAATGAGAGGAAAAATATTGAGAAATAGATTTTTATTTATATTCGAACCGTATAGTATACATGTCTATGGAGAATTGGATGCTATACTATGATGGGATTGTATGTGTACAATGGTTTGAGATCCCTAAATGCTGAGGATGTTGAGAAGAGAGACTCTGTTCCGGATTAGTCGTCTGAATACGGATTGTAATCCGGTCTCGAGGCCCTCAATGCTGGCCTCCAGTGTCTTCAACTGATGTTGCGCCTTCTGTACCCTCCCATCATCGGCATCTTTGCAAGAAACACACTGGAAAGAAGCATATAACAAGACATCAACACTCTGCACTTCATTTCCAGCCTCATTCTGCACATCACATGCCGCCACCTTCCTCTTTTGCAATGCCTTCGAGGCGAAAGACCACCGGCCAGCATTCCTTCTTGGCCCTGTTATGGACAAGAAAGACGAGATCGATCGGAGGAGAGAGACGGTGATCTCCCTCGCTTCTACCAACGGTCCGACCACCGTCGGTAGATCATGATCACCATCGAGGGTCTGATAGGATCCAGACCGGCTACCCATCTGCTTCAATGATCTGAAGCAATTCTTGATATCCTTCTCCGCCTTCCTTCTCGAGCGAATGTAAGTATCCGATTTGCTTTCGACCGCTGCACCGTTTCTTCGGAGGGCCGATTGGAGTTCTTGGATGTGCTCTTTTGCTGCAACCAAGCTATCTCTCATTGCACTGCAGAGGTCCAACGACCTGACGGACGCCTCCAGCTCAGCTTCCACCCATTGTCTCTGATTTGGGTGGGAGAGGGCCTGTTGCTTGCAAGGCAAGCGAAGGAGCTCCTCGATGCATTCGTAGAGATCCCCGAGACCTTGCAAACCATTGCACATTGCCTGTGGTGCCATAGATGATGACGATGAAGCCACACAAGTCCTTAGATTGTGCAGCTCTTCTTCGACTTTGGCAGTGAGGGCATGAGGCCCGGAGGGCATGCTGATGGATCGAACATGGAAATGTTGGTCGGCGACCGCGACAGAACGAGTCATCTTTGCGGTGTTTGCTGCAAAGATCGCTCGAACGATCGAGGACGAGAGGATGGGAGGCTATCAAGGGTGCAGGGTTTGGGAGCTTTGGATCCCTCTACTTATAAACTCAACAACTGCTGAGCAGAGAGGGAGACAGATGGAATCTTGGCCATGTAACTTCATTGTCATTTCCACATGGCAGGTGGTTCTTGTGGCCATTTCGTCGAACAGGTCGTACTCATTCTCTTTTGTTAAAGATTTAGATGTTCGGGGGGTGGGCGTGAGGTCAGGGAACACATCCTCATCATCTTAGGGTAGTTATACAAACGACAGATAATGGCTATCAAAAATCCCCACGTGTGTGGGTAGTATAAGATGGGTCAATACTTGCCTGGGTCAGTACATAAGATTAGGGGTGGCAATGGGTCGTGTCGGGGCAGTTTCGTGTCGGGTCGGGTCGTGTCGTGTCCAAAACCCCTAGACCCAGACCCGATCCGTTTAACTAATCAGCTCTAGATCCTAAACCCGTACGTGACCCGCTAATAAACGGATAGACCCGATAAGACCCGTTTACCACCCGGGTCTATTCAGTTGACCCGATCCGACTCAATCCGACTCGACCTGACCTGACCCGAAAGACCTGCTGGTATTATATATTACAGTATTGGATTGCGGGTAGACCCGACCCGACCCGACACGACCTGTTGAATACTAAACAGGTCTTCCCGGGTCTACCGTGTCTAGACCCTTAACCCATACCCGACCCGTTTATTAAACGGGTCTATCGTGTCGACTCGTTTACGACCCGAACTCGTTTAGCCCTGACCCAGACCCGCTAACTTTGTGTTGGTTCGTGTCGGGTCCGAAATTGCCAGCCCTACATAAGATTGGTGACAGAAGAACTCCCACTTCTCCCTTGGGTGGTGGGATGCACTAAGTGTTGGAATTGGATCCGCTTATCAAAGTCGCAGCGGAAGCAAAAGATAGATCCAAAGATCATATGGTGTATGTTTCATTACAATTAATTTTATAAAATAATATACATGCAAATCTATGATCTTAGCATATGTGCGGACACCCTAGAGGCATACTACGATCTACGGAAGACATGCATGCATCTAGTTAGGTGTTTAGAATCATCATACCCTTTGGATCTATGATCAGAAGAGAATGGAACGATGATGAACCGCACTTGAATCGCAAGAAAAACTGTCGGATAGCACATTGTCCTTTGCGAATTGAGGAATCCTCGAAGTCCCGTCTTTGAGTGCAAGGACTACGAGCCGACGGAGGAATTCGTTGCAAAGTCGACGGCGTGCCGGTAGATCTCCTCCTTCTCTCTCTCACTCTCTCTCTCTCTCTCTCTCTCTCTCTCTCTCTCTCTCTCTCTTCTTCCTTTTCCTTCCTTCCTCCTTCTTCTTCCTCTTTCTTCCTTGGCCGAAACCTCAGAGAAGGAGAGAGGGATAGGGGGGTCGGATTTTCTAGAGGGGGAGAGGCTAGGGCCGGCCCCTCCCTCTCTATTCCTCTTATAGGGCCGGCCTACTAGTGCTACAAGTAAGCTGGGGCCGGCCCTAGATGGATAGGGATGAGGGGGGGGCGGTTTTCAAGGTTTCCACAGCTCTATCGTAAAGCCTGGATGAAAACGCCCTTCACGAACAGTGAAAAACTGAAAGAGAGATGGAGTGAGGTGCGCTACTTGGAATCAAGTTCCGTCAGCGCCTATGAGCTCCTGGAATTATTCCGCTCATTCTAAGATCCATATTCAATATGTTCTGAGCCATATTTCAGTATTTACCAAAATACCCCTACGGCCCCTAACACATGTGAATTAGGTTCTTAGGCTCCGAGCTTGCGCTCCATCGCGCTACTTCGCATCCAACGTATCCAACTAGGTCGGGGAACAATTCCTATACGCAACGACAGGGTGGAACCTTCAGGGTTCGGGATCTCTAGCTCCAACCGGATCCCTGATTAACTGTTCCGGTGACACACCGAAAGTTCCGTTAATCAGCCCTAATCCGATTAACCCGCGTAGCCACCCAGAGTGCGACGCGAGTTGAACTCTAGTGATCCTAAACTTATATTACTCCCTCGTAACCCTGTTTTCTACTATACTCTGATAATCCATAGTCCCTCCTATTACTGGTACCATGATACGACTCGGGCGGTGGGGAGCACCGTCAGATCCCGATCGATCATCTGACTAGGAATTGATGACTTGTCATCTATAACACCACACACCTTTCGGTGCTATGCCTAGCATCCGGAACATCGTCAGGCATACTGACAACCACCAGGCTTGGGTTAACTGTGTGGACAGATTGACTCATCAAAACGCACCCATACAACACTGGACGTCAGATAACCTATAAGGATTACATGTCACTCAAGCGCCAGCCGGGTAACCCAACGTACCGTGGTATTGGACTATGGAAGGTCCGCACACGTTGGCACATCAAAGCACCACACAACTGGTTGGCTCAGTGTACATGGTCCCTCAGGGTTAAGGACATATTATCTATAGTAGTAAGACGGTTTATGCACCAGTGTCTGAATCACTGAACTGTGCACCATCTTGGTTTTTGTTCAACACGATCATCGTGCTTGGTCAGGTGAATGGGAATCTCACGTTTCCATGGTGGAGACTTCATCACATCCTCTACCTGCCAACAACTTGTTCTCGGTGAAGCGACCGGCATCACCTAAGCTGTGAACTAGTTCTAGGTGTATACACAACTGGTCCACTGAGTCTCCCAAACATGGATCCACCATATGCCTCAGTGACCTACTGTGTTCCCTAGGGTCCTTTATTATATGTGTATTAACATATACCAAAGCAATATTTTAATTAAAGCAATAACCCAAGTCATCTTTATTAATGTTAATACAGAAAATCCACGCTCAGGACACACGAGCTACAACACTAAGGTGGGTTAGAGGTCAACCCAAGCTCAACCCAAGTTGGAGAACTTTCAACCCATTACCCAACCCAACCCATCCCGACCTTCAACCCTTGCAACCCAATCCAAACCAAACCTGAGAAGAAATTTTCGAGCTCGAGTTAAACCGAGTTAGCGCAAGTTGGTGGGTTGGGTTAGGTTGGATGGGTTGTCTTAATGCTTATAGATAACCCTTATTTTACTACTTGTGCTAGCTAGGTGAGTTGGTAAAGTTTTGGGGGGGTTGGTACTCAAGACCTGGGATCAATTTCTGCTTACATCAAATTAAATAATTGGTAGAGGGCTGTCATAACCCTCCCTCAAATGCGATGTTGAGGAGTTCTAAAAAAAATTTAAAATTAAAATTTTAAAAGTGCAAAATAGTAGATAAAAACTTATTTATCCTTAACCCTTGCCAATAAGGTGTTTCTTACCTCCACCATATGATTGTTTGTGGCTATTTAGGTTTGGAATAGGATCCATGCATGTCTAGGTGTAAGATTTGTGGGGCCCATCGGGTGACATGTTGTCACCAACTTGGGTTCAGGTTGCTCCACCCTTTGCCCCAAGTCCAACCCAAACTAGACTAGTTTGGGTTGGATTTTTCAAACTCTAACCCAACCCGTCCTTGAATAAAATGAGCCTAAACTCGATCCACAGTCGGATTGGGATCGGGTTTAACCCGCCCAATTTTAGCCCTACTATGTATGCACTCATAAAAATAAGGGTTATTTTGACTTTGCCTCCCAAATTTAGCCTTGAATTAGACTTTACCCCCCATGTTTTCATTAATTAGACTTTACCCCCCAAAACTAACTGTTCTGTTAGCTCACCATCTAAGGGGAAGGGTGAGCTGACGGAAAAGAAAAAATGTTTTGTGGGATGAGCTGACGGAACAGTTAGATTTGGGGGGTAAAGTCTAATTAATGAAAACATGGGGCGTAAAGTCTAATTCAAGGCTAAATTTGGGGGACAAAGTCAAAATAACCCTAAAAATAATTACGAAACTCTGATTTCCTTGGCTCCCAACCTATTTAGATGGGCCTGTAACGGAATGCATAATAACCTTAAACTATCCCCATCCCTACAGGTAGCCCCTCATCGCCCCTAGTCGCTCCGCCGCCTCCTCCCTCCTACACCACGAACACCTCCTCCTCTTCTTCAATGTGTTAAACCTCATTCTCTTTTGTTAAAGATTAAGATGCTGGGGGGGGGGGGGGGGGGGGGGGGGGGTTCGTGAGGTCAGGGAACACATCCTCATCATCTTAGGGTAGTTATACAAACGACAGCTAATGGCTATCAAAAATCCCCACGTGTGTCGGTAGTATAAGATGGGTCAATACTTGCCTGGGTCAGTACATAAGATTAGGGATGGCAATGGGTCGGGTCGGGTCGTGTCGGGTCGGGTTCGTATTGGGTCTCGTTTCCTGTCGTGTCCAAAACCACTAGACCCAGACCCGACCCGTTTAACTAATCGTGTCTAGATCCTAAATCCGTACCCGACCAGCTAATAAACAGGTAGACCCGATAAGACCCGTTTACCACCGGGTCTATTCAGTTGACCCGATCCGACCCAATCCAACTCGACCCGACCTGATCCGAAAGACCCGCTGGTATTATATATTACAGTATCGGATTGTGGGTAGACACGATCTGTTGAATTCTAAACGGGTCTTCCCGGGTCTACCGTGTCCAGACCCTAAACCCGGACCCGAACCCGTTTAGCCCTGACCCAGACCCGCTAACTTCGTGTCGGGTCCAAAATTGCCAGCCCTACATAAGATGGGTGACAGAAGAACTCCCACTTCACCCTTGGGTGGTGGGATATGATGCACTAAGGTGGGTTAGAGGTCACCTAAGCTCAACCCAAGTTGGAGAACTTTCAACCCATTACCCAACCCAACCCATCCTACCTTCAACCCTTGCAACCCAATCCAAACCAAACCTGAGAATAAATTTTCGAGCTCGAGTTAAACCGAGTTAGCGCAAGTTGGTGGGTTGGGTTAGGTTGGATGGGTTGGCTTAATGCTTATAGATAACACTTATTTTATTACTTGTGTCAGCTAGGTGAGTTGGTAAAGTTTTGGGGGGTTGGTACTCGAGATCTGGGATCGATTCCTGCTTACATCAAATTAAATAACTGATAGGGGGCTGTCATAACCCTCCCTCAAATGAGATGTTGAGGAGTTCTAAAAAAAAATTAAAATCAAAATTTTAAAGAGCAAAATAGTAGAAAAAAACTTAATTTAATAGAACTACTTATTTCCCAACAGAGATTTCCTCGTCTATATCCGAACCTTCAATTATGCCTATATATAGGGGGGTAAATGAATAATAGAACTACTGATTTCCAACATATTTCTCCTTAACCCTTGCCAATAAGGTGTTACTTACCTCCACCATATGATTGTTTGTGGCTATCTAGGTTTGGAATAGGATCCATACATGTCTAGGTGTAAGATTTGTGGGGCCCATCAGGTGACATGTTGTCACCAACTTGGGTTCAGATTGCTCCACCCTTTTGCCCAAGCCCAACCCAAACTGGTTTGGGTTGGCTTTTTCGAACTCGAACCCAACCCGTCCTTGAATAAATGAGCCCAAATTCGATCCCAAGTCGGATTGGGATCGGGGTTAACCCGCCCAATTTTAGCCCTACTATGTATGCACTCATAAAAATAATTACGAAACTCTGATTTTCTTGGCCCCCAACCCATTTAGATGGGCCTGTAATGGAATGCATAATAACCCCAAAATATCCCTATCCCTACAGCTATCCCTCGTCGCCCCTAGCCGCTCCGCCGCCTCCTCCCTCCAACACCACGAACACCTCCTCTGCTTCTTCAATGTGTTAACCCTACCTAACTTGCTTCGCCTCGCCGTCCCTTTTCAACACCAACCAAACCCCGTCCTTCGCTCTCCTCCTCCCAATCTGAACCCTAACCCACCCTGAACGGCACCCATAGGGCGGCTTTAGTGTTGGTGGCCAAAAGCTGATACTAGCATCGGTGCCATAGATCGGCATTGCCATTGCAATGCCGACCTATTGCTACCAACATCTTTGGGATGGACATTAGGATTCAGACAGAGAATAAGAGGAGGAGGGAGAGGAAGGAGGACAGTAGCACTACAATATTTTACAGATTTGGACAACTTGCATAATACTGGGTTGTTAAATAACAAACTTGGTACACATTTCTAACTCGAGAATGAGCGAAAAAATAAAGCCATTTTATTCATATCAAAAGGTTCATTAAGTCATAACAACAGTTCAGATCAATAGTCTCATGAATACTGTGGGCATCAAAATTAGCCTTCGAGTCGAACCTGATTTGTACACGAAAAAATAGGCCCGCACCCAACGGCCTTCGGGTCAAACCCGGCCCGCACACAACGGCCCGTATGCGAAACCCGGCCCGCACACAACGGCCCGCATGCGAAACCCGGCCCGCACACAACGGCCCGCATGCGAAACCCGGCCCGCACACAACGGCCCGCATGCGAAACTCGGCCCGCACACAACGACCCGTATGCGAAACCAGGCCCGCACACAACGGCCCGCATGCGAAACCCGGCCCGCACACAACGGCCCGCATGCGAAACCCGGCCCGCACACAACGGCCCGCATGCGAAACTCGGCCCGCACACAACGACCCGCGTGCGAACTCGGCCCACGTGCGAACTCAATTCGCGCGCCATAGCTCGACCCAAAGCAAACGGGTCCCACCGGACCCGCAACTCGGACACAAAGAGGGGGGCCGGTGGCCCACCGGCCCCCCCTTCTAGAAAACCGTGCCCCCTCCTCATGGAGAGGTGGGGCCGGCCCTAAAAGAAAAAGAAAAGAAAAGAAAAAGAAAAAGAAAAAGAAAAGAAAAGAAAAGAAAGGAAAAAGAAATCAAAACCGCCTCGATGCGGGGGGAGGTGGCGTGGACGTCTACGTAGCCGTAGATCCGCGACGATCCCTCGATCCAACGGACAAGATGACGTTGTGTCGCCATCCGATCCAAAAGTGCAACAAGAATAACAACTCAATCTTTAAAAGATCGAGTCACATCTAGCCCGTAACCACCCCAACTAAAAAGGAGGGGATCGAGTTTGTTTCCCCGAATCAGGGAACAATATCTTGATGGTTATGGGGGGAGATATTGGATGAAACAAAACGATTTCAGCAATATCTCCCCCAACCGCCCCCCTTTGCCTATAAATAGAAGGGGTGGGGGAAGGCACAAAGGGTCCGAAAAGCTGAAGACGAAAGAGCGCTACGAAGAAGCTCCAACGCTTGAAGACCGAAGGCTTCACGAGGCACGGCAAGCATATCCTACGGGAGTCCTTGGCCCTTCAAGTCCTCATCAACGTGAAGACCTTACACTCGGAGATCAGAGCTTCGACTCCTCGAACGAAGAAGAAAGCGTGGAGAAGAAGACCCGGAGCCGTCATCACCCGATCGCTCCAATGATCTTCATCAGCCCCGAAGACGCCATAAGCAAAGGCCGGAGAAGAAGATCGAAGCTGACAACACCCGTCGTCTTCAAAGGCATCAACTCCTTGCACGAAGAAGAAAGCCGGGAGAAGAAGGCCTGAAGCCGGTGCTACCCCTGCCGCCTTCGTCAACGAAAACCGACGCTACAACCGTCGTGTTGAAGCCGGTACTACACCCGCCGTCTTTATCAACAAAAGTCGACGCTACAACCGTCGCACGGGGATCGGTGCTACACCCGCCGTCTTTATCAACAAAAGCCGACTCAACAACCGTCGCACAAGGATCGGTGCTACCTCCGCCGAGAAGCCAAGCCGACGCCACAACCGTCGAGGAAGCCGGAAGAATCAAGAAGCCTCGCAGAAGTAGCCATCGCCGTTCTAGAAGAAGGTCGAGTCGAAGCTAAAGCCAAAGCCGACGCAAGAAGCCAAAGCAAACGCACCGGTAAAGCCCGCGCTAAAGCAACGCACGTGCCAAAGCCAAGCAACTACGACGGTCACGAGCAAAGCATCGCACGTTCTAGCCGATACGACGCGAAGTCCGGAAGAACTAAAGCATCGCAAGCCTCTACCCGTCTACGTTCAAGCGCAAGCGCCAAAGCAAAGCAAAAGCCAGAGCCACGCCAAAGCTACGCCAAAGCCGAAAGCTAAAGCCAAAGCTGACGCCAAAAACACGATCGACGTCGCGAACCGACGATCAAGGACGCCAAGGTCGAGCAAGGATCGAGGAAGACACGAAGACCGAGGAACGAAGCCCAAGGCCTCCCTAGCCGAGAAAGCATGAAGCACGGACGGGACGAAATCAACGGCGAAAACTCCTTAGCCTCTCAAAAACCCTCACCCTGTAAAGACCCCTGTCCTGGGCAACCCCTTCAGAGCTCTCGCACGAATACCACGTGGAGACGCGGATCAAAGGGACCCTCCAGAGGATCTCTCCCACAATCTCCTGATCAAAGAAAATTTATAATCTCGTGTGATCCGCAATAAAGACGACCCGAATCTTTTTCCGCGCTCACAGATTTCTGGCACGCCCGGTGGGACCTCCTCTCCTTTCATCTGTACGTTTGAAGGAGTTGCTTCAAGTTTGCCATGGCCGGAACGAACGACGATACGTTTGCTCCAACAAGCCTCTCACCTATCGCCGAGTCTCCACTACTCCGACGCGGCGATCCAAAAAACCCGGTGGATAACGTTCCCCCGATAGTACGCGTTTACACTCGACGTACTCAAACTCTTGCGGACTTCTTCACGCCAGAAACTGCTACCGAAGATGCTCGCCAAAGCGCCAATGAGGCCTTGGTGCATGAAGAAACAAGCCTCAATCCTGGAACATCTGTCCAGAAATTTGGGGAGGACCAGCCCCAACCTCGAACCCGTTCGGGTTCTCCAGCGGACTTTGCACCTCCCTTACCGGGGGCAAACATCCGTCATCAAGCAGAAGTATGTCAGCGTAACTACGTCTCCGACGACGATGGCGAGGGTGCGGGCGTGCAGCATCGAGACGTCCTGCGACATCATCCTCCGTCCGCTCTCCAGCTCCAAGTCATGCAAATGGGTGAATACATGGCTCAGCTCACCCGACTAATGGAAGAGAAAGATCGTCACATCAACACTTTGCTTCAGAGACTGAGTGCCAGGGATGTCGCAACATTCGGTCAACCTCCTGCTTCTCCAGTAGTTGCTCCAGCACCGTCTCCAACTCCTGCTCTTGCAGAAGTTGGCCCGGCAACACTAGCAACTACTCCTGCACTTTCCTCGGCTCCCGTGCCGGTCTCGGTGGCCGCGCAATCTTCAGTGGCAGCAACGATGAATGCCCAGCAAATACAAGCACTAGTGGCTGACATGATGCGTTCCCACGGCGACAGCCTACCTCCAATTACGGCAGCATATTCAAAGCCTTACATTACAAGGATCCAGCAGTTGCGCTTCCCTACCGGGTTCCAGCCACCAAAATTCCAGCACTTCGACGGGAAGGGGAATCTAAGGCAACACATTGCCCACTTCGTCGAGACTTGCAACAACGCCGGCACATACGACGATGAGATGGTGAAGCAGTTCGTTCGCACCCTCAAAGGTAATGCTTTTGACTGGTATGTTGACCTTCCTCTAGGATCCATTGACAGCTGGGATCAGATGGAGAGGGAATTCCTCAACCGCTTCTACAGCACTCGGCGCATCGTTAGCATGACCGAGCTTACTGCCGTCAAGCAAAGGAAGGACGAATCAGTAATCGACTACATCGATCGATAGAGGAATCTCGCCCTGAATTCACGAGATCGTTTGTCGGAAGACTCGGCTATTGAGATGTGCACCCAAGGCATGCACTGGGGCTTACTCTACATCCTCAAGGGGATCAAGCCTCGGTCCTTCGAAGAACTCGCAACTCGAGCCCACGACATGGAGCTCAGCTTAGCAAATCGCGGGGACTCAAAGACCAAAGACTTCCTGAAGGTGGAAAAGAAAGACAAACCGCCGGCACCCAAATCAAAGCAAGTTAACGTCGCCGACATCGCCTCGGCCTCCAAGCCACTCAAAATCAGCGATAAGTCGGATCAAGAAAAGGGAGCTGCCATACCACCGCCTCCATCTCAAAGATAGTCGAAGATGACTCTAGAAGAACTCGAGGCCAAAGAGTATCCCTTTCCAGACTCGGAAGTCTCCTCCATGTTCGATCAACTGCTACAAGAAAAGATGATCGAGCTTCCTCCTTCAAAAAGGCCCGAACAGATGCATCGGGTCAACGATCCGCTCTTCTGCAAATACCATCGGCTGGTTAGCCATCCTATTGAGAAGTGTTTCATCTTCAAAGAAAAGATCATGGCACTCGCAAAGCAAGGAAAAATCGAGATCGACTCCAGCGACGTTGCAACAGCAAACATGACGTCCATCACCTTCGGTTCGTTTCAACCAATATTCGTTGCCACCCACCAGGGAAGGCCCAAGTTGCGCATCAATCGCCAAAGACCAATTGCGAAGTTAGCTCCACGACGGAAAGTCTCAAGACGACAGCAGTACGCTCCTAAGCTCGCTGAGGAAGAAACGTCACTGCCCTGGGGGCAACCGTCGCCTACATCGACGTCTCTCTCAAACAAAGCTATGTCCCAACGGAATCTCCAGACAAGGTACGAGCAAGGAGACCCGGAGGTCGGTCTGTTAGGCCAGCCCTCAGGTAAATTCGACTACTACGTCCTCTATTCCAGACCTTCGCCTGTCTCAATAGAAGAAATCAAGCCCACCGGCTGGGAGTCAGAAGGCGAACCACCAAGGTCCCCAGAGGAGCAAGGCTCCCCGACTCATGGAGAACCCACAAATCTCCAGACAAGGTACGAGCAAGGATACCCGGAGGTTGGTCTGTTAGGACAGCCTTCAGGTAAATTCGACTACTACGTCCTCTATTCCAGACCTTCGCCTGTCTTAATAAAAGAAATCAAGCCCACCGGCTGAGAGTCAGAAGGCGAACCACCAAGGTCCCCAGAGGAGCAGGTATCCCCGACCCATGAAGAACCTACAGCTGCCACTCCAGACCTTCACTTTGATAACAAAGAATCCACTGATGAAGATGCATGGGTCATGTTGCCTCGCAGACGAAGGCCATGGAAGCCAAGAAGTCGCAAGCTCGATCGGGTAACAAGAAAGCTTCCGGAACGAAGAACTTACAAAAAGAAAAGTAAATCTCCAGGAAGGAAGGCGTTCAAAGTACCGCCAGCGGACCCTGATGATCTCCTCCTGCAAAACCCTCCAGAACCGACAACGTTGCAAGAGTTCTTCTCCGATTACTTCCTCCCAGCTAATCAGCAGCACGAAGCCTCCTGTTGCATGGTTGAGATTCACGTGGCGCCGGAAGAAGAAGATAGGATCAAGCCTTCTAAAGAAAGCAACACCGGCAACGAGGAGGATGATTCCGACAAAGAAAGTATTGCTACTTACTATGAGGTAATTCTACACTTGCCACTCATAGAAGCACTACACCTCCCAGAGAAATCTCGCCTAGCAATGGCCGAGGCTTTGACAGACCCAGACAGTTACAAAAGAAAAAAGAAAAACGTCGAGAAGGACAAAACTATTGTCTCATGTAACGCAGCAATAACTTTCTCGGACGAAGATCTACAGCTCGGAGCACGACTGCACAATCGACCTGTCTATGTCTCGGGATACATTAACGAGAAGCCGGTAAATCGAATCCTGTTGGACTGCGGCTCCGCCGTCAACATCATGCCTATCCAAACAATGCGCCAGCTCGGCATCACCGCCGACCAGCTCTCGCAAAGCCAGCTGGTCATTCAAGGGTTCAACCAAGGAGGACAGTCCACCATAGGGATCATTCGTCTAAAACTCTCTATCAGTCAGCTTGACACGACGGTTCTTTTCCACGTCATTGACTGTCAAACATCATATCACCTTTTGCTGGGAAGACCGTGGCTGCACGAAAACGGTGTTGTAGTGTCTACCTGGCACCAATGCCTCAAGTACTACGAGGAAGGTCTGGAAAAGTGCATTGTTGCAGATGACAAGCCATTCAATGAGGCTGAAGCGCACCTCGCCGATGCCAAATTTTACCAAGCAAAGGACCTTGTTGCAGAAGTCCTTCCAGTTAAAACTCCTCGAACTCAGAAAGCTAAAAGGATGGAGCAGGACGAAGCTCTGCCAACTCCAAATCCAGTACCACCATCTAAGGCGATACACGAAGTCAAAGAAGTGCTAGCGCCAAGACGAAAAATGCGCATCAGCTCCAAGCCAAGATCCATGAAGCATACTCCATTACCTGTCAAAGCTACGACAGTCTTACGCCTCACGCCTCAGTGGCTTCGCAAAAATGAACCACCACCTTTTGCCTCGCCAAAAGGGATGGTCCAGCCGCTATCGGAAGCTAATGTCATCACTCTGCAAGAGATGACACTGCCACTACCCAGCCTGGGGCAAGCTTCAAGTTCGCCAAAACCCATCAACCCCTTCGGATCCAGCCAACTCACATTCAAGCCAAAAGGAAGCTGGGGGCAAAACGCCGCCAAGCTGCTGTTCAAAGCTGGCTACGACAAAGACAGTGCTACACATATGAGTACGCTCCTGCCAGCTCCAATCCCACACGGGATGACTAAGACTCAAGCCCATTTACTCTAGGGCGGCGAGCAGATCCCACCAAATCGGCGAGGCATCGGCTCCTGTCAAACCCCGATGGTCATCAAGATAACAGGAGAGAAGACCTTCACCTCTAACTACATTGAGGTGAAGTTGGTAGATGAAGCGGAAGAGAGATCGTCAGCCTCCGATGCACGCTCCACCAATGTCATTCATCCCGCTACAAAGGGCGCCAAAAGAAGACGATATCGAGCTCGGCGTCGGACCGTACCTCAAAAGCAAAAGAAGAGCGTCGAAAACCAGGCAAGTCAAAATCCCATATCAGTATTCAAAAGACTTAGGCCAATCGGACAACCAAAGCGAAGGTCAGTATTCGACCGTTTGGGAAAGCCACCCACTGAGGTGAGAAAAATCATTCCCACCCACCCACCCTTATCATTCTACGACACTGGCGACATCACAGACATTATTATGGTCTCTGTTAATCATATCACCATTTCCGACTCTCCAATCGACGCATCTTCTACTTCGGACGACGAGTTGCCCGACGCCCCGCCGGTCCTCGAAGAAGGGGGGCAATCTACCGTCGACGATTTGAAGGAAATCAACTTGGGTACGCAAGAGGATCCTCGGCCTACATTCGTAAGTGCACTCCTGACTCCCGAAGAGGAAGCCGCATACATCAGGCTACTCCAAGAATATAGAGATGTCTTCGCATGGTCCTACAAGGAAATGCCCAGACTTGACCCCAAGATTGCAGTACACCAGCTTGCTATCAGATATGGAGCTAGCGCCGTCAAGCAAGGACAAAGACGCTACCGGCCGGAACTAGTGCCTCAAATAGAAGGTGAAGTCAACAAGCTCATTGAAGCCGGCTTTATCCGAGAAGTTAAATATCCAACATGGATCTCCAGCGTGGTCCCAGTCAAGAAGAAGAACGGCCAGATCAGAGTATGCGTGGACTTCAGGGACTTAAACAATGCATGCCCCAAAGATGACTTCCTACTGCCAATCACAGAACTAATGGTGGATGCAACAACAGGCCATGAAGCACTAACCTTCATGGATGGATCCTCAGGCTACAACCAGATCCGGATGGCGCACAAAGACGAAGAGCTTACGGCATTCCGCACGCCAAAAGGGATCTACTGCTACAAAGTCATGCCTTTCGGCTTGAAGAACGCAGGAGCCACTTACCAACGAGCCATGCAAAAAAATTTCGACGATATCCTTCATCAGAATGTAGAATGCTACGTCGACGACCTCGTGGTAAAATCAAGACAAAAGTCCACACATCTTCAAGACCTCGAGCTAATCTTCAAGCGACTTCGAAGGTACCAGCTCCGCATGAACCCGCTTAAATGCGTATTTGGGGTCTCCTCGGGAAAGTTTCTCGGCTTTGTCGTACGCCATCGAGGCATCGAAATAGATCAAACCAAGATAGATGCTATCCTCAATATGCCAATCCCGAAAACCGTGCGAGACCTCCGAGGTCTCCAGGGCCATCTAGCATATATCAGAAGGTTCATCGCTAACTTAGCTGGAAAATGCAGGCCCTTCAATCGCCTCATGAAGAAAGGAGCAGCATTCAAGTGGGATGAAGCTTGTCAGGAAGCCCTCCAAAACATCAGGGATTACCTACTCAAGCCCCCGGTTCTGACAGCACCAGTTCAAGGGAAGCCATTGGTCCTTTACATCAGCGCCCAGGAGCAGTCCTTGTGGGCACTCCTGGCTCAAGACAATGAGCTAGGCAAGGAAACAGCTTGCTACTATTTGAGCCGCACTCTCATCGGCGCGGAGCTAAACTACTCCCCAATTGAGAAGGTCTGTCTGGCGCTCATCTTCGCTATAAAAAAGCTGCGACATTATATGTTAGCTCACGCCATCAGGCTCATCTCAAAAGCCGATCCGCTCAAATACATCATGTCGAGACCAGTGCTCTCCGGACGTCTGGCCAAGTGGGCTTTGCTCCTTCTTGAGTTTGACATCACCTTTGTCCCTCGTAAAGCGGTCAAAGGTCAAGCTCTCGCAGACTTCCTAGCAGAATACCCCCTTCCAGCAGAATGGGAACTATCGGAAGATCTCCCAGACGAAGAAGTATTCTGCATCAACATCGCCCCTTCTTGGAAAATGTTCTTCGACGGTGCGGCCAGGCAAGACGTAGCAGGAGCAGGAGTTATCTTCGTGACACCAAACGACGAAGTACTTCCCTTCTTATTTCTACTATCAGAGCCATGCTCCAACAACAGGGTGGAATATCAAGCTTTGATCATTGGCCTCGAACTCGCCAATGATATGAAACTTCAAGGGCTCGAAATTTTCGGCGACTCTCAGCTCGTCATTCAGCAAATATTGGGAGCATACGAGGTCAACAAAGAAGATCTCGTACCATTGCACCTACGAGCTCTGAAACTCCTTGGTACACTCAAAGATGCTTCAATCCAGCATGTTCCCAGAAACCTTAATCAGCAGGCTGATGCGCTTGCAAATTTAGCGGCTACACTTCCGTTCCCAGAAAAAAGCCAACTCATTATCCCTATCTGTAAGAGGATGGTGATCACCGAGGAGGACCTCCCTATGGGAATCCCGGACCAAGTCAATGCAGTACACGTTCTCGTGACTGACGAGCTAGATTGGAGACAACCATTCATAGACTTTCTTGTCCACGGGAAGCTCCCTGAAGATCCAAAGCGTAAGGTCGACATTCGCCGGCGGTCTCTGAAATTTTTCCACTTCAACAACGAGTTGTACCGTCGAAGCTACGATGGTGCACTCCTGAGGTGTCTAGCAAAAGAAGAAGCGGAAACAGCACTAGAAGAAGTCCATGCCGGGATCTGTGGCTCACATCAGTCTGGTCCAAAGCTGCACTTCCGCATCAGGCGGATGGGGTACTACTGGCCCACTATGATCAAAGACTCCCTCGAGTTTGCAAAAAGATGCCACACTTGCCAGCTGCATGGCGACTACATCCGTCAGCCTCCGGAACCTTTGCATCCAACCATCGCATCATGGCCCTTCGATGGATGGGGACTCGATATTGTCGGTCCGCTACCCAAGTCATCCAAGCAGCATCTTTATATCCTGGCGACAACAGATTACTTCTCCAAGTGGGCTGAGGCAGTACCATTGCGAGAAGTTACCAGGCACTCTGTCATCAACTTCATCCAGAACGACATCATCTTCCGGTATGGCATCCCTCGCTATATCGTTACGGACAACGGGAAGCAATTCAAGAACGCCGCCGTCAACCAATTTTGCGCCAAGTTCGATATCAAGCAAAGGTGTTCAACCATGTACAACGCCTCTGCCAACGGCCTAGCTAAAGCTTTCAACAAAACACTCTGCAAACTTTTGAAGAAAGTCGTCTCAAAGTCGAAGAAAGACTGGCATGAACGCATGGGTGAAGCGCTATGGGCATATCGCACCTCTTTTCGCACGCCAACACAGGCGACTCCGTACTCACTAGTGTACGGAGTAGAAGCTGTCCTCCCCCTTGAGCTCCAGATTCCGTCACTCAGAATAGCTGTCCAGGAAGGCCTCGTCAACGGCGACAACGCTCAACTTTGCCTAGCAGAATTGGAAGCCCGGGATGAGAAGCGCCTCGAAGCCTAGCAACGCCTGGAATGCTACCAAGCCAGGTTGACTCGAGCCTTCAACAAAAGGATTTGCCCCCGATCTTTCCAAAAAGGAGAATTGGTGCTCGCAGTCAAACGCCCCATCATCCTTTCGCATCGAGGAGGAAAGAAGTTTGACGCTAAGTGGGATGGACCGCACGCTGTTAAAGAGATCTACTCCAACGGTGCATATCTTCTCACCACGCCAGAAGGGCTCACACTCGGCCCCATCAATGGCAAGTACCTCAAAAGGTACTATGCCTAAAAGTAGGGCTACATTCCTTGCAAAAAAAAAAAAAAAAGGAACTACGTGTGACTTGATCCCTCTCAGTAGGGTACGTAGGCAGCCTGTAAAGGTTCAGTCCAAACAAAAAAAAAACACAACCAAACTCTGCCATTCCAGAAGACAAGTCCAAAAAAAATAGATGCATGATACCAGATAAAGAGAAGCAGAACTACAAGTCTGTTTAGCAGAAATGACAAGAAAGAAAAGGAAATGTGACATTGCTAGTAAAGCGAATCAAATTCTTTGAGACGTTGGAGCAGCTCGTCGTCAGTAACCTCCATGCGCTCCAACTCTGAAGACCGAGAAGCTACCCGCTCCCGATGCGTCACCAGCTCGATACGCTGCTTCGCCAAGTCTGCTCCAGAAGACTTCTCGATCATCTCAGCTTTCTCGAAAGATGCACGAGCAGCCTCTAGCTTCTTCCGCGCCCGAACAAGGCTCGCAGTGGCAAGTGCATGCTGCGCCTCTAGGCGACGCCCCTCGTCCTCGGCCTTCACTAGTATCAGGGGAAGGTCATCTTCCATCAAAGCCCGTTTCAAGCAATGAGCTTCACTATCCGCCAAGAGAACACGCATCTGTGCCTCGAACAAAGAGCCATCTACCTGAAAGGCCGCTAGGTTCTTGCAAAACTCAGACCCCTCAAGAACCCACCAGCTGCTCAAAGCATCAAAACCCTCTTTCTGGAAGGGTGCGAGTGTCGTCTGGATATACTTCCGACAGCTCTCCAAAAGAAGCACAGAAAGAAGGTCTCGCGAACTGCACTTTCTCCTGTCAGCCTCTGAGTGCACAGGCAAGGTGGGCTCCGGTCCTGAAGACTCAAGTGTAGGAACCGCCTCCTGGACCATCGCCGTGATAACAGTCAGCGGAACCACCGGAGCCGAAGGAGGAGACACAGGCAAACCTTCCAACAAAACGACTGCGGGAGTAGCCTCTGCCGGAGTACCGGACCTAGCTGGAGGAGTCTGTTCTCTCCCTACACTGGAGACCTCATCCTCCTCCCCAAAGCCCAACTGCTCCACGTCAATATCATCCAGGTTGACAGCACTGCCGGCAAAATCTGCTCCACACACTCCCAAAAGCTCCAAGTTATCCCAGGGAACATCCAGCCCGCCACCTTCAATCAACATTGCTCTGAGGGGAGAGCACTCCTGCCCAACTCCCTTCGGGGCAGACTCGCAGTCCGGTCCAGCAGACCCTGCCAAAATGAGATCTGGACAACTCAGCCAACGAAGTAAGAGTACAAGCACAGAAATTCATGAAACACTAGAAACAAGGCATACCTGCAGCATCCGAAGAAGATACCCCAGAGGGAGGGATTACCTCATCGGCAAAAAGCCCTGGCTCTCCCTCTCGAGCTGGCCCTGCCTCGCCAGCACCAGTCAAAGCTGCCTCACACAAGAGGTTCAACTTTCTCCTCTTGGGAGAAGCACACCCACTCCAAGAAGCCTGAGTCTCAGGAAGACTCTGAACCTTGGAGGATGGAGCCATCTCAACTTCTTGCACAGAAAGTGAAGCCTGGGAAGTACTCTCTCGACGGCCACAAGATTTCTCTGACCATCGCTCCTCGGACCAGAGACGGTGATCCTCTGACCCCGCCAAAGAGTCAAAAGGAAAGTCAGCCTGCTCGCTGCTAGCAAGAACATCTAGCGGAAGGCCAGCCAAGAGGGGAAGCACTGACCCGTTGACCCAGCGGCGATACTCAGGAGTTGCGGTATCCTTGCCGCCCGACTTAATCCCCGGTGAGAAAGTACACCCAGTAAATCGATCGTAAAGCGCTCCCCAGAGGCGGTACGCCTCCTGCGGAGTGTAACGTAACCGCAGGCGCAAAGGAGTCCCAGGCAACTCCTGCCGAAAACCCTACTAACGAGCAAACCGGTGGGGAGAGTACCGAGCCACCTCCACTACATCCCCACGGCGCCAAACAAGATACCCAGGCCTGCAACTCACCATGCTCCAATACAAAGGCTCGGACATCTCCGCCCCATCACACACCAGGGATTTCATAGAAGGCGCAAGTGCATTTTCCGATACAAATTCAAAGTCAGAAGGGCCCATGCGCCGCAAACACTCTCGGGCACTAGGCTTCGGACGCTCCCATACGTAATAAGTGTTCATCACACCTCCCACACAAGGAAGAAAGGGCACCGAGGTCGAAGGACCACGCGCCGCGAAGATCCCCTTCGGAAAGTGGAGCCCAATCCAACCATAGAGGTAATGCAGGGGGCAAAAGGAACTGGCTCTGCCTACTTCCCCTCTTGCATTACCCGCACTCGATAAACTCCAATAGGTGTCGCTAAGCCCGCCGTACAACGAACAGAGGATCGCCAGCGCCAGGTTAAGAAACTCTCCAGTCACCATCCGAGCAGCTGCAAGAAAGGTCCCAGGGCGTACCACGTCCCCTTCCCAGGGTAAAGCAAAGCGGCAGAGAAAAAGTACTAACCCCGCTGACCAGTAAACAGCACGCCAGTCATCGCTGCACTCTTCAAGTCCCAAAACTTTCTAGGGACGTTGCACCCCGGCCATGGAGCACCACTCTTTCTTCAGATATTCAATCGGTCGCCGGAAGGTGCCAGGCGCCGGTCTCTTTGACGAAGCATATCTCCACATCGGGTGACTCGAAGGGGGAGCGTGACGATACTCTCCTCGAAACCAGAAGTCCACCCAATCCGAGTGAAGTACCCGGTCTGACCGCCCGCGCGCCGCTATAATAGCATACGCCTTAAAAAGCAAAAGGCAGAAGCTAGGAGACTCGTCTGGGTCCGTCAAAACCTCCAGAGAAGGAACCTCCTTCTGATAGTAGCTCCGAACTTCTGGACACCCAGAGATGACGTGCACGTCACGAAGGGTGATCCCGATTTCACCAGCTCCGGTCAAAAAGGTATTGGTCTCAGGGCACCACTGCTCACACAGAGCCCGGTACATACCGTCCGGTCGACTGTATTCCCAACAAGCTGGCTCCACAAACCTCGCCAAACGCTTCATCCCTGGCTCTGCCTCCAACGCGCCGGATAGCTCTTTCATCCAGTCCCGGAAACCTCCCAGATACGTGACATCTCCACGCGATTGAATCCCCACACCCCATCGCGTACGGCGGGAGCATATCTTCAAAGCAACAACAGGGACCGGAACCAACTCCTCGCCAGTATGGTGGAACGGCAGCCCCAAACTAGGCCGGACGATTTGCCGAGAAGATCCTTTGTCAGTAAGGATACGCTCGCCAAGTTTCAATACTCGATAGGAGCCGTCAGTCACGCCGTCCTCGCAAACTCGCTCGTGCGTCAAAAGCTGAAGTACTGACAGTCCGGTCTCCTGTCTCGAAGCACGATGATGGAAGACTTGCGCGAAAGGGAAGCGAAGATGCGTACTCCCGTGGGAGACCGCATCAACGACCCAGCCAGAACTCGGAAAGCTCTCGTAACGACGAGACCTGAAAAAAAAAGAAGACAAAGCCCAAGTTAGATAGATTCCGAAACGGAGAAGTCGGGGGGGCCTTGAGCAAATAAAAAAGAAGAGAGGGGGGTCACAGCAAAAAGCCACGACCCTCTCCTCCTCTCTCCTGTTAAAACTAGCAGGGGGGGGCCCTTGAGCAAATAAAGAAAAATAGAGGGGGGTCACAGCAAAAAAGCCACGACTCTCTCTCCTCTCTCCTGTTAAAACTAGCAGGGGGGGCCCTTGAGCAAATAAAAAGAAGAGAGGGGGGTCACAGCAAAAAGCCGTGACCCTCTCCTTCTCTCCTGTTAAATTAGCAGGGGGGGCCTTGAGCGAATAAAGAAAGTAGAGGGGGGTCATGGCAAAAAGCCACGACCCCCTCTCTTTATCTCTTCTATTTAACATGCAGGGGGAGGGTGCGTCGTCCCCGACCAAACACCGGCCGCGCCGCACCCCACCTCCAGCCCACGCGCCCGCCCGCGCCCGCCCGTGCCGCTGTTGCACCGACCGGCTCCGGCCCCCGCGCCCTACCGCCCTGCGTTCGCGCCTCCGTCCGAGCCCGGCTCCGGCCCCCGCGCCCCGCCGCCCGCTGCACCCACGCCTCCGGCCCCCGCGTGCTGCGCCCGCGCCCCGCGCCTCCAGCCCGCGCGCCGGCCGCCACAGCAGCCCCCGGCCGCGCCAGTGCAGCCCGCCGCTGCACCCGCCCGCTGCGCCCACGCCTCCGGCCCCCGCGCCGCCCGCCCGCTGCGCCCACGCCCGCACGCCGGCCGCACCATGCAGCCCCCGGCCTGCGCCCTCCCACAACCCACCATGCGAAGAAGAAGAAGAAGAAGAAGAAGAAGAAGAAGAAGAAGAAGAAGAAGGAGGAGGAGGAGGAGGATCACCTCGCCGGCAGCCCTCCGCCCTCCACGGACCGGCGGTCTCCTCTCCTCCGTGAATCCCATGGCGTCACCATCTTCATCCTCCGCGGCATCGTCGCGAAGCAAGAAACCCTAGCAGAGCTCTCGACTCCAAGCCGCCGGGAATCGCTGATAATGAAGAGAAACGAAAACGGGGGGGCTTTTTAAAGACCTAATCCCACACGAACACGCGACTCAAGTCCAAGCGCTACGCGTTTCCCGCGGGCGCACTCGAACTTGAGGGGGCATTTGTGGGCATCAAAATTAGCCTTCGGGTCGAACCTGATTTGTACACGAAAAAATAGGCCCGCACCCAACGGCCTTCGGGTCAAACCCGGCCCGCACACAACGGCCCGTATGCGAAACCCGGCCCGCACACAACGGCCCGCATGCGAAACCCGGCCCGCACACAACGGCCCGCATGCGAAACCCGGCCCGCACACAACGGCCCGCATGCGAAACTCGGCCCGCACACAACGGCCCGTATGCGAAACCCGGCCCGCACACAACGACCCGCATCCGAAACCCGGCCCGCACACAACGGCCCGCATGCGAAACCCGGCCCGCACACAACGGCCCGCATGTGAAACTCGGCCCGCACACAACGACCCGCGTGCGAACTCGGCCCACGTGCGAACTCAATTCGCGCGCCATGGCCCGACCCAAAGCAAACGGGTCCCACCGGACCCGCAACTCGGATACAAAGAGGGGGGCCCATCGGCCCCTCCTTCTAGAAAACCGTGCCCCCCTCCTCATGGAGAGGTGGGGCCGGCCCTAAAAGAAAAAGAAAAGAAAAGAAAAAGAAAAAGAAAAAGAAAAAGAAAAGAAAAAGAAAAGAAAAGAAAAGAAAGGAAAAAGAAATCAAAACCGCCTCGATGCGGGGGGAGGTGGCGTGGACGTCTACGTAGCCGTAGATCCGCGACGATCCCTCGATCCAACGGACAAGATGACGTTGTGTCGCCATCCGATCCAAAAGTGCATCAAGAATAACAACTCAATCTTTAAAAGATCGAGTCACATCTAGCCCGTAACCACCCCAACTAAAAAAGAGGGGATCGAGTTTGTTTCCCCGAATTAGGGAACAATATCTTGATGGTTATGGGGGGAGATATTGGATGAAACAAAAAGATTTCAGCAATATCTCCCCCAACCGCCCCCCTTTGCCTATAAATAGAAGGGGTGGGGGAAGGCACAAAGGGTCCGAAAAGCTGAAGACGAAAGAGCGCTACGAAGAAGCTCCAACGCTTGAAGACCGAAGGCTTCACGAGGCACGGCAAGCATATCCTACGGGAGTCCTTGGCCCTTCAAGTCCTCATCAACGTGAAGACCTTGCACTCGGAAATCAGAGCTTCGACTCCTCGCACGAAGAAGAAAGCGTGGAGAAGAAGACCCGGAGCCGTCATCACCCGATCGCTCCAACGATCTTCATCAGCTCCGAAGACGCCATAAGCAAAGGCCGGAGAAGAAGATCAAAGCCGACAACACCCGTCGTCTTCAAAGGCATCAACTCCTTGCACGAAGAAGAAAGCCGGGAGAAGAAGGCCTGATGCCGGTGCTACCCCTGCCGCCTTCGTTAACGAAAACCGACGCTACAACCGTCGTGTTGAAGTCGGTACTACACCCGCCGTCTTCATCAACAAAAGTTGACGCTACAACCGTCGCACGGGGATCGGTGCTACACCCGCCGTCTTCATCAATAAAAGCCGACGCTACAACCGTCGCACAAGGATCGGTGCTACCCCCACCGAGAAGCCAAGCCGACGCCACAACCGTCGAGGAAGCCGGAAGAATCAAGAAGCCTCGCAGAAGTAGCCATCGCCGTTCTAGAAGAAGGTCGAGTCGAAGCTAAAGCCAAAGCCGATGCAAGAAGCCAAAGCAAACGCACCGGTAAAGCCCGCGCTAAAGCAACGCACGTGCCAAAGCCAAGCAACTACGACGATCACGAGCAAAGCATCGCACGTTCTAGCCGATACGACACAAAGTCCGGAAGAACTAAAGCATCGCAAGCCTCTACCCGTCTACGTTCAAGCGCAAGCGCCAAAGCAAAGCAAAAGCCAGAGCCACGCCAAAGCTACGCCAAAGCCGAAAGCTAAAGCCAAAGCTGACGCCAAAAACACGATCGACGCCGCGAACCGACGATCAAGGACGCCAAGGTCGAGCAAGGATCGAGGAAGACACGAAGATCGAGGAACGAAGCCCAAGGCCTCCCTAGCCGAGAAAGCGCGAAGCACGGACGGGACGAAATCAACGGCGGAAACTCCTTAGCCTCTCAAAAACCCTCACCCTGTAAAGACCCCTGTCCTGGGCAACCCCTTCAGAGCTCTCGCACGAATACCACGTGGAGACGCGGATCAAAGGGACCCTCCAGAGGATCTCTCCCACAATCTCCTGATCAAAGAAAATTTGTAATCTCGTGTGATCCGCAATAAAGACGACCCGAATATTTTTCCGCGCTCACAAATACATTTCTATATGATTAATTAAGTTGAAATATTCAGTCTGCAGCCATATCGGTGGTAGTAAAGAAGAATCATGTGTTTGCAATACTAATAGAGAGATATAGTGCAAGAGAGGGAGGGGAGTAATTGAAGAGATGCAATGGGGAAAATAAGTTCAATTGGGTGAAGTGGAATTGGGGGGAAGGAACAATGGAGGGAGGGGAATTAATGGAGGAAAGGTTGACGAGGAAGTGGCATGGTGGATGAGTGGGGTGAGGTGTCACTTGTGAGGGCAATCAGGTGAGAGAATGAGAGTGCGTGGGGAGAGGTGGAGGAGAGAAGGTGTGGGGAACCGGGTAAGAGAGAGAGAGAAAAAGAAAGAAAGAAAGAGAGAGAGAACCTTTCAAAAAAAAAAGAAGAGAAAATTGTGGTTGGGAGGGTGAATTTGCGAGGAGAGGCCGGATGCGGGTGTGCAGAGAGAAGTGGGGTGTGGGGGTGAGGATAATTTTTCTTTTTTTTGGCTTGGAACCCACAACGTTCCTCTCTTTTGCAACCCCCCTCCCCTCTTATATATAGATCTTTTTTTCAATCGCTTCTTACGTATTTGAATCGCGCTCACTATATAACCTCTTGCACTCACTATTGTTGGGGAGAAACGACGAGGTCGATCCCACCACCTAGGCTCCGAGCAACGAAAAGAACGTTGAAGGTGCAAGAACCTTACCAGTAGATAACAAACTACCAACGAAAAGAAAGAACGATCAAAACACACCAAAGCACAAAACACAAAATGATATCCAGCAATCGATGATCAATGGATTCACTAGAAAAGGAATACAAGGAGCGCACTTATGTCTGCCCTCCAATCAATCAATTTACCAACTACAACGAGATAACCCCCAAGGAATAAAAAGGGATACCGCAACCCTTAACTCAAGAATAAGATAAACCTTCGTTGTAACCCGATGACGGCTACCCTCTTCCTAATCACCCAAAGAGTCTTTCGATCCTTCCTTATTGCTCTTTGTTTATCCCTAAAGGTCATTTTACAGCCCCAAGTTCGTGCAAGACCTAGGAGAAAACATAGAGACAAACACTTATAAGTTTTATTGGAATCCCACAAAAAAACACTGCCGAAAAATATCTTCAAGCGCACTTGTCCGCTGGATTTCTCCCTAGGTACCGAAGGGTGCTAATGACCCGGAGGCCCAAAAATCAACATGAGACTCTCGCCCTGGGCACCAACCCGAGGCTGATCCCAATCTTGGCACCACACAATTGATGCCCAGGAAGCCAATCTTTTGAAGTGCGCACCTGGATCCTCCACATCGAGCCTCCTGTCATGCTCCGTCTTTGCTTTTTTGTCTCTCTGTTTTTCGCCATCTTTTGTGCACGAATCTTGGACTTTATAAAGGACTTGTTTCAAGTCAAAATCCTCAACAACTATAACCTTCATTTGAACTGCACCACTTATCTCCACAAGCTATCCCCCATATTTCTCATGTTATAGCAGATAATATTTCTTAGATGGTGATCTATTATAGTGTCTATCATGTGGCATCAGGGGTTTTGATTATCAATAGTAAGAAACCCGGGCAATGCCCGAATGTGTTTGATGCACGCCATTTAGCAAAGACGACATCACAACTGTTCGAAGAAGTGTGAAATTTGAAGTGAGTGTGATTCACTTGTTAGAGAGAGAGAGATTAACATCAAGTGATCATTAAATGTCATTGAATGAAAATTTATCATCTTTATGTTAGGTTTTTAAATGGATTTAAAAAAGAGCCGTGTTCACACACGAAAAAGAATTCTAGCTCTTTAAAAGACATCCACGTGTCACAACACGGGAGAGAGGCTTCCATTTTAGTGTATACTAGTAAGAAACCCGGGCAATGCCCGAATGTATTTGATGCACGCCATTTGGCAAAGACGACATCACAATTGTTCGAAGAAGTGTGAAATTTGAATCGAGTGTGATTCACTTGTTAGAGAGAGAGATTAACATCAAATGACCATTAAATGGCATTGAATGAAAATTTATCATCTTTATGGTAGATTTTTAAATGGATTTCAAATAGAGCCGCGTTCACACATGTAAGAAAAATTCTAACTCTTTAATAGACGTCGACGTGTCACAACACGGGAGAGAGGCTTCCATTTTAGTATATAGTATAGACTAGTATGAAACCCGGGCAATACCTGGATGAGCTTGATGTACGTCATTTGGCACAGACGACATCGCAACTGTTCGAAGAAGTGTGAAATCTGATGTGAGTGTGATTAAAAGAGAAAGAGAGATTAACATCAAATGATCATTAAATGCCATTGAATGAGTATTTATCATCTTTATGGTAGGCTTTTAATAGGATTTAAAAGTGAGCCGCGTTCACACATGGAAGAAGAATTCTGGCTCTTTAAAAGACGTCCATGTGTTAAAACACGGGAGAGAGGCTTCCATTTTAGAATTATACTAGTAAGAAACCCGGGAAATGCCCGAATGTGCTTGATGCATGCCATTTGACAAAGGCGACATCGCAACTGTTTGAAGAAGTGTGAAATCTGAAGTGAGTGTGATACACTTGTTAAAGAGAGAAAAAGAAAGATTAACAACAAAAGACCATTAAATGCTATTGAATGAAAATTTAGCATCTTTATGGTAGGTTTTTAAATGGATTTAAAAGAGAGCCGCGTTCACACACGGAAGAAGAATTCTAGCTATTTAAAAGACGTCCACATGTCACAACATGGGAAGGAAGCTTCCATTTTATTATAGATATATAGATAGTAAGAAACCTGGGCAATGCCCAGATGAATTTGATGCACAGCCATTTGGCAGAGATGACATCACAACTGTTCGAAGAAGTATGAAATCTAAAGTGAGTGTGATTCACTTGTTAGAGAGAGAGAGAGATATTAACATCAAATGATAATTCAATGTCATTGAATGAGTGTTTTATTATCTTTATGGTAGGTTTTTAATATGATTTAAAACTGAGCCATGTTCATACATGGAAGAATGATTATGGTTCTTTAAAAGACGTCCACGTGTCACAACACGGGAGAGTGGCTTCCATTTTAGTTTATAGTATAGACTTAATTTTTTTATTTCGGATTTGGATTGTGTCTTTTTATCAAATCTAAGTGAACTTGATTATGTTTCGAGCTTTTTTTTGTTTTTTCAACTTGTTTTTTTGTATTTCGGACTTGGTTTGCATTATTTTTTTAAATCTAAGCTGATCGGATTAAGTTTTTGACTTAATTTTTGTATTTCGGTCTTGCTTTGGGTGTTTATTGAATCCAAGCGGATTATATTAAGTTTAGGACTTTTTTTTCTTCATATTTCGGATTTGGTTTGTGTCTTTATTGATCGAATTCGAGCTTATCAGATTAAGTTTTGGGCTTTTTTTCTTCTTTTATATTTCATACTTGTTTTTATATTTCGAACTTGGTTTGTGTCTTTATCGAATCCGAGCAGATCATATTAAGTTTCAGACTTAATTTTGGTATTTAAGACTTGTTTTGGGTCTTTATCGAATCCGAGTGGATCATATTTGAGACTTGTTTTCTGTATTTTGGACTTGAATAGCGTCTTTATCGAATCCAAACAGATTAGATTAAGTTTTGGATTTAATTTATGATTTCGGGCTTGGTATGGGTCTTTATCGAATTCGAGTGAATCAGATTAAGTTTCAGACTTTTTTTTTTCTTTCATATTTTAGAGTTATTTTTTGTCTTTCAAAGTTGGTTTGTGTCTTTATTGAATCCGAGCGGATCAGATTAAGTTTAAGAATTAATTTTCATATTTTGAACTTACTTTGGGTCTATATCGAATCTGAACGAATTAAATTAAGTTTAAGACTTGTTTTTTATATTTCAGACATGGTTTATGTCTTTATCGAATCTGAGTATATCAGATTAAGTTTCTGACTTAATTTTTATATTTCGGAGTTCATTTGCATCTTTATTGCATCCAAGCGGATCATATTAAGTTTCAAACTTGATATTCGTATTTCGGATTTTGTTTGTGACTTTATCAAATCCGAGCGGATTAGATTAAATTTTATAAGTATTTTTTGTATTTTGGACTTGGTTTGTGTTGTAATCAAATTCGAGCAGATCGCATTAAGTTTATATTCAGGGTAATGCCCGAATATACTTGATGCAAGCCATTTGGCAAAGACGATATCGCAACTATTCGAAGAAGTATGAAATCTGAATTGAGTGTGATTCACTTGTTAGAGAGAGAGAGAATAACATCAAATGATCAATTAATGCCATTAAATAAAAATTTATCATCTTTATGATTGGTTTTTAAATGGATTTAAAGAGAGCCGCGTTCACACATGGAAGAAAAAATCTGGCTCTTTAGGAGTTGTCCACGTGTCACAACACGGAAGAGAGGCTTCCATTTTAGTATATATATAGACTAGATAGTAAGAAACCCGGGTAATACCCGATTGTGCGTGATGCACACCATTTGGCAAAGATTACATTGTAACTGTTCGAAGAAGTGTGAAATCTGAAGTGAGTGTGATTCACTTGTTAGAGTGGGAGAGAAAGTGAGAGAGAGAAAGATATTAACATCAAATGACCATTAAATGCCATTGAATGAAAATTTATCATCTTTATGGTATGTTTTTAAATAGATTTAAAAGAGAGTCACGGTCACACTCAGAAGAAAAATTCTAGTTCTTTAAAAGACGTCCACGTGTCACAACACATGAGAGATTCTTCCATTTTAGTATAGATACTAGTAAGAAACTCGGGCAATGCCCGAATGTGCTTGATGCACGCCATTTGGCAAAGACAACGTCGTAACTGTTCGAAGAAGTGTAAAATCTGAAGTAAGTGTGATTCACTTGTTAAAGATATATATATATATATATATATATATATATATATATAGGGGTATGCTATAATGTGGCATGCGGTAAGTGCGGCACAACACCGCAGCCGTCTGATGCACCCGCTGTGTGCATCGCTTGCACGCAGCGGTGCATCAGACGGTTGTAGTGCGGTGCCGCACTTACCGCATGCCGCATTATAGCATGCCCTATATATATATATATATATATATATATATATATATATATATATATATATATATATATATATATATATATATATATATATATATATATATATATATATATATATATATATATATATATAT
Organism: Chamaelirium japonicum; assembly: GCA_947650365.1. Taxonomy (NCBI): domain Eukaryota; kingdom Viridiplantae; phylum Streptophyta; class Magnoliopsida; order Liliales; family Melanthiaceae; genus Chamaelirium; species Chamaelirium japonicum. Next base: position 21,841,960 of record OX393554.1, read on the forward strand.
ATATATATATATATATATATTGTGGGGGGAAATTTCCGAGCCGCCTTGATCGGGAACCCCGCCCCACAGCCTTGATTGAATTTGATGGTTTGTAGAGTTAGAGAGATGGGAGAGTAGATAGAGAGAGTAAAGAGTGATGACACGAGGATTGATGACGGAGTTCAGTCTTACGACCTACGTCTCCGGGCGAGAGGTGCCACCTGATCTTCACTATAATTCAAGTCAATAAGGGGTGAGCGTTCTCTTGACAGGCCAAGAGAAGCTTCTTACAATATGTTTGCACGGAGCAATTAGAAGAGAACAAGAAGGGGAGAATTGAGCTTTAGCACTTGCTCTGGGATCCTCCTCCTCTGATTGAACGGCCAACCCCCTTCCTGGATGCCTTGGGGGTCCTTTTGTAGCGTAGGCACGTGCCCGATATGGCAGTGATGACGTGGCGATGATGACGTGGCACTGGTTCTGGGCCTCCTTGCTGGGCCTTTATTGGGCCGTTGTTCGGGCCCAATAAGGGGTAGGGCTTGAACTGCGAGCCTCGTAGAGTGGGCCCATGTGAGCCCAGGCGGGCTTACCCATTTGGGCCGTTGCGCGGGCCCATGCTGCTCTGATCTGGTCCGGTACAATTTTTGCACCCACAGTTACCTGAGGGGGGGGTTGCGGCCGCACTTGTCGGTGACGGTGAGGCCGAGTTGGATGAGCTTGAGGAGGTCGCGCGGAAGGGGGGGTGAGCGTTTGGCTCGTCCGACGCCACGCCGGGTTGTCTCTGTTGGCTACAAGGAGTAGCGTGTGCATGAGGTATGTATGAGGAGAGCGTGTAGGAGGGGGGTTTGGTTCATCCAACCCCTTGTCCCCATTCTGACCCGCTGCCGCCAAGTACCCATGCTCGCGAGGAGAGGCATGATTTCTTCTCTTATGTGCAGTGTTTGGCATGCTGCGGGTTGGTCGCATAGTGAACCAGGTTGAAGGCGTCAGTGTGACCGTCGCTGCCATGTAACTTCTCCGAAGTTGGTCTTCAAGAAGAAATGTCTCGAAAGCCTCCGACAATCATAACTTTTCATACGAGCATCGGATCGATGCGTATAAGGCGCCATTGCATCGGCGTCGGAAAACTGATCAAGGTAGACGTGAAATATGGTTCCCCTTGACGTACAACTTTTCCGATGTCTGTCTTTGAAGAAAAGTACCTCAAAAACTTCTGATAGCCGTAACTTTTCATACACATGTCGGATGAATGCGTATAAGGTGTCGTTGTGTAGGCATCGAAAAAACGGTCAAAGTGGACGTGAAACATTGTTCGCCTTGACGTGTAACTTTTCCGGTATTCACCTTTATAGATAGATGATTCTTAAGAACGCGCCGGCCAGGTTTTTTGGGCTAGTGTTTTAGAGATGCCTCGGCACGCGGTAACTCATCCGTTCTGTCCGACACCCAACTGCACCTAGTTACTGTGTTCACTAGGGACTGCAGTCGGGCCCCAGTGATGACGTAACAGTTACCGCGTGCTCGCCCTTGATGAGAGAGGGGATTTTTTTTCTCTTGTGAAGTTTGTACAAGCAAATCAATAGGTTTGGATAACGTCGACCACCACCCTCTTGGTTTTCTGACGAAACCAAGAGGTAGATTGTTGTTGATGCCGACGCACCCCCTCTCGGTTTTCTGACAAAACCGAGGGGGGGTGCTTGTTGATGCCGACACACACCCCCTCTCGGTTTTCTGACGAAACCGAGAGTTGTGCTGCTGACGGTGTGCCGTCACCCCCTCCCCACTCGGTTTTTGTGCGAAACCGAGGGGGGAGCTGCTTGTTGATGCCGACACACACCCTCTCTCGGTTTTCTGACGAAACCGAGAGCTGTGCTGCTGATGGTGTGCCGTCACCCCTTCCTACTCGGTTTTTGTGCGAAACCGAGGAGGGAGTTGCTTGTTGATGCCGACACACACCCCCTCTCGATTTTCTGACGAAACCGAGGGGTATGCTGCTGATGGTGTGCCGTCACCCCTTCCTACTCGGTTTTTGTGCGAAACTGAGGGGGGGGTTGCTCGTTGATGCCGACACACACCCCCTCTCGGTTTTCTGACGAAACCGAGGGGTATGCTGCTGATGGTGTGCCGTCACCCCTTCCTACTCGATTTTTGTGCGAAACCGAGGGGGGGGGTTGCTTGTTGATGCCGACACACACCCCCTCTCGGTTTTCTAACGAAACCGAGGGGTGTGCTGCTAACGGGGTGCCGTCACCCCCTCCCTACTCGGTTTTTGTGTGAAACCGAGGGGGGTTGCTTGTTAATGCCGACACACACCCCCTCTCGGTTTTCTGACGAAACCGAGGGGTATGCTGCTGATGGTGGTGTGCCGTCACCCCCTCCCCACTCGGTTTTTGTGCGAAACCGCGGGGGGGTTGCTTGTTGTTGCCACAAAGTTAGACACGCATCATCCAAAACCCTAGATAGAGGTTTTAGAATTTGTTGATTTTTTGTAAGGATGATCAACTACCCTTAGATAGCCCATCCATAAAAAATCAACACATTCTAAACCCTTTAGGTGCATCAAATCTAAAGATCTTTATCGACCGTTCATTTTAACCGTTAAATTGAAGGGAATATTTGATTAGTCTATAAGTTTTAGAATGTGCTGATTTTTTGCTGATGTGCTATCTAAGGCAAAGTTATAATCCTTACAAAAAATCAATAAATTTTGAAACCTCTATCTAGGGTTTTGGAGATGCGTGTCTAACTCTGTGGCAAAATAGCGTGTTTCTGGATCCCGACCCATATATATATTAACATCAAATGACCATTAAATGTCAATGAATGAAAATTTATTATCTTTATGATAAGTTTTTAAATGGATTTAAATAAGAGTAGCGTTCACACAAGGAAGAAGAATTCCACCTTTTTAAAAGACGTCAGCGTGTCACAATACGGGAGATAGGCTTCCATTTTACAATGTCCGGATGAACTTGACGCACACTACTTAGCACATACGACATCATAGTCATTCGAAAAAAACTTTGTAATATAGAGTGATTATGATTCACACTTCCAGACTGTTACAGAGAGAAAGAGAGATGATACTAATGATTTTTCTAGTTAATTTCAAATGACCATTAAATGTCATTGAATGAGTGTTTAACATCTTTATAATAGGTTTTTAATAGGATTTATGAGAGAGCAGTGTTCACACATGGGGGAAGGATTCTACTCTTCAAAAGAGGTCCATTTGTCGCAACACGGGGGAGAGAGCTCCAGTTTAGTATTATACTAGTAAGAAACCCGGGGAATGCCCGATGCACGTCATTTGGTAAAGAGGACATCACAACTGTTCGAAGAAGTGTCAAATCTGAAGTGAGTGTGATTCACTTGTTAGAGAAAGAGAGATTAACATCAAATGACCATTAAATGACATTGAATGAAAATTTATCATCTTTATGGTAGGTTTTTAATTGTATTTAAAAGAGTCACGTTCACACGAAGAAGAATTTTAGCTTTTTAAAAGATGTCCACGTGTCACAACACGGGAGTGAGGCTACCATTTTAGTATACATATAGATATAGATGTGTTTATTCCAACAATAATTCTGATATTTAGTCGATCAAAAATAAAAATTAATATTTTATTGTCGAAGGGTTACATGTATTAATTGGCTAGCTCATAGAAAGCTTCACCAAAGATGAAGGACATAGTTTCTTTATTTATCAATAAAAGAGCAACCTTATTTCCCCTATACTTCAATATCTATACATTGATTATGCGGGACTAATTGAACGGCTGTTGGCTGTAGCAGTCGAGGTTGCTCCCATAGCCCACCCCCAGCAGGTCGCAGTACCTCTGGTAGAACCCGATCCGGTCCGCCACCGCGCTGTTCGCCCCTTTCCCGCACTCGATGCCGCCGTTGATGATGTTGGTGATGACGCCGTACCCTGGGGCCCGCCCGGCCGCCTGGTCGGCCCCCGACGGCGTCCACGCCCCGGTGATGACGTCGTGGCACGACGGCTTGGGGGACTGCGCCGTCATCCAGAACCATATCGCCGTCTTGAACGAGACGGTGGCGTCGGTGGCGACCAGGTCCGGGTTGTTGAGCAGGTCCGACCCGATGGCCTGCCCGGCCGGACCGTAGTTGAAGTTGCTGGAACCATTCGAAGCCCATAGCATCAGTGATCCACCAAACTAATGATGCATTTCATAGCAAGTTATCTGTTGACTTTTTACCCTCATTTAACTAATAAAATTATTCATAATTCTAAAATCTCATTGACTTTTTTTTAGGTTGCCCTCTACTTAATTGGGTTAACTAAAATAACCCCCTCAAACCTTAATATTCGAGTCTTACCCCAAAAAAATTATTTTTTTATTGCAAAAAGCCATATGGATTTACGGTCAACAAGGGGTAATTTTTTTTTTTTTGAGAAATCCCTCTCGGAGATAAGGGGGGGGGGTTCGGTCTTAATCCCTACTAGTAGATTAAATTAACTAATAGATATACAGGAAAGAGAAGGGGGGAGAGGAAAAGAAAGAAACCACAAGCGATTCTCTCGGACCTGGTCCCAACTTGCAAGTCCACAGGTGAACCAGCGACTTACAAATAGAGATGACCGTCTCCTCGGTAGCTCATGTGCCTGGAAGGTTCGGCGATTTCTCTCTAGCCATAATGTCTTCTTTAATATTTAGGGTTTTATACAAATTGACCCCTTTAATCTTCTTTATTTACATATTAACCCCTGTAAAGTCAATATTTATATAAAAATCCCTTAAATCATCCAATATTTGTATATCAACCCCTACAGTACTTAGTTGGCATCCAAAATAAAGAAATATTTTTGAAATATTCTTTTATTCGGCAGTTATTTTATTAATCTAAAGAGGAAATAACCGATTTACACATGATTTTAATTACTTCGAAAATGATATTTCTTTATTGAACATGGACTTAATCCAAAACAAACACAAACATAACCCAAATCTAACTTTGACCTATCCAAAGCATTCTCACATTAGAGGGGTATTTACAGAGTTTAGGTAAAATTATCAATGATGAAATCAAAAATATTCTCTTGGTTTGGATGTCAGCTAACTGCAAGGGTCAATATGTAATGTTTAAGTAAATTGAGAGGCTTATATGTAAATATCACTTTTAAGGGATTTTATATATAAATAAAGAAGATTATAGGGGTTGATTTCTATAAAACCCTACAATTTAATTACCTCAATTAACTGGGAGGGCAAGGTAAAAAAAAACCCTCTGCAGAATGCTTACTCTTTTCTACAGTGAAATTACTGCAGCTAAGAGTGAATTTTCGGATGGTTACTCTTTGCTACAGTGAAATCACTATAGTCATGGACATGATCATGAGAACTACTTCATGCATAACCGGCAAGCATGAGGTTGAAGCACCAGCAACCCTAATTTGCACTTCAGTTCGAAACCCAAGAGGTTAGAGACTCACTAGGAGATCTGGATCGGCCCACGGCCGTAGTACTTCTTGCCCGCAGCGCAGGGCCACTGCGCGCTAGCTTGGCAGTAGTCGCCGGGGTTCCCTTGCTCTTGTATGTAGCAGTAGCCCCAAGCGTAGGGTCCGTCCGGTGCACTCGACCACCCACCTGCTCACATTGAGCAATTGAGCTGACTCAAGATTGTAGATCTCATGCAGATCGTGATCGACGTCGGGCTCGGAAACTCACCGGTGGTCTCGTGGGAGGTCTGGGCTAAGAACGCGGCGATCTCGCGCTTTTGGGTGTCGGCGTCGCCGGTGGTGCCGAAGCCGCTGAAGGAGTTGGCGGCGGCAATGAAGGCGTCATAGGTGTAGAACCCGCTGGAGGGGCAGGCCGCGTCGTTCCGGTGCTTCAGCATTTGCTCGAAGAGCGACGAGCTTATGATCGAGCCAACGCCACCGCCGCCCGACGGGGGGTTGGGCGTCGAGCCGCCGCCGCACTGGCTCTGGCAGTTGCCGGGGGCGCAGTAGGGATCCGTCGTTCCGCAGTAGCCGTAATTGCTGCATGCAGCACAGACCCCCGGCGCAGGTGGCGCCGCCGGCTTGGCTTCCGCATTGCTGGGCGGAGGAGCCCAGCAACGAGGCCAGGCAGAAGATGGTGAGAGCCAAAACCCTAACTCCTTCCATTTTTGTCTATGTGGAGGTAGTGAGAGAAGGGTGGGGTGGGTTTATATAGCGGTGGGACCTGGATATCCGGTCTGCTGCATTACTTGTTGCTCACTTGTCTGTGTGACACGTCGTGACTATGTGTCGTGCTACCGACGTGGTCGACCAGGAATCGTGCGGTGACCGGAACCTGAAACGGTGGGTTGGATAGTCTTCGTTGTTGACTAAGCAACGATGGCCGGATGATTTAGTTTTGCTAGCTTCATCCCGAAGAACGACTTTGTACCAACCTCCTTAAAGAAATTGATGCATCCCTCTCTCTCATTGGTCTATCTCCAGAGCATATGATAAACAGTATGAAATGACAAGTCTACCCTTGGAATGGATCAATGAGAGGGAGTGGGATGTAGCTCCAACCTCCCGCTCCCTCTCATTGATCCATTCCAAGGGTAGGTTTGTTATTTCATACTGTTTATCATGGTGAAATGATGAAAAGCCCTCAAAATAGACCAATGAGAGCGAGCGGGATGCTCCAACCTTTTTAAGGAGGTTGGAACAAAATCGTTCTCTCGATAAAGAGGTTGGAACAAAATCGTACTCGTCACCCCGCCCCCGCGTCACAACAAAGAAGTGCACATCACAAGAGCACTGTAGCTTGACACTGTTAGCTGTCGGGTGGCATATGGTGGGTCCAGCATGTGTAGCTAGCTACAGCTACCTGACCACTATAGAGGCTAGGGCTGGCTCATGGGAGATACTTGTGTAGAAAAAAATTGGCTAGGGTTAAAAGTGTGACCATGTGTGAGATAAAATTGTACAATTTTAGAATGCTCGATTTAGACGTTTTGTTTATCCACACGTATCCAGAAGGTCCTTGGGGAAAATTGACCAGTCTTGAAGATTATAGTTTGTAGTCTACTAGCTTCACAAGCCAACCTTGAAAAAAAAACTTTGGCTAAGTACTAAAATAATTAAGCATTATCCGAACCCTCGCAGCCCAATCTAACCCACCAACTTGCGCCAACTTGAGTTTAATTCGAGCTTTGATATTTTTGCTCGGGGTTGGCCAGTGCAGGTTGAAGGTCAGGTTGGATCTGGTGCAGGCTGAGGGTTCTACAACATGAGTTGGGCTTGGCATGGGTTTACCTCTAACCCGTTCGAACCCATGCAGTCCAAATTGGACCCGAATCATCGGCCATCTTTTTCTTCGGACTTCGCTGCAAGACAGAGAACTCTTTATGTTCCACTTTCCCACCAAGCGCCATCTCATTCGAATGCCCTCTCGCGCATCCAGCAAGTTCAAGAGTACTTGTTGGGAAAGACACCATTGTCCATGCACAAGGGAAAGACAGCATTGTCCATGTACGAGCCGGATCTTGTGTTTGGGCTGTTATGCATGGACCGGGCTTAATTTACGGGCTAATTTGATGCCCACAGCAGGCCAGGATGGATTGCGTGTGTTCAAATAATGCTTATTTTAGTACTTATCCAAAGTTTTTTCTTTCAAGAATGAAATACGCAACATGCATATTAGCTTGTGGATATGTGTGGGCAAGCACAACGTTTTTTTTTTGTAGAGAGAAAATAACATCCCTAATCGAGGAGGGGGTTAGGCAGACCCCAACAAGTATATTAGAAACTAAAAGTCAAAGAACAGCCGACACCACACACCACTATCCATCCAGAATAACCAACGTACAATCAGAAGACTGTGATACGCAGGCTGCAAAACAATCTATGAGTTCCAAAAGAAAGGCAACCTACCAGCTTCCACAATGCAACATTTTCTTCAAGCATTCTCAACATGAAATATTTCAGCACATCCTACGTACCATACAACCTTGGGGCCCACTGCCCCAATAGCCTATCAACATGTACGCTTTGAGTGCTGGGAGCCACTCGGGACGCTACCCATGTCTCTGAATAGCAGTGGGCCCCGCGGTTGTATGGTACGCAGGATGTGCTGAAATATTTTTAGGTTTTTCTCAGAATGGCCCCCAACTCTGTCATATTGCTAGGAATAGATCCGGTTGCTTTTTGCATTACTTTTCTAGCCCTCAACACGTGCCAAATGTCACTTCCGAACAACTGTTGTATTTTTGTTATCATTTTACCCTTAAATTTTAAACAAAATAAATAAAAAGTATGTTCATCTTCTCCGTTTGAATTTTTTCTCGCTTCAACCATCTCTTGTCACTGGAGATCGTTGGGATGATATGATTTCTTCTCCCCGACGTCCTTACATAGCGTAAAGTATTTAGTGAGTACTTGCCTCGAGCCGGTGGCCGGTGGTGGTGGTAGGCGGTAAGAAATGAGAGATTAAAATGAGAGCCGGAGGCAAGTTCGGCACGGTGTACATTCTTCATTTCTCATCAGCATTTAGTGATTCTGGAGGCATTGTGATCCTCGGATGATCCTCTACGAGATCATTTAGAGACGAGGATAAAATGAAGTAAGAACTTCCAGTAGTTTTTAATGGAAGATTGGATGGATGTAATGTAAAAACAGTGAAAGAAATAGAATAAATGAGAGTCAGAGGAAAGTTTGGCATGGTTGATGCCCCATCGGCCACCACCCACCGCCATCACCGCTGGCCACTACCATCGTTGCCCCATTGGCCACCACCCACCGCCCTATCGGCCACCATCGGGCGCATTTTATTGTGGCTCGCAATGAAAGGCGCCGGTGTCCACAGTTAAAGGCGTCGGCGCCCGCAGTGATAGGCGTTGGTGGTCACAGACTAGGGCACTGTAATAGAATGCACAATGCCTTTCATTGCGGGACACCACCCACAGTGAAAGGCGACGACCCATGTGCTCCAAAGCATTTCACGATGGCCGACCCCCCATCGACCACCACCCATCGCCATTGCCACTAACCACTACCCACGCTGCCCCATCGGCCATCGTGGGCAGTGGCCGACGGAGCAGCGGCGGCGGGCAACCGGTGGTCGGTGGGGGTGGTGGCCGACCGAAGGGGTGGCATCGACAGCGGGAGGTGCTCGCCGATGGTCGGTGGCGGTGGGCGGACGACGACGGTCCGTGGTTGGCTACAGTCAGTCGTGGTACTGACATGCATCTCTCTAGGATTAATCCCATAGTCCAATCGTGGCCATTGAAATGGGATGCATCACGTGTCTCTTCCTAAAGCGTCAGTGATAGAAAGGGGAAACAGATCATCAGTGAAGCAGAGTCAAATCCCTTTGAAATTGGAAGTGAAACCCTTTATAAGTGTCGGGGCCAGGGTACTTTAGTTCGAAATAAAAAAATAATCAAAAAAATAATGTAAAAAACAACTACTTCTATTTCCAACAATACGACAGAGTTGGAGGCCATTCTGGAAAAAAACCTCAAATTCTTTTTTGTTCTCGACCTTCCAAGCTTCCAAGATCCATTTGGTATCACACACGGTCGGGACTAGGGGTGCAAGTTGGAACAGAAATTTCGATTCCGTCCGAAATCAATCTGAAAAATTCTGATTTTGGCACCATATAATTAAATCCGAATTCCAAAATTTTGATTTCTGAAAATTTCAAAAAAAATTGGATCGAAATTTGAAGGATGCTGAGTATTCCGAAAGTTCTGATTTCCGATCTGAAAATTTCTAAAACATTCGATCCGAAAAAATCCAAATTTTTTTAATGTTTTCTTCCGACCCGACTCGACCCAAGCCCATCCAAAGTAGCAGGTGTTGTGTATTGTTGGCCCTTGGGCAAAGCCAATAAAGTCGTTGCTTTGGGTATCACCTGTGGGTCCAAAATCTGGCTAACGCTCGACAATGGGTCGACCCGCCAGTCCTGCCTGGGGCCCACAAAGACGATAGTGGGACCCGCAAACTTGATTGGGGCCCACAAAGATGATAGTGGGACCCACAACCCTGTATGAGGCCCACAAAGACGATAGTAGGACCCGCAGCCCCGCTTGAGGCCCACGATGATGGCAGTGGGACCCGCAGCCCTGCCTCGGGCTTGTATATGCCATCCGAAGACTGGTAAGTCTCTCGGATAATTGTTTATACTCCTGATGTTTCAGGAAATATTCCTAGAATATTCCTGAACCATTATATATAGCAAATCATATAAATAATTCTGATCCCAGTTTCATTAATCGACTTTCTACTTTCAGTTTTCTAGAGCTTTCTGAGCCTTCTGGTCTTCAGACTTCTAAACCCTTTCTACCCTCTGTCTACTTGTAACAAGCACTTCTCGATTTGTCGAGAGTAGCTTTACATTTTCAGTGATAGTTGATTCAAAGGTTGCATCTTACTGCACAGAGACGTAGACTTCGGCTGAATTTCGTTACCACATCTTATGTCAATTCTCTATCTCCTTCTTTCTCTATCTCAACAGTGACTATGTGAGAGCTCATCACTTAACATCACAGCGCTTCACTGCGCGCCACACCTCGAAGGGTTAAATCTTCAATCGACTGTTGGAGGGGGATTATATACAACGATCGAAATCCTCTCCTACATCACCCAAGGGCAGGGCACCATATATATATTTTTACTTAAAATGGGTCCAACCCAACACCAGCAAGCAATAGACTGTGATGCATCGCATATAAAACTTAAAAATCCTAAATCCTAACCAAATCCTATTCTACCGTCTCCACCCTTTTGCCGACCCAACTCAACCAAGACTCATTCGAAGCAGCATGTACGTGATGTGGAATTTTGAAAATTCCAAAATTCTATCAAAAATAAAAATTTCGAAAAAAAATCCAAAAACCCGTCAAAACTGGAGAATTCTGAAATTTTTTGAAAAATTTCGAAAATGTAACATTCCGAAAAATTTCAATAATTCTGACAATTCAGAAAATTCCAAATCGAAATTGTATTTTGAAATTCTAAAATTTCGTAATCGGAATCGAAATAGCATTTAGGATTTCGAAAAGTTTTGAAAATTTTTCCTATAAGTATATTCCGATCCGATCCATCCGGAAATCAGATCTAGTGGGGTCATTCCAAGCTTTAGTCAAAGTCCAGACTGGGACCAAACACTTGCTCGGCTTCATGAACAATGCCAACTTTTTCTACACAAATATCTCCCATGTGCCAGCCCTAGTCTCTACAGTAGCCAAGTAGCTGTAGCTAAGTATACTCGACCAACCGAATGTCACCCAACATCTAACCGTGTCTAGCTACAGTGGCTTCAGTGTTGTTGCGGGATCACGCTGCCATACTCTGAGTCTCCTGTGATTTGCTCTTCTTTCGTCTAGCCGCATCCATCCATCGTTACCTAGTCAACAACGGCAACTATCAAACCTAAGACCCACCGTCTCAGGTCCCGGTCACCGTCCCGGTCGACCACGCTGTTAGCTCTACCCCCAGCCACGTCGCGTCATAGAAAAGTGAGCAACACGTAACGCGGAGGACCGGATCCGGTTCTCAGCACTATATAAACCCACCCCACCCTTCTCGCTACCTCCACAGAGACAAAAATGGAAGGAGTTAGGGTTTTGGTTCTCACCATCTTCTGCCTGGCCTCGTTGCTGGGCTCCTCCGCCCAGCAATGCGGAAGCCAAGCCGGCGGCGCCACCTGCGCCGGGGGTCTGTGCTGCAGCAAGTTCGGCTACTGCGGAACGACGGATCCCTACTGCGCCCCCGGCAACTGCCAGAGCCAGTGCAGCGGCAGCGGCCCGACCCCCCCGTCGGGCGGCGGTGGCGTTAGCTCGATCATAAGCTCGTCGCTCTTCGAGCAAATGCTGAAGCACCGGAACGACGCGGCCTGCCAAGCCAGCGGGTTCTACAACTATAACGCCTTCATCGCCGCCGCCAACTCCTTCCCCGGCTTCGGCACCACCGGGGACGCCGTCACCCAAAAGCGCGAGATCGCCGCCTTCTTGGCGCAGACCTCCCACGAGACCACCGGTGGGTGGCCGACTGCACCCGACGGACCCTACGCTTGGGGCTACTGCTTCAAACAAGAGCAAGGGAACCCCGGCGACTACTGCCAAGCTAGCGCGCAGTGGCCCTGCGCTGCGGGCAAGAAGTACTACGGCCGTGGGCCGATCCAGATCTCCTAGTGAGTCTCTAACCTCTTGGGTTTCGAACTGAAGTGCAAATTAGGGTTGCTGATGCTTCAACCTCATGCTTGCCGGTTATGCATGAAGTAGTTCTCATGATCATGTCCATGGCTATAGAGATTTCACTGTAGCTAAGAGTAATCTACCCAAATTTACTCTTTGCTACAGTACTTTGCAGAATGCGACTCTAAGCTACAGTAACTTAACTGCAGAAAAGAGTTGCCTCCTGCAAAGGGTTTCTTTTACCTTGACATCCCAGATAATTGGGTTAATTAAATAGTAGGATTTTTTTACAAATCAACCCCTACCATGTTCTCTATTTACATATAAATCCTTATAAAAGTGGTATTTACATATAAACTTCTCAATTCATTCAAGCATTGAACATTGGCCCTTGCAATTAGCTAACATCCAAAACGAGAGAATATTTTTTATTTCATCCTTGATATTTTACCTAAACTCTGTAAATACGTACCCCTCCATTGTGAGAATTCTTTGGATTAGGTCCAAGTTCGATTTGGTCTATGTTTGTGTTTATTTTGGATTAATTCCATGTTCAATAAAGATATGTCATTTTAAGTAATTAAAACCATGGGTAAATTGATTATTTTCTCTTTAGATTATTAAAATAACAACCGAATGAAGGAATATTTCAGAAATATTCCTTCATTTTGGATGCTAACTAACACTAGGGGTCGATATATAAATATTGGATGATTTATGGGCTTTATATGTAAATATTGATCTGATAGGGGTTTATATGTAAATAAAGAAGATTACATGGGTCAATTTGTAAAAAACCCTAAATAGTAAACCCTTTGGACTTAATTTTCAAGTATTACCACTTGTTCTGGTCATTGGCATTTATTAGACATTATGGCTAGAGAGAAATCGCCGATCCTTCCAGGCACATGAGCTACCGGGGAGACGGTCATCTCTATTTGTAAGTCGCTGGTTCACATGTGGACTTGCAACTAGGGACCGGGTCCGCGAGAATTCCTTCTTGATCTGTGTAACTAACGCTTGTGGTTTCTTTCTTTTTCTCTCCCCCCCTTCTCTTCCCTGTACATCTATTAATTAATTTAATCTACTGGTAGGGGTCAAGGCCGAACCCCTCCTCATCTCCGAGAGGGATTTCTCAAAAAAAAAGTATTACCCCCTGTTGACGGTAAATCCATATGGCTTTTTGCAATAAAAAAGTGGTTTTTTGTGGGGTAAGACTCGAATATTAAGGTCTGACGGGGTTATTTTAGTTAACCCAGGCCAATTAAGTAGAGGGCAACCTGAAAAAAAGTCAATGAGATTTTAGAATTATGAATAATTTCATTAGTTAACGGAGAGAAAAAAAGTCACAGATAACTTGCTATGAAATGCATCTTTAGTTTGGTGGATCACTGATGCTATGGGCTTTGAATGGTTCCAGCAACTTCAACTACGGTCCGGCCGGGCAGGCCATCGGGTCGGACCTGCTCAACAACCCGGACCTGGTCGCCACCGACGCGACCGTCTCGTTCAAGACGGCGATATGGTTCTGGATGACGGCGCAGTCCCCCAAGCCGTCGTGCCACGCCGTCATCACCGGGGCGTGGACGCCGTCGGCGGCCGACCAGGCGGCCGGACGGGTCCCAGGGTACGGCGTCATCACCAACATCATCAACGGCGGCATCGAGTGCGGGAAAGGGGCGAACAGCGCGGTGGCGGACCGGATCGGGTTCTACCAGAGGTACTGCGACCTGCTGGGGGTGGGCTATGGGAGCAACCTCGACTGCTACAACCAACAGCATTTCTGAGATCAATGTACATATGTTGAAGTATAGGGGAATAAGGTTGATCTCATATTAATAAATAAAGAAGCTATGTACGTACTTCATCTGAGATGAAGTTTCTATGAGCCAATAAAGTATGCAATCTTCATATCTTGACTACAATTGTTTAAACATGGATCCCTTTCTTTATTTTGATTGACTAAATGTCTGCATTACTTGTTACCACTACAACAATTAACCCGAAAATTTTGGAATTTTCGGAATTCCACAGCACATGCTGCTTCGAATGAGTCTTCGTTGAGTTGGGTCGGCCAAATGGTGAAATTTCTGAGCACCCGAGTGAAGTTCTTGCATGGCCTAGGTTCAAGACCCGAGGCTCTCGGGCGAACCTGCAGGGCCCCTAAGTGAAAATGGTATGACACAGAAGCCTCATGTAGTATGAGTAGTGCCTGGGAAAAACAGTTGGGCACCCGAACAAAATTCCTGAAAGGTTTCCCGTTTGGGTTAGTCTTTTACAAGCTAATTCCCAATAGGGAGGCGTAGGCCAAATTACCACACATAGTTAAATCTGTATCATTTCTGGTTGTGTGATTGCATTTTGTTCTTTCCTTTATTCCCAATACTACTACAATCTATAGTATATGATGAAATTGTTTAATGTAACAGAATTAATTATGAATATAAATTATCAAAATAAGTGAAAAAATTCTCTACATGCTGATGGAAATACTTTGATTTGGTTCTTTGAAACAACCAGATTACAGCATTTGTCGACATATATAAAACTTATGAAGATCAAAAGTAGTTGCGGTAGTTACAAAACAAAGCTAGTTAATTATGGATTAGATTCCTGCTTGCTAGAATCCTCTTCTAGCTTCTGCGGGAATCGGATTCTAGCCAGATTATGCTTTGGGTGCACCGCTAGAAGCTTTATTTTTTTTTAACATGGATTTCTCCCCAATCATTATTCTTCCCGAGGATGCACCTGATTACTGGATTTATCAAGAACTACACCCTTGTTTAGATTAATAGTTGGAGAGAGGTCACCAAATGATTTTTATTAGTCCAGTCAAAACCATTACGCTCCTTCAAATGAGAGAGGCAATACAATCTGGGGGGAAAACCGAATTGATCGTCCGATTACAGTCGACTACGTACAGCTAGATCAAGCTAGTCTATGAGCACAATATGCTCCTCTCGGAACATAAGTTGGATTAATGTCGATATGCTTTTGAAGAAGACTTCTGCATTCAGCGATGATATTTCGCAAACGCCAGAAACTGATTCCTGTTGAAGCCATGATGAGCTGCGCCCTACTTTCATTCAGCCTTGCTTGGAGCCCATGAATGAGCTGCGCCCTACTTATTTGTCCCATCTGTACTCTATACCTAATTTTGGTGAGGGTTACTTCAGACAATATCCCATGAGGATGTCTATTTAAGATAAAGACCGGCAATGCACCAAATCCCGATCGGATTCCTCTCAAGGATAATAGTAGGAAATTTTGCTAATTCCTCCCCAACTAATAGCGAAATCTTCCTCGCATTTCAATATTTGCCGAAACCACCCTCATTGACATAGTTGCAGTACTACACGGACACACATGTAGTATATCAAATGTCTACCGGTACCTAAATGCAACTTGGATGCAACCTTGGCGTAACTTTGCCTTCTTCATTCCAACCATCGCCAGCTTGACTCTAGAACTCATTGAAGGTATAAATCTTGACGCAACCTTAATACAACTTGACTTTCTTACCTTTCGACCATCAACGACTCGATTTGCTTTCTCTATTGCATCCTCGGAGGTTTTTGTGAAGTCACTTAGAGTTTGGTTGCTCTATTCCTTCGCCGGAGGTCAACAGAAATCCAATACTTGTGTTTATTCTTGCCATGGAATCCTTGCCGGATGTCATCGAGGGTTTGCTTTCTCCATTATTTCGAAGGAGGTCATCGGGAAGTCTTCAAAGTTTACTTTTTCCATTCTTTCGCCGAGGATCACTTAAAACCCCACCACTTGTATTCATTATTGTCGCGAAAACCTTGTCGGAGGTCGGTGGGAGATAATTGAGAGATTACTTACCCCATTGTTTGGTCGAAGGGCACCTGGATTTGAAATGCAACTCAACGTAAAGTATTTGCAGTGGGACTCTACATATTTTACGAAGAAAGAAGTGATTTGCACATCCCCACCAGCTATCATTGAATTACAATTGCCTTAGTTCAGCTTCATGTAAATGTGTTGAGAATAGTAGGCCCATGCTTTCACATCCCCACCAGCTATCATTGAATTACAGTTGCATGCTGCTTGGTTGGAGTCCATGAATGAGCTGCGCCGACAGTTAACATAATCTCTCTCAACTCTTCTTTATGGTCCATCCTCTCGCACGGTAGATGCACTGCTTGTCGCTTATTTATTTCCATCAGTACTCTACCTAATTTTTGCGATAAGAAATCTCTGTAATGATCAGATGAAGCAATCAAGAGAGACATCATCACGACGGTGGGCCTTCATACAACCCTACATCAAGAACAACATCAAGATTGGCAATTCACCAATATCGTTGTGGTAACACAATGATGTCCGTTCTCCCTCTATATATAGAGAGCTGGTCTTATGTAATGTGTGGATAGAAAAGATAATACAAGGAGCTTTTCTCCCCAAACTATTCTCTCTGTTTCTGTCGTCGTAACATGGTATCAGAGCCGGGCTTTGTTCCCGGACTCACTCTCTCTCTCCCCTGTGCCGAAGCAGAGAACCCACGGTAGAGCCGGTCGGAATCGGCCCGGCCATCCAAGGAGTGGGATCGCAGCCATCCGTCCCACCCCTCGTCGCCGTAGTAGACGTGATCCCCTCGCAGCTGCCGGTGGTCTCTGGCCCCCGCTCCCGTCTCCGGCTCGGCCCCGGCCCCGGGCCCCCGATCCCGTCTCCGACCCTGCCCCGGCCCCGGGCCACCGATCCCGTCTCCGACCCTGCCCCGGCCCCGGCCCCGGCCCCGGCCACCGCTCCCGTCTCCGGTTCGGCCCCGGCCCCGTTCCGGCCCCGTCACACGTCCCCGGCCCCGGCCCCGGCCCCGGCCCCGACCACCGCTCCCGTCTCCAGTTCGGCCCCGGCCCCGTCTGCTCCGCTTATCTCGCACCGGAGTCCCGCACGGGAAGATATCCCGAGTATCCCGCACGGGAAGATTATCCCGTTCGGTTCTATCCCACACCACAGCGATCCGTTCGGCCGAGTATCCCGCACCACAGTTATCCCGCACCGCTGTTATCCCGCACCGCAGTTATCTCGCACCGCAGTTATCCCGTACCGGAGTTATCCCGTACCGGTATCTATCCCGCACCGGTGCCTATCCCGTATCGAATCCGAATATATCCTGTACGGAAAGATATCCCGTATCGGTGTCTTATCACGCACCGACGACGATCCCGCACCGCTCTACCTACCTGCGCTGCGCCTTGTAACTAATGGCCTTTTATGATCAGTCTACCTGCGCTGCGCCCTCTAGCTTTGAGGGGGTTCTAGCGGCCACTCACCCCCCAAGAATTTCTCCTTTTCGGAGTGGCTCTCGTCCCGCCGGTCTGCCTGATACTCGACGATGCACCCACTGTGGCAAGACGAGACACACGATTGACTCCTGTTGGCTTCTCTATCCGGAAAAGCGTGCGAGTCCACCTCACCGTAATCGATCTGCGGCTGCCGTTGCTAGCACTACTATTCCTGCTCCGGCTTCTACCGTAGCTACTACGATGGATCGTCTTCAGCGTCTCGAGATGCGTCTTGAGCAGCTCCTTCTACAGCCTACTGCTGGTCTTTCCGGCCCCTCCGGTCTCTCTGCCACCTCGGGTACCTCTGCACCTTGGATTATGGACTCTGGGGCCTCTCACCATATGACACCTGACCACTCTATTCTTACTGCATGTTCTCCCGCCCACCGTATTCCTCCGATCCACACTGCGGATGGCTCTCTCCTAGCCATCTCACAGACTGGGTCCATCACTTCGGGCTTTCTCTCTTTACCATTTGTTCTACATGCTCCTCAGCTTCACATGAACTTGATTTCTATTAGCTGCCTTTGTGATTCCGGTCTGACAGTTGCTTTCTCTTCCTCTTTTTGTGTTGTGCAGGATCCTCGCTCGGGACAGAGGATTGGTGCTGCTCGTAGGGTCGGTGGCCTATATCACCTGGAGTACCTTTATTTACCTCCTATCTCTCCTCGGGTCGTCTGTAGTGCGGTTTCTTCTGATGCCGACCTATGGCACAGGAGGCTAGGTCATGTGTCTGAACCTCGGCTTAAAAGTCTTTTCCAATCTGGTGCTTTAGGCCGTGGTTTATTTTCTCGTCTTTCTTTTTGCTCGGGATGTCAGTTGGCTAAGCATTCTGCTAGCCCCTTTTCTACCCGTTTGTCACAGTCTTGTAGTCCGTTTGATCTAGTGCACTCAGATATCTGGGGTCCTGCACCTCTTCCTTCTATGAATGGCTATCTTTATTATGTTAGCTTTATTGATGATTATTCTCGTTTTACTTGGGTGTATCTCCTTCGTCAGCGTTCTGATCTTCCCGACATCTATCAGACCTTCACCACCATGGTTCATACTCAGTTTCATGCCCGTATTAAAACTTTTAGGTCCGATTGCGCTCGTGAATATCTCTCTTCTACCATGCGTTCTATCCTTCAGTCTCATGGGACTCTTTTTCAACAATCATGTCCTCATACTCATGAGCAGAACGGTGTTGCAGAACGAAAGCATCGTCATATTCTTGAGACAGCTCGTGCTCAGCTTATCTCCTCGTGCGTTCCTCGCACCTTCTGGGCGGAGGCCATTTTGACCTCTGTCAACCTTATTAACATCACCCCTTCCTCTGTCCTCGCCGGTGTTTCGCCTCATGAGCGTCTCTATGGCACGACTCCTGATTACAGCATGTTGCGTACTTTTGGGTGCACATGTTTTGTCCTCCTTCCTTCTCATGAGCGTAACAAACTGTCAGCTAGGTCCACTAAGTGTGTTCTCTTGGGCATCAGTTCTGAGCACAAGGGGTATCGTTGCTATGACCCCCTAGATCGTCGTCTTCGCATCTCTCGACATGTCACTTTTGTTGAACATGTTCCTTACTACTCTCCTGCGTCTCAGGATCTCTCCTTCCTTGAGATGCCTCCTTCTCTTTCACCTTCTCCTCCTTTTTCTGCTCCTTCTCCTGCTCCTGCTCTTGAGTCTTTACCTCCTGCTCCCGTCGTCGTCCCTGCTACACGCTTGAGTCCTTCATCTCCCGCGGATCCCTCGTCTCCTATGTCTGGTTACCCTCCATCTGACATTCCCCCGATCCCGGCTTCATCTGTCAATGACTCCTCTGGTACTCCGTCCACTTCGAGCAGCCTACCTCTACCGGATGCGGATCCTCACAGTCCTCCTCGCTACCCCCAGCGCGAGCATCGCCCTCCTGACCGCTTTGGCTACTCCCCTGATCGCTTTGGCTTTGCAGCTGTCACTTCCTACTCGCCTCAGTTCGTTACCTACCTTACTGCCCTTCATACAGACAGAGAGCCTAGGTCTTATAGCGAGGCATTGCAGTACCCTGTGTGGCAGCAGGCTATGGCTAAGGAGTTTCAGGCTTTTGCGCAGACTCAGACCTGGGACGTTGTGCCTCTACCTCCTGGTATCGCGCCCATCAGCTGTAAATGGGTCTTCAAGATCAAGCATCGCCCAGATGGTTCTATTGACCGGTACAAAGCCCGTCTTGTTGCTCGCGGTTTCACTCAGGAGTATGGGATTGATTATGATGAGACGTTTGCTCCAGTAGCTCAGATGACCACTATTCGGACTCTTCTTGCTGTTGCTGCGGCTAAGGGTTGGCCCCTATTACAGATGGACGTGAAGAATGCTTTTCTTCACGGTGATCTCTCTGAGGTTGTCTATATGCAGCCTCCTCCGGGCCTCAGCACACCTCCTCAGCATGTATGTCGTCTTCGTCGAGCTATCTATGGCCTCAAACAGGCTCCTCGTGCCTGGTTTGAGCGTTTCCGTCGGGCGGTTACTGAAATTGGCTTTGTAGAGAGTTTTCAAGACCATTCTATGTTTGTGCGGACTTCCCCCCATGGCCGGGCCATTCTCCTTCTCTATGTCGATGACATGATTCTTACTGGTGATGACACCCGTGCCATAGCCTCCCTTCAGGAGCATCTTCGGAGCCAATTTCAGATGAAGGATCTGGGTCCTCTGCGTTATTTTCTTGGCCTGGAAGTTGCTAGGAGCTCTAGGGGGATTCTGCTTTCTCAGCAGAAGTACACAGCTGACATTCTTGCTCGGGCTGCACTATCTGATTGTCGTACAGTTGACACTCCTCTTGAACTTCATGTGAAACTCCGCCCTACTGACGGTGAGCCCCTCTCAGATCCTACCAGGTATCGCGAGATAGTTGGTCAGCTCGTCTATCTCTGCATTACCAGACCGGATATTACCCATGCTGTCAGTATTCTCAGCCAGTTTGTGGATGCCCCTCACTCTGTTCACTACGCTGCTCTTCTTCGGACTCTTAGGTACCTTCGTGGCACTATTACTCGGTCGCTCTTCTTCTCGTCCTCCTCCTCTCTAGCTCTTCGTGCATACTCTGATGCCGACTGGGCAGGGGACCCGACTACTCGGCGCTCGACTACTGGTTACTGCCTTTTTCTTGGTGACTCTCTTATCTCCTGGAAGAGCAAGAAGCAGAAGGTGGTTTCTCTCTCTAGTACTGAGGCCGAGTTTCGTGCCATGGCCACTGCTACAAAGGAGATCGTTCATCTCCGTCGTCTTCTTCGAGATCTCGGTGTTGATACCTCGGGTCCCACTGCTCTTCATTGTGACAACAAAAGTGCTATTCAAATTGTCAGTAATCCGGTGTTTCATGAGCGGACCAAGCACATTGAACTAGATTGCTATTTCTCTAGAGAGCAGTATGAGGCTGGGACCATCTCTTTGCCTTATGTCTCTTCGACGGAGCAGATTGCTGACTTATTTACGAAGTGTCATCCATCTCCTCGCTTCTGGTTTCTTATTCGCAAACTCTCAGTGGTTGACCCACCGTGAGTTTGAGGGGGGGTGTTAGTATTATAGTCCCACCTCGGTTGTGGTAACACAATGATGTCCGTTCTCCCTCTATATATAGAGAGCTGGTCTTATGTAATGTGTGGATAGAAAAGATAATACAAGGAGCTTTTCTCCCCAAACTATTCTCTCTGTTTCTGTCGTCGTAACACACCAATATCTCCGATTCCCCTTAAAGATGAATGTTAGTGTCCAAAAATAAGAACGAGAAGGGCCAAGGCTGTCTACAACTTGTCCGGAGTTGATGAAGAAGCTACGTCGATGCACTATCCGCAAGATTTTAAATGTTGGTTTCAATGTCAATTTTGGTCGGACATCAAAAAGAAAATTTATCATAAATTTCAATGATAATTGCGTTTGTCATAGTGATTCTTGGTGTAAATTTGAGCGAATCCTGGGTGAAAATTTGTCGGAATTCAATCAAATTTTGATCGATTTCAGTCAAACATCTATATGTTATGTAAAAATAAAAATGCATGGAGATGTATTTTTTTCACAGAAAAAGATGAAATTTTTCGAATGAATTCTAGTGAGATTTTCTTGAAAAAAAAAAAGGAATGGCGGATTTCGATCAAATGGTAATCAATTCGGCCAACATTTGGTTATTTCGGACCGAAATTTGGTACTACCACAATTTCAAACAAGCCCTATGTCAGATCCTAAAACAGAGAGATATTTCAATGATTTTGTAAGAGCTTTTCTGACATTTGATATCATAGTTTATGATCCATGTGGTTACTTCATATAGATGAATCAATCAAGAGAGACAATATCACATGAGGATGTCCCTCCAGATAATCCTACATCAACCACTAAGATCTTGATATCACATATTGTTAAAATCAGCACATGGGTTTTGTTCCCTCATCAGCACAACTAAGCAAAGCTCCACTTGGCACATGGAGTGTTTCACCATCTTGCCTTCTCCTTATAAACCTTACCACCCCATGCATGGCCTTCAACACACCACCATTGCATCCAAAGCATCTCCAATTCTCCATATTCCCTCCTCCACAAAGGATTCTCTCTCTACCCCTCCCAACCAACTATGCTCAACACAAAGAGTCTTATCGAGATGGCAAGGAAGTCGCAAAAGGTAGCTTCCTTTGGTAGGAGAAGGATCATGTCAACGAGGGCCGATGGTGGTGGAGAACTGGACGAATATAGTATGTCGATCGCGAGCAGAGGCCATGTCTTTGTGTACACCATCGACGGAAAGCGCTTCACGATACCGCTCACGTATCTAACCAGCAGAATCTTTCGGGAGCTCTTCAAAATGTCCGAAGAGGAATTTGGATTGCCAAGCTGGGCCTATCACGATGCCTTGCGATGCCACATTCATGGAGTACATCATCTCCTTGCTCCGGTGCCAAGTATCAAGAGATGTGGAGAGGGCCCTGCTTACATCCATTGCCGGGCACAGACATAACCAACACCAGCTGATTCTCTACTGATTCTGAATGGAACCATTAAGAATCCTCTCTTGAAGATCTGTACAATCATTGTTTATACTTTTTTTTATCTTAGTTCAAAATGATATTAATCATTTACATAATCTTGGACTATGTTGTTAGTCTTCTTGGATGCATATTCATTTACACAATCTTGAACCAAGATCTTATTCTCTATGTATTCTAACAAGGCATTATGGCGTAACTCGAAATAAAAGGCTAAACTAATTGATGAACCCAACATCGCAGATTTCATCCAATAGCAAGGAGAAGAAAATTTATCAATTTTTTAATCATTCTAGAAAATGTAATGACTGAGTTGTCAATGATTCTCGATAAAAGATTGGATTAAGATTTTCTCGAAAGAAAGTAAAAAAGGGCTTTCTTGAAAATGATAGTAATCAATTATTTGTTAAGTTGGCTGGAGCTTGATGGTTTAGTTAGAAGTTGGTGATGTAGTCCCACGGTGTGCCAAAGGCCTTGGGGGTATGGAGGGCAAGGCCCCCCGTGGCTACAGAGTCCTACAAAGCATAGTGGGACTGTCCATATAATTCCAGAGGTATTTTTGGTACTTTTTATGTGGTTCTATGTAAACCCTAACGGCAAGGGTATATATAGATGGTTAACCATTCGGTCCTGTAATCCTTATACCATCTTTTATTTTTACCTTGGAGCATAGTGGAATTGGCCGTGAAGGGAGTGTTGCACAATTACTACCCTCAAATAACAATTGTCATGCGGAAACGTAAGAATGGTACTTAAAAATCCAGGTTTAGAGCCCTGCGAAGATCATGCTCAAACACATACACAAAGAATTTGATGCACCTATACACAATAGTACGAACAATAGAAATACCAGCAATCAAGGATTTAGATTATCACTTATCAAGATATTACAACCAAGCAATGATTCACTGTTTGTCAGAACCCCACAACCTTCTTTCTATATTCCCCTCTTAGAACAATGCAAGCAAAGAAACATAAGTGATCCAAAGTAATACCAGACGATGCTAAAAGATGAAAGCTCTGAAGTAAAGGCTGAGGTAGACGTATCGAGGAACCCGGAGATGAACTGAAGAAAACCCGAAGTGAGATCTAGAGAGAAACTTCTCCCCTCGTCTTCTCTTATCCCTTCTTCCTTCCTCTTATTTCTTCAGTCTCATTCTCTTCTCATTCTCACTCCCTTCCTTCTCTTATCTTTCATGTACAAAAGAAACCCTAGAATGGGTTCTTCTTTTTCCACTCTCCATAAATGATTTCATCTCTCTCTCTCTCTCTCTCTCTCTCTCTCTCCCTCTTTCTCTCTCTCTCTCTCTCTCTCTCTCTCTCTCTCTCTCTCTCTCTGCGCTTGTGATACCACAGTCACCAATAGAAGAGGATCTGTATGGCAATAGAAGTTCTAATATGACTTGGTATTAACATGGTCTTATCTAGGCACATAAGAGATAAACATGGGTTTCCTGCCCCTTTTGGAATCCAACTTGTTAGCGTGATTACGCACCCAACACCCGAGGTGCTAGGGTGAAATTTTCGAGCACCCGGGTGAAGTTCCTGCACGGCCTGGGTTCTGTTTCAATACCCGAGGCGCCTGGGAGAAAATGGTATGACACAGAAGCCTCTTGCAATATGAGTAGAACTTGGACGAATCTGTCGGGCACCCTAGCGAAATTCCGGAAAGATCTGCCCATTGGGTTAGGCTTGTACAACCCAATTCCCAAAAGGGAGGGCATAGGCTAATTATCGCACATCGTTAAATCTAACATTTCTGGTTGTGTGATTACATCTTGTTCTTTCATTTATTCCTATTACTACTAGGATGTAGTATATGATGAAATTGTTTTGTGTAGTATTGCAGTTAAGAAATACTTCGATTTGTTCCTCTGAAGCCACATGATTACTACATTTGTCAACATATATAATAGTTATAGAGATCAAAAGTAGCTGCACAAGTTACAAAACAAAGCTAGCATTTGGATTAGCTTCCTGTTAGCTAGAATCCTCTTCTAGCTTCTGCGAGAATCAGATTCTAGCCAGATTATGCTTTGGGTTCACCACCAGAAGTCGATTCCTATAGAAGCCATGAATGAGCAAGCTGCGTCCCTTACTTAATCGTCCCATCAGCACAAAAGAGACAATATCACATGAGGATGTCCATTCAGATAACCATACATCAAGATTTTCGCGACTAATCGGTCATGCGATCTCGTTTCATTTGGCACGTGCGTACACTCAATCTTTACTGCGTTCTTCTAGACATTTCCCCCCTTTGTCTTCAAGAATCAATGGCATTCAGTCACTCCTCGACCCCTTCATGAGAAAAACAACTACAATTGTCACTGCTTTTTGATAAGATAACGGTTGAGATATTGGTCCGTTGTGATAACTGATGATAACAGTTGTGATAAGATAACGGTTGAGATATTGGTCCATTGTGATAACTGATGATAACAGTTGACATATGTAACTGATGATAACAGTTGTGTAACCAACTCATCCTCTGTAACGAAACGTTTTATATTAATGGGTTGGACGTCAGATATTTGATAATTTGAACGTCTCTTTCGTTTCAATATTTCTTCTTCTTCTTCACTATTTTACAAACCTTTCATGGTATCAGAGCAAGCTTGAGAGTTTTTGGACCACTGTTTATCTCTCATCAATGGAATCCTCCACATCCGAAACACCCACCGCCAACTCTTCTTTGTCCACGACGATCTCCTCTTCTCCAATCTTTCACCTTATTCGTAACTTTGCCTCTCTCATCACAATCAAGCTTACGATCAACAAGGACAACACGTCCAATTACCTTTTATGGCGTGCACAGGTCACCACTACACTTCGGGCATACCAAGTTGACTATCTTCTCACCCAACCTCCGCCCTTGGCCACCCTTGTTGATGCTCAAGGCCACACTTCCCCGAATCCTGCATACCTTGAATGGGCTCATTCTGATCAACAACTACTCGCTGCCCTGCTTGCTACTCTTTCTTCACCTGTCCTTCAATCTGTTGTTTCCTTATCAAACGTGTGTGCCATCTGGGCCGCACTCGAGAAGCGGTTTCTTTCTTCGAACCGCTTCAATATTATGTAACTGAAATCTCAGATCCAACAACTTAAGAAATGATCTTCCACCATCTTTGACTACTATCAAAATATCAAACTTATTGCTGATAATCTTGCTGTTGTTGACGCTTACTTATCTGATGAAGATCTTATTCTTCATGCCTTAAATGGTTTACCTTTTACCTACAACGCCTTCAAAACTGCCATCCGTACACGTCCCGGGTCCCTTATGATGGATGAATTTATTGCTCTTCTGATGACTGAGGAGATGAACATGGATTTGCAGCCTGTTTCTTCGGATCTAATCCCTGTTGCTGCTGCCTTCACAGTTACTCGTGGCGACCGTGGTTGGCGTGGTGGCCGTGGCGGTCGTGGAGGCCGTGGCGGCCATGGGGGTCATGATTTTCTTCGCGGTCGCAGCAGCTTCCAAGATGGTGGTCATTTCTTCAATGAAAACTGCACCTCTTTTGGTGGCCGATCTCCTGACGGTGGACGTGGCCTCCTTGGTGCTTCTCCTCAAGTTTGCCAGATCTGCGGGAAACATGACCATCTCGCTCCGGATTGTTGGCATCGTGGTAACTACAACTACGGGCCTCCTGCCCCACCACAGGCTTCGCCGACCTCTTCTGCTGCTCTGCTTGCCTCGACCCCTGGCCCCTCTTCTACTACATGGTATGCCGACACGGATGCGAGCAACCATGTCACCTCCGACTTCTCTAACCTCAGCCTCCACACCCAGCCTTATCACGGTATAGACACTGTCAGTGTGGGCAATGGTCAGTCTCTTCCTATTTCCCACACTGGTGATGGCGTACTTCCAACTTCCTCAGCCTCTTTCCATTTATGGCATATTCTCCATGTTCCTAACATATCTTCCAATCTTATATCTGTGCATAAATTTTGTCATACCAATAACTGCAATCTTATCTTCAATTCGGATGTATTTTTTGTTCAGGACAAGATCACGAGGAGGATGCTTTTTCGCGGGCGCAGTAAGCATGGACTGTACCCGTTTCATGAGCTCCACTCCTCTCCCTCGTCCTCCTCTTGTGTTGCTCTCACTGCTTTGACCGTCGATACTTCCACGTGGCATGCTCGCTTAGGTCATTCATCGGCAGCTGTTCTTCGCTAACTTCAGCAAGGCAACTGTGTTCCTCGCCTTCAGCCTTCATATTCTCGTTGTGTTGCTTATAATTTTGGAAAGAGTCATAAACTCTCGTTCCCATTATCTAGTTCTACTGTTTCTCGCCCTCTTGAGTTAGTCCATTCAGACATCTGGGGACCTTCTTCTATTGTAACCACCTCTGGCTATCGATATTATATGATTTTCATCGATGATTATTCTCGATTTACCTGGTTGTTTCCTTTAAAACATAAATCTGATGCTCTACATATTTTTCTCTTTTTTAAAAATATGGTTGAAAATCTTCTTGATCTCAAAATTAAAACTTTTCACTCTGATGGTGGTGGAGAGTATATCAATCATGCTTTTGCCTCTGCGCTTGCTACTCATGGTATCTTTCATCAGATCTCTTGTCCCCACACCCCAGAACAAAATGGGGTTGCGGAACGCAAACATCGGCACCTCATTGAGACCGCTGTCACCTTGCTTCAACATGCATCGATGCCCCTAATCTATTGGGTTGATGACATTTGCACGGCCACCTACCTTATTAATCGTATGCCTTCCCCTGTCATCTCTAATAAATCACCATATGATATTCTGTTTCATCACACACCGGATTATACTACCTTGCGTGTGTTTGGATCCCTTTGCTTTCCTTGGTTACGTCCCTATAAGACAAATAAATTAGATGCACGCTCCATACGGTGTGCTTTCCTTGGCTATTGCTCTCGCTCCAAAGGCTATCGCTGCCTCGATATCGCCACTGGCCGTGTTTATGTGTCTCGTCATGTTGTCTTTCATGAGAACGTCTTTCCCTTCTGCAATACTGGCTCCTCACTGCCTGCTTGCACTTCTCCTTCACTCTCACCCTACCAGGCATTTTACCCCCCCGTCTTCTCCTCTTTAGTCGGTACCCAACGAATGTCGCCCTCTCCTCCTTCTCTACCGGTGCCTCCACCTACTTCCCCGTTGGATAGTCCCCACATGCCTGTTTCAGATGCTTCTGTCGCGAATTCCAGTCCCCTCTCTTGGTCACCACTGCTTGTCTCCTTGTTGCCTCATCCGCCTACACGGCCTCGCAGCAAACTCCATAGTACCTCAATATCGTGGTGTCTTCCCTTTGTATTCCGCTCCTGCGCCTTCAGCCATGCTACCCCCATCCTGCCCTCTCGTGGTTCCCCGGTGTCCGCTCCGTCGGCTCCTCTGCCTCCATCTCACTCGATGGTTACCCGTTCCAAATCAGGGATCTCAAAACTTAAGCTACCAACAAGTCTGCTAGCCACCTCTGCCTCCTCCACTATCGAATCTGAACCGTCTTGTTACTCTGAGGCGGTGAAACATCCACATTGGCGTGCAGTCATGTTTGCTAAATTTCAAGCTCTTCAGGAGCAAGGAACCTGGACACTTGTTCCACCCCCGAGTTCTAGCAACATCATTGGTTGTCGCTGGATCTTTAAGATTAAACGCAATCCAGATGGTTCTGTCTCGAGGTACAAAGCTCGCCTAGTAGCGAAGGGCTTTCATCAACAAGAAGGCGTTGACTACCATGACACCTTCAATCTGGTGGTTAAGCAACCTACCATTCATATTATTCTCTCTCTTGCCCTCCAGTTTGGCTGGCAGCTTAAGCAACTTGATGTGTCAAATGCCTTTTTGCATGGATCTCTCTCAGAGTACGTCCTCATGCAGCAACCACAAGGCTTTGTCGATCCGGCTCTACCTGACCATGTCTACAAGCTCCATAAAGCACTTTATGGTTTGAAACAGGCTCCCCGTGCGTGGTTCGAGGAATTTTCTAAGTTTCTTATCTCTCAAGGGTTTCGAAGCAGCCGCAATGACTCCTCACTCTTTATTCGGCGTGACTCCATCGGGATTACTATTTTACTGTTGTATGTTGATGATATCTTGTTGACAGGAAGTGATCCAAAGTTTCTATCTTCTCTTATTCAGCAAATGGGTCACCAATTTGCTCTTAAAGACCTGGGACCACTACATCATTTCTTGGGAGTCTCTATTATTCCAAATTCAAAAGGACTGCTTCTACATCAATGCCAGTATGCTATTGACATTCTACATGCATCAGGCAGGCATGTTCAACTGCAAGCCATCGTCTACACCAGTCTCCACTACAAAAGCATTAACTTCGTCCATACCTATCTCGGAGCCTACATTCTATCGTCGCCTTGCTGGGATGCTACAGTATCTGACAATAACTCGACCAGATCTGTCCTTTGCTGTCAACTCTATGTCAGTATATGCATGCACCAACTGATGCTCATTTTACGGCTCTCAAATGCATCCTCCGTTATGTTCGTGGTACTCTTGATTATGATCTCCAGTTCTCTCGCGGTCCACTCACATTACGGGCGTACTCAGACGCAGACTGTGCCGGGGATGCAACTGATCGAAGGTCAACCTCTGGTGTTTGTCTTATGCTCGAGCCTAATCTTATCTCCTGGTCAGCAAAAAAACAGACCACTGTTGCTCGTTCTTCCACAGAATCAGAATATCGAAGCCTGGCATCTGCTGCAGCTGACAGCTCTTGGGTGCTAATGCTTTTACAGGAGCTTCGTTTCCATCTCCCTGATCTACCTCTCATTTGGTGTGACAATATTTCTGCCATATCACTGGCTTCTAATCCGGTGTTTCATGCCAGAACGAAGCACATCGAAGTGGATTATCACTTCATTCGAGAGAAAATTGTCAACAAGATGCTCCGAGTCCGTCATATTTCAACATTTGATCAAGTTGCTAACATTTTTACCAAAGCACTCTCTACGTCTCGCTTTCGACATCTTCGTGACAAGCTAATGGTCCATACTGACCCATCGCTTGAGGGGGGGGTGATAAGATAACGGTTGAGATATTGGTCCGTTGTGATCACTGATGATAACAGTTGTGATAAGATAACGGTTGAGATATTGGTCCGTTGTGATAACTGATGATAACAGTTGACATATGTAACTGATGATAACAGTTGTGTAACCAACTCATCCTCTGTAACGAAACGTTTTATATTAATGGGTTGGACGTCAGATATTTGATAATCTGAACGTCTCTTTCGTTTCAAAATTTCTTCTTCTTCTTCACTATTTTACAAACCTTTCACTTTTCACATCTCCACCACCTGTAATTGAGTCGCAGTCCCCCGCTACAGCATGGCAACGAGATTGTCGGTACCATGTAATGTGCATCTGAGTAGACACAGCACATGAGTTGCTGGAGATCAGAATGCGAGGAGGGCTAAGACTGCATTCAGCCATGCTTGGAGCCCTTGAATGAGCTGCGCCCCCCCCCCCCCCCCCCCCCCCTTACTTATTCATATACAACCGTATAGGTGGTAATGGGCCATCAAATAGCTGTGACCTCCCAATGTAATGAGGTGAGCCTTCACCAAAGCCCCAACATGCAACCCCCACATCTGCAAAGCCACACTTTTGACACATGGAGTGCCTCACCTTGCATATATGCCTCTCCTTATATATACACCCCACCACCCCATCCCCTACTTAACACCAACTGCATCCTCAGTACTCTACCATCCTCATAGCATTTCCTCAAAATTATTCCTCACAACCAACCATGCTCAACACGAAGAGGCTCATCGCGATGGCCAGGAAGTGGCAGAAGGCGGCGGCCGCAGGGAGGAGGCGGCTCATGTCTGCGAGAACCGATGGTGGTCAAGGATCAGAGTCTTGCAGTACATCTGTAGCGAGCAGAGGCCATCTTTTCGTGTATGCCGTCGATGGAGAGCGGTTCATGATACCGATCGGATATCTAGCCACCAACATCTTCCGAGAGCTCTTCAGAATGTCCGAACAAGAGTTCGGATTACCGAGCAACGGGCCTATCACGTTGCCCTGTGATGCCAAGTGCATGGAGTACATCATCGGCACGCTGCGGTGCCGGGTATCTGCAGATGTGGAGAGGGGTGTGCTCACATCCATTAATGGCCGGTGTGCTGCTTCTTTGCCTCCGAACAGACGTAACCATCAACATCTGATTCTCTATGGCTTCTGAAAGTGCCACCAGGAGTACCAAAAAAAAAAAGTGTATGTCATCAGGAATCCTCTCTCTCCTAGAGCTGTACATGGTTACAACCAATACAGATTTTGGTTTTTTTTTTCTTTTTTCAGTTGTTTGTATAATTTTGATCCTATGTAACATGATGGGTTTGTTTACATTGCTTCTGATGAAGTTTTGAGTCTAATTCTTTCCTCTGAGATTGCACATCGACCCTGACAAACTAGTCTAGTTGCGTATTAACCTCTGTAAATCTTACATTTCCAAATCAATCCTCCAAAACTATACCGTCTCAAAAGGATGAATATATCCAGAATATTCCCCTCAAAAGGGTGAATATATCCGGAATATTCCCCTATTGACTGTTAGGTGTAAATGTGGAGGGCTGCTGCACCTGCCGGAAGAGCGTGGAGGGAAATCGGTGTGGATTTAGGGTTAGGATACTCGCAATGAAAAGAACTGGAGGTACTTAATTTAGCATGTAAGTGACCCTCCCCCCCTCTCTATCTCTCTCTCTATCTCTCTCTCTCTCTCTCTCTAACCATTGGTAAAATGGTCATTTGGACCTCAAGTTAGAGCCTCATCGTGGTTAAGTCACTTTCTGCTGACTGATAGTAACGAATGGGTGATATGCATAATTTACTTATTTTGGAGGGTTAATATTTAAATATAAGGTTTCCATGGATTAACAAGCAATTGGACTAGTTTATAGAGGTTGATCTGTAAAAAAAACAAAAAAAAATAAAGGGGAGTTGACGAACGATCCCCAACAGGATATCTATTTTAACTGAAGTCCCTGTGGCAACCAAGATCCAATAGCCAAGTCTTCTAAAACTGTGATACCAAGATGGATGAGATAAGGTGAGGTGTCCAAGGCCACGAGTTAGCTCCACATCGGTTGGAGAGAATTAAGAAGATTATGAGCAACTTATATAATTTTTCCTCTCAAACACAGAAGCCGCGTTCTAGGTGGTGGGTGTGATCATACCAGCACTAAAGCACCGGATCCCATCAGAACTTCGTAGTTAATCGTGCTCGGGGCGAGAGTAGTACTAGGATGGGTAACCTCTACGGAAGTCCTCGTGTGGGCACAGGCAAAGCTGACAATATCTTGTGTGTTTGGGGCGGATAGTACAAAATGGCATGAGGGTCGATAAAACTATTTACGTTATTATTTAAATTAGATGACACATAGATCAGAGTCCCGGTTTGTAAATTAGATGATCGAAAGACTTATGATTTTTGAATATTTAAACTCAAAATTCGCCCATCGGAGGGCGAAATCTTAAAATAACTAGTAAAAACGCTAGCTTGAAAACCGGCACGAGCACCTTGCTCAGGGCCAAAGTAACTTGTCGAATCCGACGATACACCAATCGGAGCTTCGATTTGTAAATTAGACGAAAAGTTTTGATTTTTGAACGCTTAGATTCAAAATTTGCCCATCAGATGATGAATCTTAAAATAACTACTAAAAGTCTTGAAACTTGCACTACAAGAAATAGGTTATTTACCGACGGAAATTTCTATTTCCGTCGGTAATAATGTACATTTTACCGACGAGGACCATATTTTCCGTCGGTATTATAACTAAGATTTTTTTAATTTTTTTTGCATATTTATTACCGACGGTGATATACTATCCGTCGGTAAAACGTTTTTTACCGACAAAACTTTTATTTCCGTCGGTATAATGACTTTATACCGACGAAAAAATAATGTTCGTCGGTAAAGAGTAACGACATGCTTTTTACCGACGAAAAATATATTTCCGTCGGTATAATGACTTTATACCGACAGAAACATAATGTCCGTCGGTACAAAGTAACCCTGTGTTTCGTCGTTGCTTTATACCGATGGAATTTATATTTCCGTCGGTATAATGACTTTATACCGACGGCAAAATAATGTTCGTCGGTAAAAAGTAACGATGAA
Organism: Chamaelirium japonicum; assembly: GCA_947650365.1. Lineage (NCBI taxonomy): Eukaryota > Viridiplantae > Streptophyta > Magnoliopsida > Liliales > Melanthiaceae > Chamaelirium > Chamaelirium japonicum. Next base: position 21,874,517 of record OX393554.1, read on the forward strand.
ACGTAGGGTTTTTACCGGGTCTCTGGAAAAAATAAAACCCTGTATTTCGTCATAGATTTTTACCGACGGATATTATTTTACCGTCGGTATAAATATGATTTTTACTGACGGAAGTAAGAATGTCCGTCGGTAAAAACCCTGCAATAGAACTGCTTCAGCGATCCCCTTCTGTTCTGTTTCGATCTAAACCCTATCCCGCCCCTCTCTCTCTCTCTTTCTAAATCCTACCCCCTCCCCGGCCTCCCTCGCGTCCCTCCGGCCGGCCACCCCTCCCCTCTCTTGCGCCACCGATCGACCGGCGAGCTCATCCTCCTCCTCCTCCTCCTCGTGGCCTCCAGTGAGATCCTCCTCCTCCTCCCTCTCCCCCCTAGTTAATATGCAATTGCTAGTTTGTAAGGCTTGATTTGCAAAAAAATGTAATTTTTTGATCAACTTGATAATAAACTAGTTTTTTTTTTACAATGAAATACTAAGCAAAATTTTTTAAACGAACATCGACGGTACTAGAAATTATATTAATATAAAAAAGAATTAATTATACTTTGTCCCCCTGAATTTTAGCTCAAAAATATTTAAACTCCCCATAGTTAAAAAACTATATTTTGCCCCATTGAAGTCAAATAACAATTACAAAGTGAGAAATTAAGTAGTTGACAAAAGGAGTATTGTGCTAATATTTCAAACTTTAGGGAGCATTTTGGAACAAAGTAAACTATAGGGGGGTTAAGTGTTTTTGGCAGCGATTCACGTTTCGTGAGGACTCAGAGGCGATAGCGATTCACATACGTGTCGCGAGGGTCCAAGGGCCTCGCTGGGTTGAGGCGGGCTGAGGTCTTGGTTGAGGCGGACTAAGACATGTACTTAATAATATAGGATAATTTTTCTCAAAACTCGGCTGGGCTATAGCCCAGCCGAGCCAACTATTAGATCCGCCCATGACTTGACCCCTTCAACTATAACTATGCTCCGTCGGCATGTTGACCTTCCTCCTTAAAGTTATAACCATTAGGCTTAATTTTTATCCCCAAAATACTCTTCCCAGTGGAAATATAAAGATTTTTCCCATCCATTAGGGATGTGGATGGCATGTAGAAGTTTTGGTTCAGTGTTCCATACCCGGGAACCGAAACCGAATTTGTGCGGAGTCTTATAACATTGTTTGAAATTACTTCAGGTGTTGTATAGCCAGATAGACGAAGATGTCTTCGATCGATAAGAGTTGGATACGTAATTCGAATCGCATGAGCTAAGAGTACAGAGAAGGAGTCAGGAAATTTTTGGATTTTGCATTTGAGCGTCTTGCACCGCTTGATGGAAAAATTGTGTGTCCCTGTATAGACTGCGGAAGGGTGACAAGGAAGGTTCGAGAGAAATATGAGATTGATCTGGTAATACGTGGCATTGACATTAGCTATACCCGTTGGTTCTCGCACGGTGAGGAGCTAGATGCAGTCCCCATGGCAGCTCACGGTGAAACTGCAAACACAGTGATCGATGATGATAATATTAATATAGACGATGACGATGACATGCAGGGTATGATACATGATTTGCAAGGTGGAATAGGCACGAAAACACCGTCAGGTGATCAGCCCAATATTGAAGCGGACAAGTTCTACAGATTGCTTAAGGATGCCGAACAACCTATATACCCGGGGTGTGAGAAGTTTTCAAAACTCTCTTTCACTATAAAGCTTCTTCATTTGAAGTGCCTCAATGGTTGGAGTAATAAGTCATTTAATATGTTGGTAGAGTTGCTGAAAGAGGCTTTTCCTATAGGTAAGACAGTACCGAAATCATTCTACGAGGCGAAGAAGATAATTAAAGATCTTGGTCTAGGTTATGAGAAAATTAATGCATGCGTGAACGATTGTATGTTGTACCGGAAAGAGTACGAACATGCGCGGTCATGCCACATATGCGGAGCAACGAGATATAAAGAGACGGATGCCGAGTCTAGTACTAATCGAAAAAAGAAAAATGTATATGCAAAGGTTCTCCTATACTTCCCGCTTAGGAAAAGGCTTCAGAGGTTGTTTATGTCATCGAAGACTGCTGAGTACATGAGGTGGCATACACGAGAACGTACTGATGACGGGTTATAAGATATCCAACCGACTCTCTGACGTGGAAAGATTTTGATCATACCTATCCTGAATTTGTATGTGAAGTTCGCAACGTCAGGTTAGGGCTTGCTAGCGATGGCTTCAATCCCTTTGGGAATATGAGTGTGTCGTACAGCATTTGGCCAGTTGTCCTAGTTCTATACAATTTGCCTCCCTGGATGTGCTTAAAAAAGCCATACACAATGCTCTCCTTGCTCATTCCTGGACCCAGGTCGCTTGGTAATGATATTGACGTTTACTTGCAGCCGTTGATTGAGGAGTTGAACGAGTTATGGGAAGTTGGGGTCGATACGTATGATGCCTCGTTGCGCCAGAATTTTCGGATGAATGTGATACTTCTATGGACCATCAGCGATTTTCCTACATATGCCAACTTATCCGGGTGGAGTACTAAAGGAAAATTGGCGTGCCCTACATGCAATTAGGAGATAGATTCATTACGGTTGAAGAACGTAGGTAAGTTCTGTTATATGGGCCATCGAAGATTCCTTATTGACGGCCACAAGTGGAGGCAGAACAAACGAACGTTCAACGGCAAGAAGGAACTTGCAAAGGCCCCGGAGCAGCTTTCGGGGGTAGAAATCTTGTGTGAATTGGATCAGCTTGATACCGTGGTACTTGGGAAAGGTAAAAAGAAAAGAACGTATAAAGATTCTACGCGTGAGCATAATTGGAAGAAGAAGAGTATTTTCTTTAAACTACCGTACTGGAGCAGCCTACTCTTGCGGCATAACTTGGATGTCATGCATATCGAGAAAAATATGTGTGACAATATTATAGGAAGACTGCTGAATCTCGATGGTAAGACGAAGGATAATGTTAAATCTCGTCTCGATCTTAAGGAGTTGGGCATCCGAAAATCACTTCATCCCCAAGAGATTGGGGATAAGTATGTATTGCCAGTTGCATGCTACACCATGAGCTCATAGCAAAAGGCAGTCTTATGGGCATTCCTACGGTCTGTGAAAATGCCAAACGGTTATTTTTCGAATATCGCACGATGCGTGCAAGAGAACGGCCGGAAGTTGTCTGGATTAAAGAGCCACGATTGTCATGTTTTTATACAGCGATTGTTATCTCTTGCTATACGTGGGAATTTAATCGAACATGTGTTCGGTCCGTTAATTGAGCTCAGCACTTTTTTCAGACAGTTGTGCTCGAAGGTACTTAGACTGGACCAACTTGATCAGATGGAGAGGGATATTGCGATCACATTGTGCAAGCTAGAGATGATATTTCCACATTCCTTCTTTGATGTCATGGTGCATTTGACCGTTCACTTGGCAAATGAGGCCAAACTCGGCGGCCCAGTTCATTACCGTTGGATGTATTTTATCGAGAGGTAATCGTCTCGTTTCATTTTTTAACGTATTTAATCGTTCTTGATGTATTTATCCATAATTTTTTTTCTCAAATTAGGTACTTACGAATATTGAAATCATATATTCGTAATAAAAGTCGTCCGGAGGGATCAATTGCTGAAGGATACCTAGCAGAAGAATATCTAATATTCTGCTCAAGATACCTACATGGTATAGACACGCGATTCAATCAACTTGAGCGGAACTATGACGGTGGTCCAATAGACTTCGATGGGGGTCTGTCTATATTTGCTGAAATGGGTAGACCTGTAGGAGGAGACAAAACCCGTCGATTGTCTGTAGATGAGATTCAACAGGTACATATGTATGTGTTGCGCCAATGTGATGAAGTGTGGCCATTCATTGAGTAAGCATTTTACGATCATTTACTCATTCTTTCAGTCCATTCATTAAGTATATATGCTAATTATAATCTAATTCATAACCTGTAAAACAGAAAGCATAAAGCCATCATTAATAATCGGGGTACTCGAAATGCTCCCCAAATTCATGATCGTGAATTTCCATAGTGGTTCAAGAAACACGTAAGTATTCACATCATTACTGAATTTTATTGACATCCATTACCGAACAATAATTATATGTTTATATCATAAATGTCATGTGGTTATTATAGGCACAAGAGCTGTAATCGGATCGTAAATTATTCAAATATCCAACACTTAGACTCTAAATCGGTAAATCGGATCGTAAATTGTTCAAATATCTAATTATAACTCGCTCGCAAGTCCGGAATACGGAATAATTCTAAGTACGAATTATCGGATGCCGATCCGATGACGATCCGATCGAATCCAAACCTATGTCAAATCCAAAACATGCTAACTTATGATTTTCCAACACTTAGACTCTAAATCGGTCAATCGGATTGTAAATTGTTCAAATATCCAATTAGAACTCGCTCGCAAGTCCGAAATACGGAATAATTTTAAGTTTGAATTATCGGATGTCGATCCGATGATGATCCGATCGAATCCAAACCTATTTCAAATCCGAAACACACTAACTTATGATTTTCCAACACTTAGACTCTGAATCGGTCAATCGGATCGTAAATTATTCAAATATCCAATTAAAACTCGCTCGCAAGTCCGAAATACAGAATAATTCCAAGTTCGAATTATCGGATGCCGATCCGATGACGATCCGATCGAATCCAAACCTATTTCAAATCCGAAACATGCTAAATCGGTCAATCGGATCGTAAATTGTTCAAATATCCAATTAGAACTCGCTCGCAAGTCCGAAATACGGAATAATTCCAAGTACGAATTATTGGATGCCGATCCGATGACGATCCGATCGAATCCAAACCTATTTCAAATTCGAAACACGCTAACTTATGATTTTCCAACACTTAGACGGTAAATCGGTCAATCGGAGCGTAAATTGTTCAAATATCCAATTATAACTCGCTCGTAAGTCTGAAATACGGAATAATTCTAAGTACAAATTATCGAATGACGATCTGATCGAATCTAAACCTATTTTAAATCCGAAACACGCTAACTTATGATTTTTTAACATTTAGACTCTAAATCGGTCAATTGGAGCATAAATTATTCAAATATCCAATTAGAACTTGCTCGCAAGTCCGAAATATGATATAATTCCAAGTACGAATTATCGGATGCCGATCTGATGACGTTCTGATCGAATCCAACCTATTTCAAATCTGAAACACGCTAACTTATGATTTTTCAACGCTTAGACTCTAAATTGGTCAATCGGAGGGTAAATTATTAAAATATTCAATTAGAACTCGCTCGCAACTCCGAAATACAAAATAATTCCAAGTACGAATTATCGGATGCCGATCTGATGACGATTCGATCGAATCCAAACCTATTTCAAATCCAAAAATATGCTAACTTATGATTTTTTAATGCTTAGACTCTAAATACGAAATAATTCCAAGTATGAAATATCGGATGTCGATCTAATGATGATCCGATCGAATCCAAACCTATTTCAAATCCGAAACACGCTAACTTATGATTTTTCAACCCTTAGACTCTAAATTAGTCAATCGGAGTGTAAATTGGTCAATCGGAACGTAATTTGGTAAAATATCCTATTAGAACTCACTCGAATGTCAGAAATACAAAATAATTCCAAGTACGAATTACCGGATGCTGATCCGATAACGATCTGATCGAATCCAAACCTATTTCAAATTCGAAACAAGCTAACTTATGATTTTTCAACGCTTAGATTCTAAATTGGTCAATCGTAGCATAAATTGTTAAAATAACCAATTACAACTCGCTCGCAACTCCGAAATATAAAATAATTCAAAGTACGAATTATCGAATGACGATCCAATTAGAACTCGCTCGCAACTCTGAAATACAAAATAATTCCAAGTACAAATTGGTCAATCGGAGCGTAAATTTGTCAATCGGAGCATAAATTATTAAAATATTCAATTAGAACTGGTTTGCAAGTCCGAAATATGAAATAATTCCAAGTACTAATTATCGGATGCCGATCCGATGACGATCCGATCGAATCCAAACCTATTTCAAATCCGAAACACGCTAACTTAAGATTTTTCAACACTTAGACTCTAAATTGGTCAATCATATCGTAAATTAATAAAATATCCAATTAGAACTCGCTCGCAAGTCCGAAATACGAAATAATTCTAAGTACGAATTATCGGATGCCGATCCGATGACGTTTCGATCGAATCCAACCTATTTCAAATCGGAAACACGCTAACTTATGATTTTTCAACGCTTAAACTCTAAATTGGTCAATCGGAGGGTAAATTATTAAAATATCTAATTAGAACTCGCTCGCAACTCCGAAATACGAAATAATTCCAAGTACGAATTATCGGATGCCGATCCGATGACGATTCAATCGAATCCAAACCTATTTCAAATCCGAAACACGCTAACTTATAATTTTTTAACGCTTAGACTCTAAATTGGTCAATCGGAGCGTAAATTGTTAAAATATCCAATTAGAACTCGCTCGCAACTTCGAAATACGAAATAATTCTAAGTATGAATTATCGGATGCCGATCCGATCGAATCCAAACCTATTTCAAATCTGAAACACGCTAACTTATGATTTTTGAACGCTTAGACTCACTTATAGATATAAACCATTTTTTTATAAAATACATGTTAATTGCAGGAGCCGGGCGGCGTCAGGGGATGAGAGCACCAGCGTTGGTGGCAGGCCGCGTGGGGTGGTTGAGATAGGGCATGCTGATTCTCTCAGTTTTGGATTGTGTAAAAATTATTTTGTAATATGTGGTTATTTTTTGTTCTTGTCTATAATTGTCACGTATTGTGGTAATATTTGATAATTTGCGGTAATATTTTATAAATATAGGTAATATTTGATAATTTGCGGTAATATTTTATAAATTATGGTAATATTTGATAAATTGTGATAATATATTGTGGTTTTGTTGTAAATCACAGGAATTAAATAACATTATTTCGATAATTTTATTAAAAAATATATATATAGTTTTTACCGACGAAAATTAAATATTCCGTCGGCAATAATCTTTTTAATTTTTTTAAATTATTAATCAATTTTCGACGGACAATATATATCCGTCGGTAATATATATATAATTATCGACGGTATAACACAGATCCGTCGGTAATATATATATAATTACCGACGGTAAAAATAATGCCTATCGGTAATAAGCTTATAGATTACCGACGGATGGTCATTATCCGTCGATAATAATATATTATATTTTTAATTAAGTATTTATATATTACCGACGGCTATAATATTACCGTCGGTATTAAGTATTATTACCGACGAAAATATTTAGCCCATCGCATCTTTTTCCCGACAGACTAGTGACGGAAATCTCTTCCGTCGTTATAAATCATTACCGACGAAAAATTAATATTACCGACGGATATTTTTCGTCGGTAGAAACTGTTTTTTTTTTAGTGTTGGCACGAGCATCTAGCTCGGGGTAAAAGTAACTTATCAAAACTGACGATATACCGATTAGATTCCTGGTTTGTAAATTAGATGATCGAAAAACTTATGATTGTTGAACACTTAGACTCAAAATTCATCAATCGGAGGGCGAAATCTTAATATAGTTAGTAAAAGACTTGAAAACTGGCACGAGCACGTTACTCGAGGCCAAAGTAACTTGTCGAATTTGACGGTACACCGATCAGAGTCCCAATATATAAATTAGACGAAAACTTATGGTTTTGAACGTTTAGATTTGAAATTCGCTCATCGAAAAGTAAAATCTTAAAATTGCTAGTAAAAGGTTTGAAAATCAGCATGGGCACCTTGCTTGGGGCCAAAGCAACTTGTTGAATTTGACGGTACACCGATCAAAGTCCCGATTTGTAAATTAGACAAAAACTTATGATTTTTGAACGCTTAGACTCAAAATTCCCCCATCAAATGGCGAAATTTTAAAATAGCTACTAAAAGGCTTGAAAACTGGCACGGGCACCTTGCTCAGGGTTAAAGTAACTTGTTGAATCCAATGGTACACCGATCGGAGTCCCAATTTATAAATTAGACGAAAACTTATGAATTTTGAACATTTGGACTCAAAATTCGCCCGTACTCAAAATTAGCCTATCAGAGTGCGAAATCTTAAATAGCTACAAAAAATCTTGAAACCTGGCACGAGCATCTTGTGCGGGGCCAAAGCAACTTATCAAAACTGACGACATACCGATCGTAGTCCCGGTTTGTAAATTAGACGAAAACTTATTATTTTTAAACACTTAGACTCAAAATACGTCCATCGAAGTACATAATCGTAAAATAACTACTAAAATGTTTTAAAATCGATACGGGCACCTCACACGGGGGCAAAGTAATTTGTCGAATTAGACGGCGAACCGATCGGAGTCCTGATTTCAAAATTGAAAGTAAACTTAATTTCTTATCACATAAAACGGGTATTAAACTAATCTAATATATATCTTCCGATCCGAAATACGAAAAATCTATTCGATTTAATCCAAATTAATCCGATCCGATAAATATTGACTTGATCCGATACTAGGGGTGGCAATGGAGTCCAATAACCAAACCCAAAACGTGGCCGGTATGGATATGGATGTTTCTCAATATCCAAACTTGAAACCCGAAACCTGATCGAAACCCGATTACCCTCTAACTTGTTATAGTTGTACTTATTAATCTGTTTTTATCTTTTTATATTAATTATGGATGTTAAAAACATTTTTTGTAATAACTATATTTTTTAATGTACGTAGGAGGCGCATCGTAGGGAAGTAGCAGCAGCTGCAGCAGCAGAAAAGTTCATGCTTTGGTTTTGTTTTTGTAATTTTTTTTTTGAAATATTGTAATGTGCATGTATAATGGTGGGTGATATATTTATGTATTTATGGTTGTGTAGTTATGATTGTGTGGTTATGGTTGTGTAGTTGTGCAAATATTTATGTATTATGGTATTATAATATATATATATAAACTAACATTAATTAAATATAAAATTATAGTAATTTTTTTATAAAAAAAACTATTTTACCGACTGATTATAGAAATTCTGTCGGTATAAATAATTTTATTAATTTACAGAAAAATATATTTATCGACATGTATAAATACCGTCAGCCTTAATCAGCTATATGCCGACCGAAATAGTTGTATATGTCAACATAAAATTGCTTTATGTCAACGAAAACAGTATGCATCTATCGGCCTTAATATGCTTTATGCCAATGAAAATTAAGGTATCATCGGTAAAACTATTTACGTTATTATTTTAATTTTTTTACCAATGGATATATTCTGTCAGGAAAAATTACTTTTTTTGTAGTGAGATAATCTTGTTACATTTGGTGTGCACGCGTACACACAATCTTTACTACGTACTTTTAGAAAAACATCTACATTAGTCACTTCTTTCACATCTCCATCACCTGCAACTAGATCGTCGGTACCATGTAATGTGCATTTTAGTAGACACAGCACATGAGTTGTTTGAGCCGGCATGTGGCTCCTCCTGGAGATTCAGTTGGGATCTCTTCTTTGAATGACAACCAAAAAAAAAAAAAAGTAGACACAGCACATGAATTGCTGGAAATCAGAATGAGAGGAGAGCCATCACCAAAGCCCAAACAGCTGTGACCTCCCAATGTAATGAGGTGAGCCTTCACCAAAGCCCCAACATGCAACCCCCACATCTGCAAAGCCACACTTTGGCACATGGAGTGCCTCACCTTGCATATATGCCTCTCCTTATATATACACCCCACCACCCCATCCCCTACTTAACACCAACTGCATCCTCAGTACTCTACCATCCTCATAGCATTTCCGCAAAATTAATCCTCACAACCAACCATGCTCAACACGAAGAGGCTCATCGCGATGGCCAGGAAGTGGCAGAAGGCGGCGGCCGCAGGGAGGAGGCGGCTCATGTCTGCGAGAACTGATGGTCATCGAGGATCAGAGTCTTGCAGTACATCGGTTGCGAGCAGAGGCCATCTTTTTGTGTACGCCATCGATGGAGAGCGGTTCATGATACCGATCGGATATCTAGCCACCAACATCTTCCGAGAGCTCTTCAGAATGTCAGAACAAGAGTTCGGATTACCGAGCAACGGGTCTATCACGTTGCCGTGCGATGCCAAGTGCATGAAGTACATCATCGGCACGCTGCGGTGCCGGATATCTGCAGATGTGGAGAGGGATGTGCTCACATCCATTAATGGCCGGTGTGCTGCTTCTTTTCCTCCAAACAGATATAACCATCGACATCTGATTCTCTATGGCTTCTGAAAGTGCCATCAGGAGTACCAAAAAAAAAAAAAGTGCCAGCAGGAATCCTCTCTCTCCTAGAGCTGTACATGTTTACAACCAATACAGATTTTTTTTTTTTTCTGTTGTTTGTATAATTTTGATCCTATGTAACATGATGGGTTTGTTTACGTATCTTCTGATGAAGTTTTGAGTCTAATTCTTTCCTCTGAGATTGCACATAGACCCCTACAAACTAGTCTAGTTGCGTATTAACCTCTGTAAACCTTACATTTCCAAATCAATCCTCCAAAACTATACCGTCTCAAAAGGGTGAATATATCCAGAATATTCCCCTGTTGATTGTTAGGTGTAAACGTGGAGGGCTGCCGCACCTGCCAGAAGAGCGTGGATGGTTGCCGGATGAGCATGGACGGAAATCGCTGTGGATTTAGGGTTAGGATACTTGCAATGAAAAGAACTGGAGGTACTTAATTTAACATGTACGTGACCCCCCCCCCCCCCCCCCCCCCCCCCCCCCCCCCCAACCTCTTTAACCATTGGTAAAATAGTCATTTGGACCTCAAGTTAGTGGCTCACTGTGGTTAAGTCACTTTCAGCTGACGGATAGTAACGAAGGGGTGATATGCATAAATTTACTTATTTTGGAGGGTCGATATATAAATATAAGGTTTCTAGGGATTAATAAGTAATTGGACTAGTTTATAGAGGTCGATATGTAAAAAACCAAAAAAAAATAAACGAGAGTTGGTGAACGATCCCCGACAAGATATCAGTTTTAGCTGAAGTCTCTATGATGACCAAGATAGATCCAATAGCCAAGTCTTCTGAAATTGTGATGGCAAGATGGATGAGATAAGGTAAGGTGAGATGTCCAAGGACACGAGTTAGCTCCACATCGGCTGGAAAGAATTAAGAAGATCCTGAGCTACTTATATAAATTCTCCTCTCAAACATGGAAGACACGTTCTAGGTGGTGAGTGTGATCATACCAGCACTTAAGCATCGGATCTCATCAGAACTCCGTAGTTAAGCGTGCTCGGGGCGAGAGTAGTACTAGGATGGGTAACCTCCTTGGAAGTGCTCATGTGGGCACGAGCAAAGGGGACAATATCTTATGTGTTTGGGGCTGATGTTACAAAATGGCATGAGGGTCGGTTCTCCTCACAATGGGGGGGGGGGGGGGGGGGGGGGGGGGGGGGGTCTAACCCTACATGTGGACGTGTAAACCTTAAGAAGGGTGGATTGTGACGACCAAGATCCAATAGTCAATAGTCTAGTGGCTATGATGCCAAGACGAATGACGTGAGGTGAAGTGATGAAGTGAGGTGTTCAAGACCACGAGTTAGACCCACATCACATGGAGAGAAGGAGATCATATGCTACTTATATAATTTTCCCTCCCAAACATAGAAGACGCGTTCTAGGTGGTTTGATAGTAACCACACTAGTGCAAAGCCTTAAGCTTGAGGGTTCGAAACCCAATAGACCAAAAGAGGACAATATCTTATGTTTGGGGGCTCACCACCTTTTCTGTCAATATGCGTTTTAAAACCATGCGCCGCTATGGATTTCGTAAGAACTCCATAGTTAAGTATGCTCGGGCGAGAGTAGTACTACGATGGGTGACCCCCTGGGAAGTCCTTGTGCGGGCACAAGCAAAGCGGACAATATCTTATGTGTTTGGGATGGATGTTACAATCCCAAAACTGATGTGGATGAAACTGCCCTCTACATCAATTCAAATTTTTAAAACGAATCACATCGGTTCTCTGAACTTGACCGAACCTTCGACGCCAGATTTTATCGCCTCCGCCGAAGCTACTCGCCGTCGCCGAACCGAACCTAAACCTAACCCTAAACCTAAGATTTATATGCCATGGGATTAACCCTAGACCTAGGAATCCTAAACCTAACCAAACTCGAGCACTTAAGCACCTGCTGATCTCTGACCACCTGAGCTTACCCCGCTGCCTCTAGCCGCCTCCCCGATCTCTGGCCACCTGAGCACCTACCATACCCCGCTTGCCCGATCTTCGGTCACCCACTGCAAAGGATTCGATGTCGCCGTTGTCCACCACCTCTGCATGCTCAAGAAAGAAGGGTGAAGAAGAGGCCAGGTGTGGGCAGTTTTGGATTTCTAAATAATAATCGGGGACTTATCGTTAATTATGACTACAAAAGAAAGGTATTTTACCAACGGGATATTTAAATTCCGTTGGTAAAATATCGGTTTTTACCGGTGGTAATTATAACATCTGTCGGTAAAATAACTTTTATTATTTAATCATTTTTTTCATTTTAATTACCGATTGATAATAATAATCTGTCGGTATAAATGTTTTACCGACGGATATGATTATTTCCGTCGGTATGAAGTATATATTACCGACGGAACACAACAAACTTGTCGGTATTATAAATTGTTATAATTAAAAATATATTTGATATTATTTATCGACGGGATAATAATACCGTCGGTAAATAAATCCATTATTACCGACGGTTAATAATTTAACCGTCGGTATAAGTGTTTTGCCGACGACTTTTATTATTCCCGTCGATAAATGATATATATTACCGACGGTACTAAAATCCTCGTCGGTATTATCAATTATTATATATAATATTATTTTTGGTATTATATACCGACGGTTATTATTACTCTGTCGGGAAAAAGTAATTATTTACCGACGAAACAATTTAGTTCTGTCGGTAATAAGCCTGTTATATTATCAGCTAAACCCGATCCCCTGCCTCTCTACCCTAACTGTTTACCCCCCTCCCCGGTTTCGATCACCCCCCCGGCCCTCCCCCGCGGCATCCCCTCCGCCGCCTCTCCTCCTCCTCCGATCCGATGAGTCCCCTCCTCCTCCTCCTCCTCTCCTCGCCTGTCGACCTCTCCTCCTTCTCCTCATCTCCTCCTCCTCCTCCTCCTCCCATTTGTTGCAAATCGCACCCTAAAGTTGAAAATGTTAGCACAATACCCCTTTGTCAATTACTTAATTTCCTCGATTGATCATTTTTATCTGATTAAAATTGAATTGCAGGAGGCAAAATATAGTTTTGCACCCTAAAGTTTGCTTGGTTAATTTTGTTCCAAATCGCACCCTAAAGTTTGAAATGTTAGCTAGCACAATACCCCTTTGTCAACTTTATACTTAATTTCCTTATTTGATAATTTTTATTAGATTAAAACTGAATTGTTGGAGGCAAAATGTAGTTTTGCTTGGCTAATTTTGTTCCAAATCGCACCCTAAAGTTTGAAATGTTAGCACAATACCCCTTCGTTAACTACTTAATTTCCTCATTTGATAATTTTTATCTGATTAAAACTGAATTGTAGGGGGCGAAATATAGTTCTTAAAATATAGGGGGGTTGTGTTTTTGAGCTAAACTCCACGGGGGCAAAGTGTTATTTTTCCAATCCAAAATTTAGGAAGGGTCATGGCCCCCTTGGTCTCTATGTAGTTCCATCTCTGAGTCCATGCCGGCCAGAATAACAGTTGTCGATGCCCGGACCTCGAGTCACGGTGATACCGTGGTTCGGGGCGACTAATTTGGTATATTAGCTTCAGGACACCATAATTTGCTATATTAGCCTCATGACACCATAATTTGCTATATTAGCTAAGGTCCCTACAAATATACATTCGTCTTCAGAATGAGTATATATTCGTCTTCAGAAAGTATGTACATTCAATTTAGAAAGAGTATACATTCGTCTTTTAGAAAATATATACGATCCGATCGAATTCAAACCAAATTTAAAATCAGAAAGACGACAACTTATGACTTTCAAACATTTAGACTCTAAATTAGTCAATCGGAGGGTAAAACCCTAAAATATCTACTAAATACTTAATCGTAAGTTTGTAATACGAAAAACCATATAAGTCTGAATTATCGAATGCGATCCGATAACGATCTGATCGAATCCAAACCAACTTCATAATTTGAAAGACGATAACTTATGATTATCAAACACTTAGACTCTAAATTAGTCAATCCAAGGGCAAAATCTTTAAATTTATCCTAAATACTTGTTCGTAAGTCTGAAATACGAAAAACCATACAAGTATGAATTATTGAATGTGATCCGATAACAATCCGATCAAATCCAAACCAAGTTCATAATCCTTAAGCCGAAAACTTATGATGTGATCTAATCCAATCCGAAAATAATCCGATAACGATCCGAACGAATCCAAAATTTTAACATCTTTAATTTTATATTAGGGTAAATTTGACTTACCCTCCTAAAATTATATGCTAATTAGTAAGTCACCCCCCTATTAATCATTATTAGACTTACCCCCCCCCCCCCCCAATTTGACTAACACCCCCAAATTACTATATGATAATTAGCAAGAATGGTATGCCTAAATATCATTTAATTATGGGGGTGTACGCCTAAAAATCATATTGTTATGGAGGTAATAAGTCAAATTTTTAGATGGGTAAGTCTAATATCGATTTAAAGGGGGTGACTTACTAATTAGCATATAATTTTAGGGGGGTAAGACAATTTGTCCTTATATTAATTATAGATATCAATCATGTATTTAAGAAATATATGTTGTTAATTGTAGGATGTGCGGCGGTAGGGGATGAGAGCACCAGCGTTGGTGCGGGGCAGTGTGAGGGGTTGAGCTAGAGCACACAGCTTCCTGTCTCTTTTTGATTGTGTAAAAATAATTTTGAAATATTGTAAAACAAATATTATTTTAGTGTATTATAATTATTGATCTGTGATTGTCCAATACTGTGTATTGTGATAAATATGGTAATTTGTGTATTTTGGTATTGTGGTAATTGTGTATTGTGATATTGTGGTATTGTGGTATTATTATAATTGTGGTAATTGTGGTAAATGACATGAACTAAATAATCAAATTTTAGCAATTTTTTTTTAAAAATTCATGTTTTATTATCGGCAGATGCTATTATTTTTGTTGATAAAAATAATTTTATTCAATATGTTTTAAATAATATTAACCGACGGCAATAAATATCCGTCGGTAATATATTTATCTTTACTGATGGTAATAATAATTCCCATCGGTAAAGATAAATATATTACCGATGGTATATAGTAATTCCGTCGGTAAAATTAATTTTATGTAATAGTTTTTAATACTTATAACTGACAGAAATAATTTATCCCTTCGGTAATAAATGTATATTTACCGACGAAATCTTGTTTACTGTCGATAATAAACTATATTAATTTTTATTAAATAATTAAATATTATCGACAGTTAATAAGTATCCGTCGGTATTAATATTTATTATCGACGGAAATAATAAACCGTCACGTTTTTCTTTTCCGACGCCAACTTTTTCGACGACCAGCGACGAAAATTTAGTATGTCTTGATAATTCATTACCGACGGAAATATACTTTTACCGACAGTATATTTCCGTCGGTAAAAATGTTTTTGTTGTAGTGAATGAAATGTCCAACTGGTTTGGACGTTTGTGATTTGTTTTGTCAGGGATTGATCACCAATTAACTCAAAAAATAATTGACATATTTATGTACAAGTACACGCCACTGGAATTTCTAACAATGCAGGAACCAAGATAATAGATTAGAATCCATGTATCAACCAATCACGAAAATCTAACGAATGATTCGTGGTTTAGCCTTTGTGTTCGTTCGACCAGCTTCACATGGCAAAGGAGGAGATGGATCTGTGACTACCCTTGCAAGAGATCAAGTGAACGATGCTTCGTGTCTACTGCAAGGTGAGAGAGTTGTGGGATCGGGATGGAGGAGAGATGGCTAGCGGGGCCATGTTGGGAACCAGCCCTCGGGTATTGGTTGCAGTACCCCTCGAGGCAAGGCCATTGGAGGGTTATCCAGATGGATCAACTGAGGCTCCTAACCAAGTGGAGGTTTGGGATGGGTCTGAACCAGCAGTGGGCAGGGCTGGATAATCACTTTGCAGCAGGAGTCGGTAAGGTCAATCTTATCAAAGCAAAGAATCATCGGCTTCTCTATGTCGAGCCAGTGGTGCTCAATGGAATTAAGTATGCTATCTTCCCTTCTAGTGAAATTGAAGCGAATTTGAGGGGTAGGGAACATACAATGGTGAGCTACGTTTTGGGGAGGAAGCCTTTCTTCCCGAAGTTTCAAGAAGTGATGCAAAAGTTATGGAAACTGGTGGGCGGGTTGGAAAAAAAATTTAAAGGAAAAGTCTTGAAGAGGTGGAACAATGATATAAAATACAACCGTGATCCGCTCGAAAAAATTCTCATATGGGTTAGAGATCGATTGGTGATCTATCAAATGCTTCATGTTGAAGAAGTGGTTGAGGGGACAATTATGGATATGAGAATGTATTGACTGTATTACATTGTATGAGAATTATAGACATAATAAAATAAAATCTCTCAACATCTCACATAATCTAGACATTAATCAGACAAAAAATGTCGTATGACCACTTAATCTCTCTCAACTTTTCTTATGGTCCATCCTCTCAGCACTGTCTGTTGCTTATTTATTTCCACCAGTACTTTACCTAATTTTTTAAATGAGAAATCTCTGTGATGATCAGATGAAGCAATCAAGAGAGACATCGTCACGACGGTGGCCCTTCAAACAACCCTACATCAAGAACAACAACAAGATTGATAATTCACCTAAATTTCATGATCCTCTTATTGATGCAAGCGTCCAGAAAAAATAAGAGTGAGGAGGGCCAAGGTTGTCTACTACTTGCCTGAAGCCAATGAGAAGCTGCGCCGAACAATGCACTACTTGATCTGTCTCACACTAGTTTATGATGATCAGATGAAGCAATCAAGAGAGACAAGGTCACAGGGGTGGCCCTTCAAACAACCCTAAATCAAGATCGAACAACATTAAGATTGACAGTTCACCAAAATCTTCTGATTCCTCTTAATGATGCAAGTGTCAAAAAATCAGAGGGGGAAGGGCCAAGGCTGTTTACAACTTGCGTGGAGCCGATGAATATGTTGCGCCGAACAATGCACTACTTGATGATCAGATGAAGCAATCAAGAGAGACAAGGTCACATGAGGGTGGCCGTTCAGATAATCCTACATCAACCACTATGATCTTGATAGACAACCTCATAGGTGGTAATGGGCCATCAAACAACTGTGACCTCCCAAAGTAATGAGGTGAACCTTAACCAAAGCCCCAACATGCAACCCCCAAATGAGTGTTACACATCCAATCAGCACATGGTTTTGCTCCCACATCAGCAAATCAAAGCAAAGCCACACTTTGGCACATGGAGTGTCTCACCTTGGCTCTCCTTATATATACACCCCACCACCCCATCCCCTACTCAACACCAACTGCATCCTCAGTACTCTACCATCCTCATAGCATTTCCTCTTAATTAATCCTCACAACCAACCATGATCAACACGAAGAGGCTCATCGAGATGGCGAGGAAGTGGCAGAAGGCAGCCGCCTCAGGAAGGAGGCGGCTCATGTCAGCGAGAACCGATGGTCATCGAGGATCAGAGTCTTGCAGTACATCGGTTGCGAGCAGAGGCCATCTTTTTGTGTACGCCATCGATGGAGAGCGGTTCATGATACCGATCGGATATCTAGCCACCAACATCTTCCGAGAGCTCTTCAGAATGTCCGAACAAGAGTTCGGACTACCGGGCAACGGGCCTATCACTCTGCCATGCGATGCCAAATGCATGAAGTACATCATCGGCATCCTGCGGTACCGGGTATCTGCAGATGTGGAGAGGGATGTGCTCACATCCATTGCCAATGGCCGGTGTGCTGCTTCATTACCTCCAAACGGACATAACCATCAACAGCTGATTCTCTATGGCTTCTGAAAGTTCCATCCGGAATCCTCTCTCTCTCTCCTAAGAGCTGTACATGTTTACAACCTTCAAATTTTTGGTTTTAATTTTTTTTCTGTTGTTTGTATAATTTTGATCCTATGTAACATGATTGGGTTTGTTTACATATCTTCTGATGAAGTTGTGAATCTAATTCTTTCCTCTAAGTTTGCACATCGACCCCTACAAACTAGTCTAGTTGCGTATTAACCGATGTAAACCTTATATTTGCAAATCGATCCTCGAGAACTATAACATCTCAAAAGGGTGAATATTGTTGGAGGATTGGTCCCACCTCCGTAAAGTAGAAGGCAAAAACGATCCTTATATGTATGATGGGACCTCATCTCAACACTAGAGTTTTGGAAAAGAGGAAACTTCCTATGGTATCAGTGCCTAACCATATCACTCACCTACCGGGTGTGGTCCCCACACATCTATATATATATATATATATATATATATATATATATATATATATATATATATATATATATATATATATATATATATATATATATATATATATATATATATATATATATATATATATATATATATATATCATCCACAAGAAAAGGACCACAAAAAGATTGGCATGCACGTGAGGAGGAGTATTGGAGGATTAGTCATGTAACATCCGCCCCTAAACACACAAGATATTGTCCGTTTTGCCCGTGCCCGCACGAGAACTTCCCAGGAAGGTCACCCATTCTAGTACTGCTCTCGCCCGAGCACGTTTAACTACGAAGTTCTTACGAAATCCGTAGCGGTGCACGATTTTAAAACGTGTCTTCTATATTTGGAAGAGGAAATTATATAAGTAGCTCAGGATCTCCTTCTCTCCTAGCAATCTGGGGCTAACTCGTGGCCTTGTACACCTCACCTCATCGCATCCATCTTGGCATCCCAGCCTCAGGAGTCTTGGTTCTTGGCTATTACCCTATTGGATCTTGGTCATCACAATCCACCCCCCTTAGGGCTACACGTCTTGGTATAGGGTTAGACCCCCTATCCCGAGAAAAACTAGCTATGATACCATTTTGTAACATCCGCCCCTAAACACACAAGATATTGTCCGCTTTGCCCGTGCCCGCACGAGAACTTCCCAAGGTTCACCCATCCTGGTACTACTCTTGTGCAAGTATGAGCACAGCGAACAATATCTTGTGTGTTTGGGGCGGATGTTACAAGTCCCACCTCGGTAAAGTAGTGGGCAGAAACGATTCTTATATATATGATGGGACCTCATCTCAACACTTGGACTTTGGGATAAAGGAAATATCACAAATAGATCCAGAATATTCCCGTATTGACTGTTAGTTGAGGGCTACCACATTTGCCGGAAGAGCGTGGATGGCTGTCGAACAAGCATTGAGGGGAGATCAAATACGAATAAAATATTAAGAGCATTTTTGTTAGATATGAATAAAATATTAACATGTGAAACCATTTGCATTTTAATAAAATATTAACATGTGAATGGTTTCAGATGTGACGAAGGTCACAAATGTAATGTTTTTAAGTTCTGTTTTCAGTTTGCGCAACACAACAAAGCTGGTGGTCATTTAAGGGAAAATCCTAAGGAGCTCTCCCTTCAAGCAAGATCGCGGGTCTTCAGAATATTTTCCCCCTTTTGGAAAGGAGAAACCCGGATCTCTTCCCTATTTAGATGCGGGAACAGGCTCATAGTCGGCAACGGTACCAAAGTATGATTCTAGGATGACATCTGGCTAGGAGATCTTCCTCTGCGGACTCTCTTCTACAACCTTTACGAACTAGCTGTGAATCAAAGAGCGTCCGTCCACTCCCAAGCATCAAAGGATTAGATCTTCACAAGGGTTAACCTCAAGAAACGTCAACATCCAAATGTGATGGATCCAAACCTCCCTCTTTGTGGCTAGGAAGAAGAGACTGTAGACCACCTCTTACTCCGTTGTGATTACTGCATAATCTTTTGAGAGTTCTTTATCTCCAAACTTCACCTAAGGTCTCCTCCATCCTCCTTGCTTTTGTCTCTGGGGGGGAGACTTGGAGTAAACCCAAGATCAAGCCACCGGATAGGAAGGGATGTGATATTCTTGCTACGCCATCTGTTGGTGCATCTGGCATGAGAGAAATAGATGGGTCTTCAACAACAAATTCACTCCAGCTGATGGGATGGCTGACAAGATCAAATCTCTCATCCACCTGTGGGCAGTTAACCTAGCACCAAGCGTGAAGACTTTCCTTCTGCATCTTTGTAAACCTTCTTGTTTCTCTCCCCCTCTTCTCCTCTACTCTCTCACCCTCTCACTTGTACATATCTTTTACTTATTAATATACTAGTATCCCCCCTCTCACAGAGAAGGATTTCTCAAAAAAAAAATTGCCGCGGAACCCTTACTAGAGATCGTTGGGAGGTCACTGGGAGATTACTCTCCCCGTTGTTTGGTCAGAAGGCACCTGAGTTCGAAACGCAACTATACGTAAAGTAGTTGTATTTGGTACTCTACAGATTTAATAAAGGAAGAAGTGATTTGCTATGTTACGAGCATTTTTGTCAGATATGAACAAAATATTAACATGTCAATGGTTTCACAATTAAGCAACAAAAGTTATAAAAGTAATATTTTAAGCTCTGTTTTCATTTTGAGCAACACGACAAAGCTGGTGGTCTTTAAAGGGAAAATCTTAAGGACAAATGTACAGAGAACCTGTCAAGCCCTTCATGTTGAAGAAGCTGGTGCAATTTGGTGTGGCGGATCTAGACTCCAGCCCGCTCAGTGTGGTGGTTCCCTACCAGATGGCTTCTTTGGGTAACGTTATCCCCTCCTCTGCTTGGTGTGGCCATTCTCGGCTTGATGAGGTTGTTGTCGGCTTAGCGGTAGATCTTGAGTGCTATTGCGGGTCCATCCTTTGGGTCGTGAAGCGGCTCCTTATGTGTAAGGGGCTTTCATCCCTGTGTGTTTTGTTTCTCTTTGTTGTTTTGAGGGCTTTGTGCTCCTTGTCTTCCTTCTGTTCGTGTATCGGTTTCTTGTTGGCCAAGAGCCTGTATTGTTGTTGTTATGCGCTCTGCTTTGGCATCTTTGGGGCCTGGTGGGGAACAACAACCCCCCCCCCCCCCCTCTCCTCTTCTATGTACCAAAAAAAAAGGGACAAAACTACATACACCTTGCATGGAGTCCATGAATGAGTTGCGCCAACAGTTTACTACTTGATCTTTCTGAACTCTTCTTATGGTACATCCTCTCGCACGATTGATACACTGTCCGTCACTTTTTTTCTTTTTTTCATCAATACTCTACCTAATTTTTGTGATAAGAAATCTACGTGATGATTAGATGAAGCAATCAAGAGAGACATTGTCACGGGGGTGGCCCTTTAAACAACCCTACATCAAGTACAAGATCAAGATTGACAATTTAACAAAATCTCATGGTTCCTCTAAAGGATGCAAGTGTCCGAACACCAGAGAGAGGAGGGCCAATGCTGCCTGCAACTAGCTAGGAGACAATGAATGAGTTGCGACGAACAATGCACTACACACAAGATTTTAAATGTTGGTTTCAATGTCGATTTTGGTTGGACACGAAAAATAAAATTCATCGGATTTCAGTCAAATTTCAATGGTGGAAATTTGATCGTATCATACGAGAAAATTTATCGGAATTCAATCAGGTTTTGACCGATTTCTATCAAACATCGGTTTGTTACGTAAAAAAAACTACACACTACCATTGTTTAAGAAATTCTTGGCATAAATTCGTTGGCTTATTAATTCATTCCCACCAGTACTCAACCATTTTTCCGTAGAAGCAATCAAGAGAGACAAATTCATATGAGAGCTCTTCAGAATGTCAAAACAAGAGTTCGGATTACCGAGCAACGGGACTATGACGTTGCCGTGTGATGCCAAGTGCATGAAGTACATCATCAAAACGCTGCGGTACCGGGTATCTGCAGATGTGGAGAGGGATGTGCTCACATCCATTTCTTGGAGATTCTCTCATCTCATGGCGCAGCAAGAAGCAGAACGTTGTTTCTCTATCTAGTACCGAAGCAGAGTTTCGAGCCATGGCCTCTACTACGAAAGAGATCGTTCACTTGCGACGTCTTCTTGGCGATCTAGAGGTTGAGATCTTTGAACCTACAGCCCTTCACTGTGACATCCGGAGTGCAATACAGATTGTCACCAACCCGGTCGTCTACGAGAGTACGAAACACATCGAGCTCGATTGCTACTACTCTCGCCAGGAGTATAAGGCCGGGACCATCTCTCTTCCCTTTGTTTTTTCTGGAGAACAGACTGCTGACTTCTTCACGAAGTCACACCCTGCTCCACATTTTCAGTTTCTGCTTAGCAAACTCATGGTGCATGACCCACCTTAAGTTTAAGGGGGGCTGTTAGTGATAGTGTACAGTGTTGAGATACACATACCCGTAGATTATTTGTATAGTGTTACGAAGAGAGGGGGAGAGAGAATAGGATTGGGGAGAAAAACTCCTTGTATTATCTCATTAATCTCACAATTGCATTACATAAGAATACCTCTCTTTATATAGAGAGAGTACGCACACCATTATGTTACCACAACCGAGATGGGACTAATATAATACTAACACACTACATCTAATACCCCCCGTCAAACTGATGTAAGGTATAAACTGACATCAGTTTGCTTAATAAAAGGAAGGAGAAAGAAAGAAAAAAAAAATTACATCAAATAACCCCTTTTTTTTTATGCTGAAAAGTAAAGATAGTGCCAGGACAACCTGCAAGCAAGTCGTCCTGGAAACCCGATTGACCTGCAAGCAGGACAACCGGGGGAACCCGGCCAACCTGTAAACAGGTCAACCGGGAGAATTGGCAATGATCACTAAGGATCTGAGCGGAGGAAGCCGACGGTGATGTAAGTCGGCAGTAAAGGAGGCCGAAAGGAGAGAGAGAGCGGCTAAGAAAAGATGTGAATGCATGAGACCTCATAAAGAGGCAAGCACCCGGCCGAAGCAAGTACTTGACACCTCTTAGAAGATCTCAATCATCACAGACAAAGAATAGGGAGAAGAGAAAGAGTCGTAGCTCTGATAGGGTCACAAGACCAAGGAAAGGAAGAGAATCCGAAAGCCGGCACAAAACAAGTGTGACCGGAACTAGAGAGGATCAAAAGCCGGCACAAGACAAGTGTGACCGGAACGAGAAAGGATCCAAAAGCCGGCACAAAACAAGTGTGACCGGAACTAGAGAGGATCAAAAGCCGGCACAAGACAAGTGTGACCGGAACGATAAAGGATCCAAAAGCCGGCACAAAACAAGTGTGACCGGAACTAAAGAGGATCTAAAAGCCGGCACAAGACAAGTGTGACCGGAACGAGAAAGGATCCAAAAGCCGGCACAAAATAAGTGTGACCGGAACTAAAGAGGATATAAAAGCCGGCACAAGACAAGTGTGATCGGAACGAGAAAGGATCCAAAAGCCGGTACAAAACAAGTGTGACCGAAACTAGAAAGGATCAAAAAATGCAAAGGCGGATCAGTAGGGCGCAGAGCACAAAAATACCAAGGCGCAAGGGCACAGAGCGAGGCGATGGGGCAGGCAAACTGACAAAGCGCAAGGCGCAGCGGGCTGACTGACAGAGTACAGGGCGCAAGGAGAGTACAAGCAGCGAGGGGATGGCCGGGAGCGCCAGATCTGGCCCCCCGTGCTACTGTGTCGGAGACATGACGCGGGCACAAGAGGTAGAGCGGCAGCTCGAGTGCAGGGTCGCAGAGAGAGCGCAAGAGATCAGAGCGCAAGGCGAAAATGCGATGAACCGGCCAGGTACGGAAGGGCCGGATCGGGTGGCGAGATGTTATGAGCACAGGATTCGGGCAGCGCAAAGGGCCAAGTGAAAGAGGGTCGGATCGGGTGCAGAGGGCCGTGTCGGGTCGGATGCAGCAGATCATAGACGGCAGTCCGGTGTAAAGCACAAGTGCAGCAAATCAAAAAACACAGCCATCCGATGCAAATCGGATGGCTAGGATCATTTATATAGAGAGAGTACGCTGGCGGGTAGACGTCGGTGCGTGAGAAGACACCAATACGGGATATCTGCCCGTACAGGATATATTCGGATTTGATACGGGATAGGTATAGGTGCGGGATAGATATCCGTACGGGATACTCTGATTTGGTGCGGGATAAATGATAATAGCGAACGGATCAGATCCGGTGCGGGATAACTGGTCGGTGCGGGATAATACCGAACGGTGCGGGATAACTAATCGGATCCGGTGCGGGATAACTGGTCGGTGCGGGATAATACCGAACGGTTCCGATGCTGGTGCGGGATAAGCGGCGGTGCGGGATACCCGGTCGGAGACGAGAGCGGGGGCAGGGGCCGGTGCCGGTGCCGGTGCCGGGGCCGGGGCAGGATCGGATGCCTCTCGTCCTCTCGTCCCTCTCGTCCTCCGCTGGATCCGATGCCTCAGCCGGCGGAGGCGCCGAGGCGGAGCGCCGGCTCTACGAGGCGAAGGAGACGACAATGGGAGCAGGGGAGCCGAGGGAGGCGATCGAGGAGCTGCAGCGCCACCACGCCCGGAGTGGGGGAGCCGACGGGGCGCACCCCGCCTGCGATCACGCCGACGAGTCGTGCGTGGCCCACGCCATCGGCAACCTCTGTCAGAGCTTCCTCCTCTCCTACGGGGTTAGGGTCGGGATCGGAGACGGAAGCGGGGGCCGGGACGGGAGCCGGAGACGGAAGCGCAGGTTCCATCTCTTGAAGGGAGGCTACGGCACAGGGGAGAGAGACAGGCCGGAAACAAAAAAATAAAAATAAAAATTTATTTTTTTTCCCGGCCTCCTCGATGTCGTCGACGACGACCGAGGAGGCCGAGGCCAGAGAGGAGAGCGTCGAACCCTAGGCCAAGAGGGTTGGCTCTGATACCATGTTACGAAGAGAGGGGGAGAGAGAATAGGATTGGGGAGAAAAACTCCTTGTATTATCTCATTAATCTCACAATTGCATTACATAAGAATACCTCTCTTTATATAGAGAGAGTACGCACACCATTATGTTACCACAACCGAGGTGGGACTAATATAATACTAACACACTACATCTAATATATAGGATACCCCTTTGTTTTGTATCATCTATATATATTTGGCCCTTGGCCTAATGTGAGGATGTATTGATTCTCCCCAAAAACCCTGGCCTCTTTCTCTCTCCTTTTCATGCTAGGTAACCCTGTCACACCAACCATGATCAACAAGAAGAGGCTCATTGAGATGGCCAAGAAGTGGCAGAAGGCGGCGGCCTCAGGGAGGAGGCGACTCATGTCAGCAAGAACCGATGGTCGTCAAGGATCAGAGTCTTGTAGTACATCAGTTGCGAGCAGAGGCCATCTTTTCGTGTATGCAGTCGATGGAGAGCGGTTCATGATACCGATCGGATATCTAACCACCAACATCTTCCGAGAGCTCTTTAGTATGTCCGAACAAGAGTTTGGATTACCAAGCAACGGGCCCATCAGGCTGCCGTGTGATGCCAAGTGCATGAAGTACATCATCGGCTTCCGAAAGTGCCTTCCGGAATCCTCTCTCTCCTAAGAGCTGTACATGTTTACAACCTTTAAATTTTTGGTTTTTAATTTTTTTTTCTGTTTTTTGTATAATTCTGATCCTATGTAACATGATGGGGTTTGTTTACATATCTTCTGATGAAGTTGTGAATCTAATTCTTTCCTCTGTGTTTGCATATCGACCCCTACAAACTAGTCTAGTTGCGTATTAACTGCTGTAAACCTTATATTTGCAAATCGATCCTCCAGAACTATACTGTCTCAAAAGGGTGAATATTGTTGGCGGACTGGTTCCACCTCGGTAAAGTAGAGGGTAGAAACGATCCTTGTATGTATGATGGGACCTCATCTCAACACTAGAGTTTTGTGATAGAGGAAATTTCACATGGTATCAAAGCCTAACCGTATCACTCACCTGCCGGGTGTGGTCCCCCCCCCCCCCCCCCCCCCCCCCCCCCCACACACACACACACACATATATATATATATATATATATATATATATATATATATATATATATATATATATATATATATATATATATATATATATATATATATATATATATATATATATATATATATATATATATATATATATATATATATCATCCACGTGAAAAGGATCACAAAAAGATTGACCTGCACATGAGAGAGAGTGTTGGAGGATTAGTCCCACCTCGGTAAAGTAGTGGGCAGAAGCGATTCTTATATGTATGATGGGACCTCATCTCAACACCCTGGGCTTTGGGATAAAGGAAATCCCACAAGTAGATCCAGAATATTTCTGTATTGACTGTTAGTTGAGGGCTACCGTATTTGCCGAAAGAGCATGGATGGCTGCCGAACGAGTATTGAGGGGAGATCAAATACGAATAAAATATTAAGAGCATTTTTGTCAAATATGAATAAAATATTAACATGTGAAACCATTCACATTTTAATAAAATATTAACATGTGAATGGTTTCAGATGTGACGAAGGTCATAAATGTAACGTTTTAAGTTCTGTTTTCAGTTTGCGCAACACGACAAAGCTGGTGGTCATTTAAGGGAAAAACTTAAGGAGCTCTCCCTTCAAGCAAAATCTCGGGTCTTCGGAATACTTTCCCCCTAGGATGTCAGTCGTGGTACTGACATCTCTCTAGGATTAATCCCATAACCCAATCGTGGCCAGTGAAATGAGATGCATCACATGTCTCTTCCTAAAGCGTCAGCGATAGAAAGGGGAGACAGATCATCAGTGAAGCAGAGTCAAATCCCTTTGAAATTGGAAGTGAAACCCTTTATAAGTGTCGGGGCAGGGGGACTTTAGTTCAAAATAAAAAAATAATGCAAAAAGCAACTAGTTCTATTTCCAACAATACGACAGAGTTGGAGGCCATTCTAGAAAAAAACATCAAATTCTTTTTCATTCTCGACCTTCCAAGCTTCCAAGATCCATTTGGTCTCACACACGGTCGGGCCTAGGAGTGCAAGTTGGAACGGAAATTCCGATTCCTTCCAAAATCAATCTGAAAAATTCTGATTTTGGCACCATATAATTAAATCCGAATTCCGAAATTTTGATTTATGAAAATTTCAAAAAAAATCGGATCGAAATTTGAAGGATGCTGAGTATTCCGAAAGTTCTGATTTCCGATTCGAAAATTTCAAAAACATCCGATCCGAAAAAATCCAAATTTTTTTAATTTTTTCTTCCGACCGGACTCAACCCAGGCCCATCCAAAGTAGCAGGTGTTGTGTATTGTCAGCCCTTGGGTAAAGCCAACAAAGTCGTTGCTTTGGGTCTCACCTGTGGATGCAAAATCTGGTTAACGCTCGACAATGGGACCCGCCAGTCTTGCCTGGGGCCCACAAAGACGACAGTGGGATCCGCAAACTTGCTTGGGGCCCACAAAGATGACAGTGGGACCCGCAGCCCTGTATGGGGCCCACAAAGACGAAGTGGGACCCGCAGCCCCGCCGGGGGCCACGATGATGACAGTGGGACCCGCAACCCTGTCTCGGGCTTGTATATGCCATCCGGAGACTGGTAAGTGCCCCGGATAATTGTCTATACTCCTAATGTTTCAGGAAATATTCCTGGAATATTCCTGAAACATTATATATAGCAAATCATATAAATAATTCTGATCCCAGTTTCATTATTCGACTTTCTACTTTCTGTTTTCCAGAGCTCTCTGAGCCTTCTGGTCTTCAAACTTATAAACCCTTTCTACCCTCTGTCTACTTGTAACAAGCACTTCTCAATCTGTTGAGAGTAACTTTACATTTTCAGTGATAGTTGATTCGATGGTTGCGTCTTACTGCAAGGAGACGTAGGCTTCGGCTGAATTTCGTTACCACATCTTATGTCAATTCTCTATCTCCCTTTTTTTTTATCTCAACAGTGACTATGTGAGGGCTCATCACTTAATATCACAGCGCTTCACTGCGCGCCACACCTCGAAGGGTTAAATCTTCAATCGACTGTTGGAGGGGGATTACGTACAACGGTCGAAATTCTCCCCTACATCACCCAAGGGCAGGGCACCATATATATATTTTTACTTAAAATGGGTCCAACCCAACACCAGCAAGCAATAGACCGTGATGCACCGCATATAAAACTTAAAAACCCTAAATCCCAACCAAATCCTATTCTACCGTCTCCACCCTTTTGCTGTCCCAACTCAACCAAGACTCATTCGAAGCAGCATGTGCTGTGGAATTCCGAAAATTCCAAAATTCTATCAAAATTGAAAATTTTGAAAAAAAAATCCAAAAATCTATCAAATTTGGAGAATTCTGAAATTTTTCAAAAAATTTCGAAAATGTAACATTCCGAAAAATTTCAATAATTCTGACAATTCAGAAAATTCCAAATCGAAATTGTATTTTGAAATTATGAAATTCCGGAATCGGAATCGAAATAGCATTTGGGATTCCGAAAAGTTTTGAAAATTTTCCGTATACGTATATTCCCATCTGATCCATCCGAAAATCAGCCCTAGTGGGGTCATTCCAAGCTTTAGTCAAAGTCCAGACTGGGACCAAACCCTTGCTCCGCTTTAAGAACAGTGCCAACTTTTTCTACACAAATTTCTCCCATGAGCCAGCCCTTGCCTCTACAGTAGCTAAGTAACTGTAGCTAAGTATACTCGACCCACCGAATGTCACCCAACATCTAACAGTGTCTAGCTACAGTGGCTTCAGTGTTGTTGCCGCATCCATCATTTGTTGCCTAGTCAACAACGACGACTATCAAACCGAAGACCCACCGTCTCAGGTCCCGGTCACCGCCCCGGTCGACCACGCTGTTAGCTCTACCCCCAGCCACGTCGCGTCATAGAAAACTGAGCAACACGTAACGCGGAGGACCGGATCCGGTTCTCACCACTGTATAAACCCACCCCACCCTTCTCGCTACCTCCACAAAGACAAAAATGGAAGGAGTTAGGGTTTTGGTTCTCACCATCTTCTGCCTGGCCTCGTTGCTGGGCTCCTCCGCCCAGCAATGCGGAAGCCAAGCCGGCGGCGCCACCTGCGCTGGAGGTCTGTGCTGCAGCAAGTTCGGCTACTGCGGAACGACGGATCCCTACTGCGGCCCCACCAACTGCCAGAGCCAGTGCGGCGGCGGAGGCCCGACGCCCACCCCCCCGTCGGGCGGCGGTGGCGTTAGCTCGATCATAAGCTCGTCGGTCTTCGAGCAAATGCTGAAGCACCGGAACGACGCGGCCTGCCAAGCCAGCGGGTTCTACAACTATAACGCCTTCATCGCCGCCGCCAACTCCTTCCCCGGCTTCGGCACCACGGGGGACACCGTCACCCAAAAGCGCGAGATCGCCGCCTTCTTGGCGCAGACCTCCCACGAGACCACCGGTGGGTGGCCGACTGCACCCGACGGACCCTACGCTTGGGGTTACTGCTTCAAACAAGAGCAAGGCAACCCAGGAGACTACTGCCAAGCTAGTGCGCAGTGGCCCTGCGCTGCGGGCAAGAAGTACTACGGCCGTGGGCCGATCCAGATCTCCTAGTGAGTCTCTAACCTCTAGGGTTTCGAACTGAAGTGCAAATTAGGGTTGCTGATGCTTCAAGCTCATGCTCGCCGGTTATGCATGAAGTAGTTCTCATGATCATGTCCATGGCTGTAGTGATTTCACTGTAGCAAAGAGTAACCATCCGCAAATTTACTCTTTGCTACAGTAATGTCACTGTAGAAAAGAGTAGCATTCTGCAGTGGGTTTTTTTTGCCTTGCCCTCCCAGCTAATTGGGGTAATTAAATTGTAGGGTTTTATAGAAATCAACCCCTATTATCTTCTTTATTTATATATAAATCCCTATAAAGTGATATTTACATATAAACACCTCAATTTATTTAAACATTATATATTGACCCCTGCAGTTAGCTGACATCCAAAACAAGAGAATATTTTTGATTTCATCCTTGATATTTTTATCTAAACTCTATAAATACCCCTTCAATGTGAGAATATTTTGGATATATAGGTCCAAGTTAGATTTGGGTTATGTTTGTGTCTGTTTTGGATTAAGTCCATGTTCAATAAAGATGTTATTTCTTAAGTAATTAAAACCATGGGTAAATCGGTTATTTCCTCTTTAGATTAATAAAATAACAGTCGAATGAAAGAATATTTCAAAAATACTCTTTTATTTTGGATGCCAACTAAGTACTGTAGGGGTTGATATACAAACATTGAATGATTTAAGGGATTTTTATGTAAATATTGACTTTACATGGGTTTATATATAAATAAAGAATATTATAGGGGTCAATTTGTAAAAAATCCTAAATAGTAACCCCTTGGATTTAATTTTCAAGTATTACCCCTTGTTCTGGCCATTGGCATTTATTGGTCATTATGGCTAGAGAGAAATCGTCGAACCTTCCAGGCACGCGAGCTACCGGGGAGACGGTTGTCTCTATTTGTAAGTCGCTGGTTCACTTGTGGAGTTGCAAGTTGGGACCGGTCCGAGAGAATCGCTTATGGTTTCTTTCTTTTCCTCTCCCCCCTTCTCTTCCCTGTACATCTATTAGTTAATTTAATCTACTGGTAGGGCTCAAGACCGAACCACCCCTCATCTCCGAGAGGGATTTCTCAAAAAAAAAAGTATTACCCCTTGTTGACCGTAAATCCATATGGCTTTTTGCAATAAAAAAATGATTTTTTGTGGGGTAAGACTCGAATATTAAGGTCTGAGGGGGTTATTTTAGTTAACCCAATTAAGTAGAGGGCAACCTTAAACAAAGTCAATGAGATTTTAGAATTATGAATAATTTCATTAGTTAAAGGAGAGAAAAAAAGTCACAGATAACTTGCTATAAAATGCATCTTTAGTTTGGTGGATCACTGATGCTATGGGCTTTGAATGGTTCCAGCAACTTCAACTATGGTCCGGCCGGGCAGGCCATCGGGTCAGACCTGCTCAACAACCCGGACCTGGTCGCCACCGACGCAACCATCTCGTTCAAGACGGCGATATGGTTCTGGATGACGGCACAGTCCCCCAAGCCGTCGTGCCACGCCGTCATCACCGGAGCGTGGACGCCGTCGGCGGCCGACCTGGCGGCCGGGCAGGTCCCTGGGTACGGGGCCATCACCAACATCATCAACGGCGGCATCGAGTGCGGGAAAGGGGCGAACAGTGCGGTGGCAGACCGGATCGGGTTCTACCAGAGGTACTGCGACCTGCTGGGGGTGAGCTATGGGAGCAACCTCGACTGCTACAGCCACGCCCCGGATCTGACTACAAGGGTAAACCAGTCAAACCCGGGGGTGATGGGGTTTTCTGGGAAATCAGGTTATAAGGTCACGAGGTTGACTTTATTATTTAATTGTTTATTACTAATTTATCATGAACTAGTTACTAGTTGATGAGGGATGGCTTTGAGGAGAAGCCTACCAATAGCTTGGCCTTGAGGAAAGGCCTACCAGGCATGAAGCTTGAGGAGAAGCTTACCAGGGGAAACATTACTGATTCTGACATTATTCAGAGCATCTAAAACATTATTTCACAGTTATTACATAACCAACTAGAAATAATAAAAACTAGCTAACATCTCTAGCGTCCTTTCTTGATAGCTAATTAAGCTCCTCTAGGAAGCGTTTGAGAAGGATCTACAGTACCTGAAAAGAATGTGTAACAACGGGGTAAGTTTACTAGGTAAACTCAGTGAACAGTTAACCCTAAACTAGCTAGGGTAAACCATAGTCGTACCCCGCCCTTCTAGACGTCTATAAGGGCGGCAACCCATATATACACACATTGCAAGTAAGTGAAATGAACTAGCTACACATGGCAATTATATTATATTACAACTACAACTAGTACATATAAGACAAGTAATCAACCAGATCAAAAGTATACAACTAATTACTAAAGGTTAGTTCTACCTACTCCTAAAGTGAACCGGCAGTTTTCTAACTGAGTCTGCCAACAGAACCTGGGTCCAAGTGTACCTGGAGAGCCAGAAATACCCATATGGCCATAAGGGGCCTTGGTCTTTCACCATGGGGCACTCCCGCCCAACTTGCTTCTTCGGGGTCATTATCCAGGGGTGGACTACTAGGCCACTAGGGGCTTTACTGCCTGTCCAACCCTGTGACCCTACCTACCTGATTCGGATTATGCGCAGACGGTGGTTCACCTCCCATCCTGTGCACTCGGGTCCCCTACCCATACCCGTGAGTAGTGAGTCTTCCCTCTGGGAAGAGAACCTCAACTGAGGAAGTACAACCACCAGTCTCTCTACTGAGACCACCAGCCTTAGTTGCTCAGTAGCAACTGGACTGCACCATGAGATCTATGGTCACCAAACACAATCATTCAACAGAATTTCAATAATTAATCAGTACGAATATCTACTTATTTGCATGCATCCTAATGTGAATCTAGGTTGAGCTAATTACCGTTACAGCTATTAAAAAATGTTACATTATTATTCAGAGTCAAGGGATAGTATGCCCACCTCCCACATGCAGTACCAGTTTCCCGCCTACATGCGTTGGACATACTATGCCATATATATTTTTATTAATTATTTTATAGATACAACTACAATCTACTCTAACCAGAATAGAATTAATCATGTTCACCTGGAAAAGTAACTCGGTTGTCCACGCTCCTCCCGCTTATCGATTCAGTGTATCGTCGAAGAAGAAACTAACAACCATAGTTTAAAGTATATAAGTTGTTACCTTTATAAATTACTCAAACCAGGGATCTACATATGTTGATCTAGGGATGAGGGACCCATTGGATCCGGTCTTGCTCGAATCTGACTTCGATCGGAGGTTTAGGGTTGAACAGGTAAAAACTAGTCCATGGTTAGTTTAATAGGATAGAAGGGTCCCTAGGATCCCAAACTAGGTTCAATACATCTGTATCGAAGATCTGAGCACAATGCCACCGGTTTCGTCCAATTCTGCGATCGGACAGAGAAATGGCGATCAAACCAAAGTGCACCAACTAGATTGGATTCATGGATAAAATGGGATATTATACAGTATAATTATTGTACTAAAATATGGCCAACATGTAGAATTTTCCGAGCCGGTCGTAATGGCTCTGGTTTCGTCCAATTCCGAGTTCGGACGAAGAAATGACGGCCGAACCAAAATCTACTGGTTCGCGAGTTTGGTTTAAGTGAATCAGGTCGGTTTACTATGCTGGCCGGGTTAGCAAAGCAGTCGGGTCGGGTATGGGTGGTCAGGTCGGGTCTAGGGTCTGTCGGGTCGGGTCTGCAGTGTTAATAACAAAATGGCTTGGGCAGACCCGTTATTTACGGGTCTGGCACTCCCTTCTTCTTCCCCTCACAAACCAGAGGCTGCATGGGTGGTTTTCTTCTACGGTGCCGATAGCGGGGTGGCCGCATTGGTTAGGTCGTGTGGAGGAGGATAGGGAAAAGGGCTGACCTTGGTTCGGTGCTCGCCGGAGTCGGGGGAGGAGGTGAGGTCGCTGCTCCTCTCTCTATAGTTCTCTCTCTCTCTCTCTCTCAATATGTCTGCTCTCTCTTTCTCTATCTCTATCTCTCGGTTCTTCATAAAGAAGGGGAAGGGATGTTATGGTGGTAAAGTGGGTTGAGAGATCAGGTTGTTAACCCCTTTAATTCATAATAACGATGAAGAAATAAAGGAAGAAGAGATCCGGTTGTTAAGGCAATCAGATTGTTAAGACTTTTAACTCCTAATAAGGAGATCGAATGAACTAAGAGAATAAAAGATTCAGTTTTATCATTTTAACTCTTTCATTTTTTCCCATCCAAAATTAAAATTTTAAGTCACGGAGAGAGATCTGGCTGTTTAGGCTATCAGGTTGTAATGGTTTTTAACTCCTAAAAAAAGAGTAGGGAATAAAGGAAGAAAAGATCCGGTTTTATCACCATAATTCTTCTCTTTACTCTCCATCCGAAATTAAAGTTTTAAGTCAAGGAGAGAGATATCTGGTTGTTAAGGCTATCAGGTTGTAATGACTTTTAACTCCTAATAAAGAGTAGGGAATAAAGGAAGAAAAGATCCGGTTTTATCACCATAATTCTTCCCTTTACTCTTCATCCAAAATTAAAGTTTTAAATTAAGAGGAGAGAGATCTAAGAAACTTAAATACAGCTATAAGTTTAGGAGACAGGTCCTAGGGATGGTCAGGCTCGGTCCCACGTCCTGAAGTGGGCTTGGTTGGAACCCGGTGCGATTCGAATACCTACCGGGCTGAAAAGGATAATTAGTCATAACTCACAATCAGATGTCAGAATTGGGCCTAAGAGGATTCGTTGGCATTCGGTCACTCCTCGACCCCTCCATGAGAAAAACAACTACAATTGTCACTGCTTTTCACATCTCCACCACCTGTAATTGAGTCGCAGTCCCCCGCGACAGCATGGCAACGAGATTGTTGGTACCATGTAATGTGCATCTGAGTAGACACAGCACATGAGTTGCTGGAGATCAGACTGCGAGGAGGGCCAAGACTTCATTCAGCCTTGCTTGGAGCCCATGAATGAGCTGCGCCCCCCCTTACTTATTCATATACAACCGTATATGTGGTAATGGGCCATCAAACAGCTGTGACCTCCCAATGTAATGAACCCGAACATGCAACCCCCACAACTGCAAAGCCACACTTTGGCACATGGAGTGCCTCACCTTGCATATAAGCCTCTCCTTATATATACACCCCACCACCACATCCCTACTCAACACCAACTGCATCCTCAGTACTCTAACATCCTCATAGCATTTCCTCTAAATTAATCCTCACAACTAACCATGCTCAACACGAAGAGGCTCATCGAGATGGCGAGGAAGTGGCAGAAGGCGGCGGCCTCAGGGAGGAGGCAGCTCATGTCTGAGAGAACCGATGGTCGTCAAGGATCAGAGTCTTGCAGTACATCGGTAGCGAGCAGAGGCCATCTTTTCGTGTACGCCGTTGATGGAGAGCGGTTCATGATACCGATCGGATATCTAGCCACCAACATCTTCCGAGAGCTTTTCAGAATGTCCGAACAAGAGTTCGGATTACCGAGCAACGGGCCTATCACGTTGCCCTGTGATGCCAAGTGCATGAAGTACATCATCGGCACGCTGCGGTGCCGGGTATCTGCAGATGTGGAGAGGGATGTGCTCACATCCATTAATGGCCGGTGTGCTGCTTCTTTGCCTCCGAACATACAAAACCATCAACATCTGATTCTCTATGGCTTCTGAAAGTGCCACCAGGAGTACCAAAAAAAAAAAGTGCCATCAGGAATCTTCTCTCTCCTAGAGCTGTACATGTTTACAACCAATACAGATTTTGGTTTTTTTTTTCTTTTTTCTGTTGTTTGTATAATTTTGATCCTATGTAACATGATGGGTTTGTTTACATATCTTCTGATGAAGTTTTGAGTCTAATTCTTTCCTCTGAGATTGCACATCGACCCTGACAAACTAGTCTAGTTGCGTATTAGCCTCTATAAACCTTACATTTCCAAATCAATCCTCCAAAACTATACCGTCTCAAAAGGGTGAATATATCCAGAACATTCCCCTATTGACTGTTAGGTGTAAACGTGGAGGGCTGCCGCACCTGCCGGAAGAGTATGGAGGGAAATCGGTGTGGATTTAGGGTTAGGATACTCGCAATGAAAAGAACTGGAGGTACTTAATTTAGCATGTAAGTGACCCTCCCCCCTCCCCCCCCCCCCCCCCCTCTCTCTCTCTCTCTCTCTCTCTCTCTCACCATTGGTAAAATGGTCGTTTGGACCTCAAGTTAGAGCCTCACCATGGTTAAGTCACTTTCTGCTAACGGATAGTAACGAGGGGTTGATATGCATAATTTACTTATTTTGGAGGGTCGATATTTAAATATAAGGTTTCCATGGATTAATAAGCAATCAGACTAGTTTATAGAGGTCGGTCTGTAAAAAAAACAAAAAAAAATAAAGGGCAGTTGACGAACGATCCCCAACAGGCCGGATATCAGTTTTAGTTGAAGTCCCTATGGCAACCAAGATCCAATAGCCAAGTCTTCTGAAACTGTGATGCCAAGATAGATGAGATAAGGTGAGGTGTCCAAAGGCCACGAGTTAGCTCCACATCGGTTGGAGAGAATTAAGAAGATTATGAGCTACTTATATAATTTTTCCTCTCAAACACAGAAGACGCGTTCTATGTGGTGGGTGTGATCATACCAGCACTAAAGCACCGGATCCCATCAGAACTCCATAGTTAATTGTGCTCGGGGCGAGAGTAGTACTAGGATGGGTAACCTCTACGGAAGTCCTTATGTGGGCACGGACAAAGCTAACAATATCTTGTGTGTTTGAGGTGGATAATACAAAATGGCATGAGGGTCGATAAAACTATTTACGTTATTATTTAAATTAGATGACACGTAGATCAGAGTCCCGGTTTGTAAATTAGATGATCGAAAGACTTATGATTTTTGAATACTTAAAACTCAAAATTCGTCCATCGAAGGGTGAAATCTTAAAATAACTAGTAAAAAGGCTAGCTTGAAAACCGGCACGAGCACCTTGCTCAGGGCCAAAGTAACTTGTCGAATCCGACGATACACCAATCGGAGCTTCGATTTGTAAATTAGATGAAAAGTTTTGATTTTTGAAAGCTTAGATTCAAAATTTGCCCATTAGAGGATGAATCTTAAAATAAATACTAAAAGTTTTGAAACTTGGCATGAGCATCTAGCTCGGGGTAAAAGTAACTTATCAAAACTGACGATATACCGATTGGATTCCCGGTTTGTAAATTAGATGATCGAAAAAACTTATGATTTTTGAACACTTAGACTCAAAATTCATCCTTCGGAGGGCGAAATCTTAATATAGTTAGTAAAAGACTTGAAAACTGGCACGGGCATGTTACTCGAGGCCAAAGTAACTTGTCGAATCCAACGGTACGCCGATCAGAGTCCCAATTTATAAATTAGACGAAAAATTATGGTTTTGGTTGTTTAGATTTGAAATTCGCTCTTCGGAAAGTAAAATTTTAAAATAGCTAGTAAAAGGTTTGAAAATCAGCATGGGCACCTTGCTTGGGGCCAAAGTAACTTGTTGAATTTGACGGTACACCGATCAGAGTCCCAACTTGTAAATTAGACAAAAACTTATGATTTTTGAACGCTTAGACTCAAAATTTCCCCATCAAATGGCGAAATTTTAAAATAGCTACTAAAATGCTTGAAAACTAGTACGGGCACCTTGCTCAGGGTTAAAGTAACTTGTTGAATCCGATGGTACACCGATCGGAGTCCCAATTTATAAATTAGACGAAAACTTATGAATTTTGAACATTTGGACTCAAAATTCGCCCGTACTCAAAATTAGCCCATCAGAGTGCGAAATCTTAAATAGCTACAAAAAATCTTGAAACCTGGCACGAGCATCTTGTGCGGGGCCAAAGCAACTTATCAAAACTGACGGCATACCAATCGTAGTCCCGATTTGTAAATTAGACGAAAACTTATTATTTTTTAAATACTTAGACTCAAAATACGTCCATCGAAGTGCATAATCGTAAAATAACTACTAAAATATTTTAAAATCGACACGAGCACCTCACATGGGGATAAAGTAATTTGTCAAATCAGCAAACCGATCGGAGTCCCAATTAATTTCAAAATTGAAAGTAAACTTAATTTCTTATCACATAAAACGGGTATTAAACTAATCTAATATATATCTTCCGATCCGAAATACGAAAAATCTATTCGATTTAATCCGATCCGATCAAAGGTGACTTGATCCGATACTAGGGGTGGCAATGGAGTCCAATAACCAAACCCAAAACGTGGCCGGTATGGATATGGATGTTTCTCAATATCCATACTCGAAACCCGAAACCTGATCGAAACCCGATTACCCTCTAACTTGTTATAGTTGTACTCATTAATCTGTTTTTATCTTTTTATATTAATTATGGATGTTAAAAATATTTTTTGTAATAACTATATTTTTTAATGTACGTAGGAGGCGCAGCGTTAGGGAAGTAGCAGCAGCTGCAGCAGCAGCAGCAAAGTTCATGCTTTGGTTTTGTTTTTGTAATTTTTTTTTTGAAATATTGTAATGTGCATGGATAATGGTGGGTGATATATTTATGTATTTGTGGTTGTGTAGTTATGATTGTGTGGGCCTTAATCAGCAATATGCCGACCGAAATAGTTGTATATGTCGGCAAAAAGTTGCTTTATGTCAACGGAAACAATATGCATCTATTGGCCTTAATATGCTTTATGCCAATGGAAATTAAGGTATCATCGGTAAAACTATTTACGTTATTATTTAATTTTTTTACCAATGGATATATCACTACAAGAAAGAGGGGCTTTACCGACGGACATTTTTATCACCGTCGGTAATAATAACCTTTTTACCGACGGTGACAATAATATCCGTCGGTATTATAACTTCAATTTTTTAAATTTTTTTTTCACATTTATTACCGACGGTCAAATAGTATTCGTCGGTACAATTATTTATACCGACGGTACATATATGTACCGTCGGTAATATACTTTATACCGACGGCTACATAAAGACCGTCGGTAAAATGTCACAACGGAACTCAGTGTAAAAACCAAGCCTCTGGGGAAAAATGGAATCCTGAGTTTCGTCGGAGATTATTACCGACGGACTTTATATTTCCGTCGGCATAAATAATTATACCGACGGAGATTATATGGCCGTCGGTACGATACCGACGGTAATTAAATATCCGTCGGTAAAATTGTCCCGACGAAACTCAGGGTAAAAACCGAGCCTCTGGAAAAAATGAAACCCTGAGTTTCGTCGGCGGTTTGTACCGACGGACTAATTACTTCCGTCGGCATAACTAATTATACCGACGGCAATTATATGTCCGTCGGTACAATACCGACGGTAATTAAATATCCGTCGGTAAAATTGTCCCGACGAAACTCAGGGTGAAAACCCGAGCCTCTGGAAAAAATGGAACCCTGAGTTTCGTCGCTGAGTTTTACCGACGGACATTATTATACCGTCGGTATAAAGTAATTATACCGACGAAAATTATAGTTCCGTCGGTAAAAACTCCTTACTTATCCACCCCAGCCTGCACCCTTTTCTTTTTGTGTTTCGACTCCGGCGCGCGCCCCTCTCTCAATCTCTCTCTCTCTCTCACCGACCCGACCCCCCGGCGACCCCGTCCCCCTCCGGCAGCCCCGCGATCCCCTCCGGCCACCCATCCCCCTCCCGGCCACCCATCCCCCTCCCGAACTCCGCCCCTCCCCGGCCTCCCGGCCCTCTTTCTCTCTCCCCGGCCTCCTCCCCCCCTCCCCGGCCTCCCTAGCCTTCCCTCTCTCTCTCTCTCTCTCTCTCTCTCTCTCTCTCTCTCTCTCTCTCTCTCTCTCTCTCTCTACTTCCTCCCCTCACCTGTCTCTCTCTCTCTCTCTCGATCTAAACCCCCCCTCCGGCCGGCCACCCATCCCCTCCCTTGCACCTCCGGCCACCCCTCCGCTTTCTCGCGCCACCGACTGCGACACCCATCCTCCTCCTTCTCGAGGCCTACCGACCATCGCTGGTGAGCTCCTCCTCCTCCTCCCTTTCCCCCTTCGGTTAATTTGTGGTAATATATTGTGGTAATTTTTATTTAGGTAAAATCACAGGAATTAAATATAGTGTGGTATTGTGGTAATTTATTTAGGTAATATATTGTGGTAATTTTTATTAGGTAATTTATTGTGGTAGTTTTTATCTTGTGGTAATATATTGTGATTTACAACAATACCATAATTTGTGGTAGTATATTTGTGGTAATATATTATGGTTAATTCCCTCATTTGGTAATTTTTACACTGTTTTAAAACTCGCCGAGTCGACTCGAAACTCGACCGAGTCGACTCGACTCGGTTGAGTTTCGATCCGACTCGATCCAAAACTCGAGTTTCGATCCGACTCGGCTGAGTTTCGATCCGACTCGAGTTTTGTCGGGTTTTAGCCGAGTTGTCGTGTCTACTCGACTCATTAAGGTTTCGAGTCGAGTCGAGTTTTCGTGTTTTAAAACATTGATTTTTATCCTATCAAAACTGAATTGAATGGGGGAATGGGGGGCAAAATGTAGTTTTTAGACTAGGGTGAGTGTCGGTTTTGTCGGTCGGTTTCGGTGTGGGTTTTATCGGTTATATTTTTTTTGGTTTACGAAAAATCAAAACCGAAACCGAAACCGAAACCGAAATGGTCGGTTTTTGTCGGTTCGGTGTGATATGAGGTATGCTAAAGCCATAAATCTACTCGAGCGACAGAGAGAACCGTCAGACCCCAAGTGTTTACTTGATGAGGCTCCCTGACTTGTTGACTTACTGTCGCATAACTTTGGTGCTATGCCTAGCATTCGAACTATCAGCAGTTCAAATGCTGGCCAGCAACCCTAGGTTTACTATGTGACTAGTCTACTCATCATAATACACTCATCCATTAGGGATGTGGATGGCCTATAGAAGTTTTGGTTCGGTGTTCCATACCCGGGAACCGAAACCGAAATTGTGCGGAGTCTTATAACATTGTTTGAAATTATATGTCAGGTGTTGTATAGCCAGATAGACGAAGATGTCTTCGATCGATAAGAGTTGGATGCGTAATTCGAATCGCATGAGCCAAGAGTACAGAGAAGGAGTCAGGAAATTTCTGGATTATGCATTTGAGCGTCTTGCACCGCTTGATGGAAAAATTGTGTGTCCCTGTATAGACTGCGGAAGGGTGATTAGGAAGGTTCGAGAGGAATGTGAGGTTGATCTGGTAATGCGTGGCATTGACATTACCTATACCCGTTGGTTCTCGCACGGTGAGGAGCTAGATGCAGTCCCCATGGCAGCTCACGGTGAAACTTCAAACACAGTGATCGCTGATGATAATATTAATACAGACGATGACGATGACATGCAGGGTATGATACATGATTTGCAAGGTGGAATAGGCACGGAAACACCGTCAGGTGATCAGCCCAATATCGAAGCGGACAAGTTCTACAGATTGCTTAAAGATGCCGAACAACCTCTATACCCGGGGTGTGAGAAGTTTTCAAAACTCTCTTTCACTGTAAAGCTTCTTCATTTGAAGTGCCTCAATGGTTGGAGTAATAAGTCATTTAATATGTTGGTAGAGTTGCTGAAAGAGGCTTTTCCTATGGGTGAGACAGTACCGAAATCATTCTACGAGGCGAAGAAGACAATTAAAGATCTCGGTCTGGGTTATGAGAAAATTGATGCATGCGTGAACGATTGTATGTTGTACCGGAAAGAGTACGAACATGCGCGGTCATGCCACATATGCGGAGCAACGAGATATAAAGAGACGGATGCCGAGTCTAGTACCAGTCGAAGGAAGAAAAATGTATCTGCAAAGGTTCTCCTATACTTCCCGCTCAGGGACAGGCTTCAGAGGTTGTTTATGTCATCGAAGACTGCTGAGCACATGAGGTGGCATGCACGAGAACGTACAGATAACGGGATTATGAGACATCCGGCCGACTCTCTGACGTGGAAAGATTTTGATCATACATATCCTGAATTCGCATGTGAAGTTCGCAACGTCAGGTTAGGGCTTGCTAGCGATGGCTTCAATCCCTTTGGGAATATGAGTGTGTCGTACAGCATTTGGCCAGTTGTCCTAGTTCCATACAATTTGCCTCCCTGGATGTGCTTAAAAAAGCCATACACAATGCTCTCCTTGCTCATTCCCGGACCCAGGTCGCCTGGTAATGATATTGACGTTTACTTGCAGCCGTTGATTGAGGAGTTGAACGAGTTATGGGAAGTTGGGGCCGATACGTATGATGCCTCGTTGCGCCAGAATTTTCGGATGCATGCGGCACTTCTATGGACCATCAACGATTTTCCTACATATGCCAACTTATCCGGGTGGAGTACTAAAGGAAAATTGGCGTGCCCTACATGCAATAAGGAGACAGATTCATTACGATTGAAGAACGGAGGCAAGTTCTGTTATATGGGCCATCGAAGATTCCTTGTTGACGGCCATAAGTGGAGGCAGAACAAAAGAGCTTTCAACGGCAAGAAGGAACTTGCAAAGGCCCCGGAGCAGCTTTCGGGGGTAGAAGTCTTGTGCGAATTGGATCAGCTTGATGCCGTGGCACTTGGAAAAGGTAAAAAGAAGAGAACGCATGAAGATTCTACGCGTGAGCATAACTGGAAGAAGAAGAGTATTTTCTTTAAACTACCGTACTGGAGCAGCCTACTCTTGCGGCATAACTTGGATGTCATGCATATCGAGAAAAATGTGTGTGACAACATTATAGGAACACTGCTGAATCTCGACGGTAAGACGAAGGATAATCTTAAATCTCGTCTCGATCTTAAGGAGTTGGGCATCCGAAAATCACTTCATCCCCAAGAGATTGGGGATAAGTATGTGTTGCCAGTTGCATGCTACACCATGAGCTCACAGCAAAAGGCAGCCTTATGTGCATTCCTACGGTCTGTGAAAACGCCAGACGGTTATTCTTCGAATATCGCACGATGCGTGCAAGAGAACGGCCGGAAGTTGTCTGGATTAAAGAGCCACGATTGTCATGTTCTTATGCAGCGATTGTTATCTCTTGCTATACGTAGGAATTTAACCGAAGAGGTGTCCGGTCCGTTAATTGAGCTCAGCACTTTTTTCAGACAGTTGTGCTCGAAGGTACTTAGAGTGGACCAACTTGAACAGATGGAGAGGGATATTGCGCTCACATTGTGCAAGTTAGAGATGATATTTCCACCTTCATTCTTTGATGTCATGGTGCATTTGACCGTTCACTTGGCAAATGAGGCCAAACTCGGCGGCCCAGTTCATTACCGGTGGATGTATTTTATCGAGAGGTAATCGTCTCGTCTCATTCGCACAATGTATTTGATCGTTCTTGATATATTCATTCAAATATTTTTTTCTCAAATTAGGTACTTGCGAACATTGAAATCATATGTTCGTAATAAAAGTCGTCCGGAGGGATCAATTGCTGAAGGATACCTAGCAGAAGAATGTCTAACATTCTGCTCAAGATACCTACATGGTATAGACACGCGATTCAATCAACTTGAGCGGAACTATGACGGTGGTCCAATAGACTTCGATGGGGGTCTGTCTATATTTGTCGAAATGGGTAGACCTGTAGGAGGAGGCAAAACCCGTCGATTGTCTGTAGATGAGATTCAACAGGCACATATGTATGTGTTGCGCCAATGTGATGAAGTGTGGCCATTCATTGAGTAAGCATTTTACGATCATTTACTCATTCTTTCAGTCCATTCATTAAGTATATGTGCTAATTATAATCTAATTCATAACTTGTAAAACAGGAAGCATAAAGCCATCATTAATAATCGGGGTACTCGAAATGCTCTCCAAATTCATGATCATGAATTCCCATCGTGGTTCGAGAAACACGTAAGTATTCACATCATTACTGAATTTCATTGACATCCATTACCGAACAATAATTATGTGTTCATATCATGAATGTCGTGTGGTTATTATAGGCACAGGAGCTGCACGACAACCACGATCCGCTGATGAATGAGGATCTCTGGCGCTTATCTTGTAGTCCTTTGCAAGACGTAATATCGTACGATGGTTATATCGTGAACGGTTATAGATTTCGGACGAAAGATAGTGAAAAATCACGAAGAACCCAAAATAGTGGGGTTGTCGTCAACGGTGAGCAAGAAGAATTAGAAAATATCGACTTCTGCGGCGTCCTCAACGAGATTCTCGAGATTAAATTCCTTGGCCAAAATCGGATCGTATTATTCAAATGTGATTGGTATGATGTTAATAATCGCGGGACTGGTTATAATGTCGATAAATACGGTTTTATCAGCATCAACACTGCCAAGAGATTGAATACCCAATATGAAGATCCATTCATTCTTGCCTCTCAAGCGCAACAGATATTTTATGCACCGGATAATACCTCTCCAGGTTGGCAAATTGTAGTCAGGTCACCACCCAGAGATTTTTACGACATGGGAGACAAGGATGCGGGGGTCGTCGATGATGATTTGGATGCATACCAGAATGATGAGATAATCATTGTCGACGCAGTGCACGACGAAAATGAAGATGTCGACAATATAAACTG
Source organism: Chamaelirium japonicum (assembly GCA_947650365.1). Taxonomy (NCBI): domain Eukaryota; kingdom Viridiplantae; phylum Streptophyta; class Magnoliopsida; order Liliales; family Melanthiaceae; genus Chamaelirium; species Chamaelirium japonicum. The sequence continues at coordinate 21,918,760 of OX393554.1, forward strand.
GACAGCGAATGCAGATCAAATAATAGAAGAGGCAAGCGATGAGAGTGACAGAGATGAGACAGAAAATGACTAGACCGTATGTAAATCAAATTGTTTCATATTTAAATCAAATTGTTTCATATATAAATCATATTGTTTCATATGTATATCATATTGTTTCATATGTAAATCATACCGTTTCACCGATTCATATGTAAATCATACCGTTTCATATGTAAATCATACCGTTTCACCGATTTACGATCCGACCGATTCACCGATTTAGAGTCTAAGAGTTGGAAAATCATAAGTTAGCGTGTTTCGGATATAAAATAGGTTTCGATTCGATCGGATCGTCATCGGATCGGCATCCGATAATTCGAAGTTGGAATTATTCCGTATTTCGGACTTGCGAGCGGGTTCTAATTGGATATTTGACCAATTTACGCTCCGATTCACCGATTTAGAGTCTAAGTGTTGGAAAATCATAAGTTAGCGTGTTTCGGATATGAAATAGGTTTGGATTCGATCCGATCGTCATCGGATCGGCATCCGATAATTCGAAGTTGGATTTATTCCGTATTTCGGACTTGCGAGCGGGTTCTAATTGGATATTTGACCAATTTACGCTCCGATTCACCGATTTAGAGTCTAAGTGTTGGAAAATCATAAGTTAGCGTGTTTCGGATATGAAATAGGTTTGGATTCGATCCGATCGTCATCGGATCGGCATCCGGTAATTCGAAGTTGGAATTATTCCGTATTTCGGACTTGCGAGCGGGTTCTAATTGGATATTTGACCAATTTACGCTCCGATTCACCGATTTAGAGTCTAAGTGTTGGAAAATCATAAGTTAGCGTGTTTCGGATATGAAATAGGTTTGGATTCGATCCGATCGTCATCGGATCGGCATCCGGTAATTCGAACTTGGAATTATTCCGTATTTCGGACTTGCGAGCGGGTTCTAATTGGATATTTGACCAATTTACGCTCTGATTCACCGATTTAGAGTCTAAGTGTTGGAAAATCATAAGTTAGCGTGTTTCGGATATAAAATAGGTTTGGATTCGATCCGATCATCATCGGATCGGCATCCGATAATTCGAAGTTGGATTTATTCCGTATTTCGGACTTGCGAGCGGGTTCTAATTGGATATTTGACCAATTTACGCTCCGATTCACCGATTTAGAGTCTAAGTGTTGGAAAATCATAAGTTAGCGTGTTTCGGATATGAAATAGGTTTGGATTCGATCCAATCGTCATCGGATCGGCATCCGGTAATTCGAACTTGGAATTATTCCGTATTTCGGACTTGCGAGCGGGTTCTAATTGGATATTTGACCAATTTACGCTCCGATTCACCGATTTAGAGTCTAAGTGTTGGAAAATCATAAGTTAGCGTGTTACGGATATGAAATAGGTTTGGATTCGATCCGATCGTCATCGGCTCGACATCCGGTAATTCAAAGTTGGAATTATTCCGTATTTCGGACTTGCGAGCGGGTTCTAATTGGATATTTGACCAATTTACGCTCCGATTCACCGATTTAGAGTCTAAGTGTTGGAAAATCATAAGTTAGCGTGTTTCGGATATGAAATAGGTTTGGATTCGATCCGATCGTCATCGGATCGGCATCCGGTAATTCGAAGTTGGAATTATTCCGTATTTCGGACTTGCGAGCGGGTTCTAATTGGATATTTGACCAATTTACGCTCCGATTCACCGATTTAGAGTCTAAGTGTTGGAAAATCATAAGTTAGCGTGTTTCGGATATGAAATAGGTTTGGATTCGATCCGATCGTCATCGGATCGGCATCCGGTAATTCGAAGTTGGAATTATTCCGTATTTCGGACTTGCGAGCGGGTTCTAATTGGATATTTGACCAATTTACGCTCCGATTCACCGATTTAGAGTCTAAGTGTTGGAAAATCATAAGTTAGCGTGTTTCGGATATGAAATAGGTTTGGATTCGATCCGATCGTCATCGGATCGGCATCCGGTAATTCGAAGTTGGAATTATTCCGTATTTCGGACTTGCGAGCGGGTTCTAATTGGATATTTGACCAATTTACGCTCCGATTCACCGATTTAGAGTCTAAGTGTTGGAAAATCATAAGTTAGCGTGTTTCGGATATGAAATAGGTTTGGATTCGATCCGATCGTCATCGGATCGGCATCCGGTAATTCGAACTTGAAATTATTCCGTATTTCGGACTTGCGAGCGGGTTCTAATTGGATATTTGACCAATTTACGCTCCGATTCACCGATTTAGAGTCTAAGTGTTGGAAAATCATAAGTTAGCGTGTTTCGGATATAAAATAGGTTTGGATTCGATCCGATCGTCATCGGATCGGCATCCGATAATTCGAAGTTGGATTTATTCCGTATTTCGGACTTGCGAGCGGGTTCTAATTGGATATTTGACCAATTTACGCTCCGATTCACCGATTTAGAGTCTAAGTGTTGGAAAATCATAAGTTAGCGTGTTTCGGATATGAAATAGGTTTGGATTCGATCCGATCGTCATCGGATCGGCATCCGGTAATTCGAAGTTGGAATTATTCCGTATTTCGGACTTGCGAGCGGGTTCTAATTGGATATTTGACCAATTTACGCTCCGATTCACCGATTTGGAGTCTAAGTGTTGGAAAATCATAAGTTAGCGTGTTTCGGATATAAAATAGGTTTGGATTCGATCCGATCGTCATCGGATCGGCATCCGATAATTCGAACTTGGAATTATATTCCGTATTTCGGACTTGCGAGCGGGTTCTAATTGGATATTTACCACTTTACGATCCGATTAACCGATTTAGAGTCTAACTATTTCATATTGTTTCATATTGTTTCATATTGTGAGCGGGTTCATATTGTTTTATATTGTTTCATATGTAAATCATACTGTTTCATATGTAAATCAAACTGTTTCATATTGTTTCATATGTAAATCTTAAATCTTACTGTTTCATATGTAAATTAAATTGTTTCAGATGGCATCACGGTCATATGTTCGTAGAGGCAGAGGCAGAGGCAGGGGTGGGGTAGCTCAGAGCGCTCCGGCTGCCACCCCAGGGTCCGAGGCTGAGCCGTCCGGATCTGGTAGTGCTGTTCCTCTCTCCACACCAGCTCCTGCTGTGGTCGCAGCCTTCGGAGCTTCGAGCAGTGCTCAGCACTCGGCTGCAGCGTCTACGCCCACAGGTAATGTTTAGATCTAAAGTTTTATACATGTTGTAAATACTTCTTCAGTACTGATGTATATTTTTTTTGCAGGGTCGACCAGGTACGTAGGCGACCGGGGCGTGACGACGGCCCGGCGCTTGTCGGCCTTACGCGAGCCGCTGTCCCTACAGTGGAGCGGCCATACCTTTGTGGGCGAGCACGCTTCTGACGCCGCCACGTGGGTCGGCATGATAGTACGGGAGGAGAGGAATGCCCCGATTGTGGGGTTAAGGGGGTGGAAGAACATTGATGCATCCTATAAGGAGAGGATGTATCAGTAGTTTTTGGTACGTTAGTTTCATTAAAGCATTTTAGAATAATGTCGTACTTCTTTATAATTTGATTTGATAAAATGACTTGTTTCTAAATTAATTTTACAGGAGAAATTTAAATGGGTGAACATGGAAACCGACACCCATCGGGAGGACTTGTTGAAGACGATGGGTGAGCGGTATAGGTATTACCGTCACGAGCTCTACCAGCTCTACGGTTACTTGGTCGGCCAGCCGGCTGAGGAGGTACAGGCTGCGGCCGGGATGAGAGACGCGCCACCGCTGCACATTCTACAGTTTTTGGTCGCTCACTGGGCCACCCCTAGCTTTCAGGTATAATTATAATTTTGTTGATTCGTACTTGTTTTAATGTTATACTAAAAATTTGTATTGATGTTTCAAAATTTAATTGATTCACACAGAGGAAATCTGCTATAGGCAAGCAGAATAGAAGTGCCTCGACGACACCTGCTCCAGTGAAGGGGAGGACCTCCATGCCCCAGCTTGCCCAGCAGCTGGTAAATGATACAAACATTGTTATTATTTAAAGCTCTATACATGTTATATTAACTCGTCTATTTATTTTATATGTCCAACAGACACAGTCCTTGGGCCACGAGCCTAATAGGATTGACCTTTTTGAGGCCTCTAGGAGGCGGCGTATCGATGGGGCATTTCTGGACGACAGGGTTGCCTCGCAAGTGGTAAGTAATTAAATTACTGTTAATATATTCTTATACATATGCCATAAAATATCATTGAATATCATTGGTTGTTTTTATATAGGAGAGGATACGACTTATGGTGACCCCGTCGGGCGAGGCCGGCTCCTCCTCCAGCTCAGTATCTGTCGACTCAGCGATGGATACTGTGCTGAGACCTGCCACGCACGACCGTGTCCTCTGTACGGGCCTTGGAGTCACGCCCTCCTCCTACTTTGGACGAGAGGGTATGCGCTCGAGGGCACGGGACACCCAGACCGGTGCTATCACTCAGCTGCAGTCTGCGCTAGACGCGGAGCGAGAGCAGAGGCAGGCCCTCGAGCAGAGGATGGAGGCGGAGCGAGAGCAGAGGCAAGCCCTCGAGCAGAGGGTTGAGGCGGAGAAGAAGGCCCTCGATGAGGAAAGAGAAGCTCGCAGGGAACTGGAGCGTAAATTTAATGAATTCATAAGCCGGTCTAGCGGTGGCTCATCCTCATGATCAGGTACTTACTAATCTTTATAATATTAGCAAAAAATATGAATCTTACTAATTTGAGTTTTGATCATATTATCACACTTATGATTTTGCAACACTTAGACTATAAATCGGTAAATCAAATCGTAAATGGTCTCTCTCTCTCTCATGGTAATGATGTAGCCTCTGTTTTTCTTTTAAATACGGAATAATTCCAACTTCGAATTACCGGATGCCGATCTGATGACGATCAGATCGAATCCAAACCTATTTCATATCCGAAACACGCTAACTTATGATTTTCCAACACTTAGACTCTAAATCGGTGAATCGGAGCGTAAATTGGTCAAATATCCAATTAGAACCCGCTCGCAAGTCCGAAATACAGAATAATTCCAAGTTCGAATTACCGGATGCCGAGCCGATGACGATCGGATCGAATCCAAACCTATTTCATATCCGAAACACGCTAACTTATGATTTTCCAACACTTAGACTCTAAATCGGTGAATCGGAGCGTAAATTGGTCAAATATCCAATTAGAACCCGCTCGCAAGTCCGAAATACGGAATAATTCCAACTTCGAATTACCGGATGCCGATCCGATGACGATCGGATCGAATCCAAACCTATTTCATATCCGAAACACGCTAACTTATGATTTTCCAACACTTAGACTCTAAATCGGTGAATCGGAGCGTAAATTGGTCAAATATCCAATTAGAACCCGCTCGCAAGTCCGAAATACGGAATAAATCCAAGTTCGAATTATCGGATGCCGAGCCGATGACGATCGGATCGAATCCAAACCTATTTCATATCCGAAACACGCTAACTTATGATTTTCCAACACTTAGACTCTAAATCGGTGAATCGGAGCGTAAATTGGTCAAATATCCAATTAGAACCCGCTCGCAAATCCGAAATACGGAATAATTCCAAGTTCGAATTATCGGATGCCGAGCCGATGACGATCGGATCGAATCCAAACCTATTTTATATCCGAAACACGCTAACTTATGATTTTCCAACACTTAGACTCTAAATCGGTGAATCGGAGCGTAAATTGGTCAAATATCCAATTAGAACCCGCTCGCAAGTCCGAAATACGGAATAATTCCAACTTCGAATTACCGGATGCCGAGCCGATGACGATCGGATCGAATCCAAACCTATTTCATATCCGAAACACGCTAACTTATGATTTTCCAACACTTAGACTCTAAATCGGTGAATCGGAGCGTAAATTGGTCAAATATCCAATTAGAACCCGCTCGCAAGTCCGAAATACGGAATAATTCCAACTTCGAATTACCGGATGCCGATCCGATGACGATCGGATCGAATCCAAACCTATTTCATATCCGAAACACGCTAACTTATGATTTTCCAACACTTAGACTCTAAATCGGTGAATCGGAGCGTAAATTGGTCAAATATCCAATTAGAACCCGCTCGCAAGTCCGAAATACGGAATAATTCCAAGTTCGAATTACCGGATGCCGAGCCGATGACGATCGGATCGAATCCAAACCTATTTCATATCCGAAACACGCTAACTTATGATTTTCCAACACTTAGACTCTAAATCGGTGAATCGGAGCGTAAATTGGTCAAATATCCAATTAGAACCCGCTCGCAAGTCCGAAATACGGAATAATTCCAACTTCGAATTACCGGATGCCGATCCGATGACGATTGGATCGAATCCAAACCTATTTCATATCCGAAACACGCTAACTTATGATTTTCCAATACTTAGACTCTAAATCGGTGAATCGGAGCGTAAATTGGTCAAATATCCAATTAGAACCCGCTCGCAAGTCCGAAATACGGAATAAATCCAAGTTCGAATTATCGGATGCCGAGCCGATGACGATCGGATCGAATCCAAACCTATTTCATATCCGAAACACGCTAACTTATGATTTTCCAACACTTAGACTCTAAATCGGTGAATCGGAGCGTAAATTGGTCAAATATCCAATTAGAACCCGCTCGCAAATCCGAAATACGGAATAATTCCAAGTTCGAATTATCGGATGCCGAGCCGATGACGATCGGATCGAATCCAAACCTATTTTATATTCGAAACACGCTAACTTATGATTTTCCAATACTTAGACTCTAAATCGGTGAATCGGAGCGTAAATTGGTCAAATATCCAATTAGAACCCGCTCGCAAGTCCGAAATACGGAATAATTCCAACTTCGAATTATCGGATGCCGAGCCGATGACGATCGGATCGAATCCAAACCTATTTCATATCCGAAACACGCTAACTTAAGATTTTCCAACACTTAGACTCTAAATCGGTGAATCGGAGCGTAAATTGGTCAAATATCCAATTAGAACCCGCTCGCAAGTCCGAAATACGGAATAATTCCAACTTCGAATTACCGGATGCCGATCCGATGACGATCGGATCGAATCCAAACCTATTTCATATCCGAAACACGCTAACTTATGATTTTCCAACACTTAGACTCTAAATCGGTGAATCGGAGCGTAAATTGGTCAAATATCCAATTAGAACCCGCTCGCAAGTCCAAAATACGGAATAATTCCAACTTCGAATTACCGGATGCCGAGCCGATGATGATCGGATCGAATCCAAACCTATTTCATATCCGAAACACGCTAACTTATGATTTTCCAACACTTAGACTCTAAATCGGTGAATCGGAGCGTAAATTGGTCAAATATCCAATTAGAACCCGCTCGCAAGTCCGAAATACGGAATAATTCCAACTTCGAATTACCGGATGCCGATCCGATGATGATCGGATCGAATGCAAACCTATTTCATATCCGAAACACGCTAACTTACGATTTTCCAACACTTAGACTCTAAATCGGTGAATCGGAGCGTAAATTGGTCAAATATCCAATTAGAACCCGCTCGCAAGTCCGAAATACGGAATAAATCCAAGTTCGAATTATCGGATGCCGAGCCGATGACGATCGGATCGAATCCAAACCTATTTCATATCCGAAACACGCTAACTTATGATTTTCCAACACTTAGACTCTAAATCGGTGAATCGGAGCGTAAATTGGTCAAATATCCAATTAGAACCCGCTCGCAAATCCGAAATACGGAATAATTCCAAGTTCGAATTATCGGATGCCGAGCCGATGACGATCGGATCGAATCCAAACCTATTTTATATCCGAAACACGCTAACTTATGATTTTCCAACACTTAGACTCTAAATCGGTGAATCGGAGCGTAAATTGGTCAAATATCCAATTAGAACCCGCTCGCAAGTCCGAAATACGGAATAATTCCAAGTTCGAATTACCGGATGCCGATCCGATGACGATCGGATCGAATCCAAACCTATTTCATATCCGAAACATGCTAACTTATGATTTTCCAACACTTAGACTCTAAATCGGTGAATCAGAGCGTAAATTGGTCAAATATCCAATTAGAACCCGCTCGCAAGTCCGAAATACGGAATAATTCCAAGTTCGAATTATCGAATGCCGAGCCGATGACGATCGGATCGAATCCAAACCTATTTCATATCCGAAACACGCTAACTTATGATTTTCCAACACTTAGACTCTAAATCGGTGAATCGGAGCGTAAATTGGTCAAATATCCAATTAGAACCCGCTCGCAAGTCCGAAATACGGAATAATTCCAAGTTCGAATTACCGGATGCCGAGCCAATGATGATCCGATCGTATCCAAACCTATTTCATATCCGAAACACGCTAACTTATGATTTTCCAACACTTAGACTCTAAATCGGTGAATCGGAGCGTAAATTGGTCAAATATCCAATTAGAACCCGCTCGCAAGTCCGAAATTCGGAATAATTCCAAGTTCGAATTATCAAATGCCGATCCGATGACGATCCGATCGAATCCAAACCTAGCTATTTCATATCCGAAACACGCTAAGTTATGATTTTTCAACACTTAGACTCTAAATCGGTGAATCGGAGCGTAAATTGGTCAAATATCCAATTAGAACCCGCTCGCAAGTCCGAAATATGGAATAATTCCAAGTTCGAATTATCGAATGCCGAGCCGATGACGATCCGATCGAATCCAAACCTATTTTATATCTGAAACACGCTAACTTATGATTTTCCAACACTTAGACTCTAAATCGGTGAATCGGAGCGTAAATTGGTCAAATATCCAATTAGAACCCGCTCGCAAGTCCGAAATACGGAATAATTCCAAGTTCGAATTATCGGATGCCGAGCCGATGACGATCCGATCGAATCCAAACCTATTTTATATCCGAAACACGCTAACTTATGATTTTCCAACACTTAGACTCTAAATCGGTGAATCGGAGCGTAAATTGGTCAAATATCCAATTAGAACCCGCTCGCAAGTCCGAAATACGGAATAATTCCAACTTCGAATTACCGGATGCCGAGCCGATGACGATCGGATCGAATCCAAACCTATTTCATATCCGAAACACGCTAACTTATGATTTTCCAACACTTAGACTCTAAATCGGTGAATCAGAGCGTAAATTGGTCAAATATCCAATTAGAACCCGCTCGCAAGTCCGAAATACGGAATAATTCCAACTTCGAATTACCGGATGCCGATCCGATGACGATCGGATCGAATCCAAACCTATTTCATATACGAAACACGCTAACTTACGATTTTCCAACACTTAGACTCTAAATCGGTGAATCGGAGCGTAAATTGGTCAAATATCCAATTAGAACCCGCTCGCAAGTCCGAAATACGGAATAAATCCAAGTTCGAATTATCGGATGCCGAGCCGATGACGATCGGATCGAATCCAAACCTATTTCATATCCGAAACACGCTAACTTATGATTTTCCAACACTTAGACTCTAAATCGGTGAATCGGAGCGTAAATTGGTCAAATATCCAATTAGAACCCGCTCGCAACTCCGAAATACGGAATAATTCCAAGTTTGAATTATCGGATGCCGAGCCGATGACGATCGGATCGAATCCAAACCTATTTTATATCCGAAACACGCTAACTTATGATTTTCCAACACTTAGACTCTAAATCGGTGAATCGGAGCGTAAATTGGTCAAATATCCAATTAGAACCCGCTCGCAAGTCCGAAATACGGAATAATTCCAACTTCGAATTACCAGATGCCGAGCCGATGACGATCGGATCGAATCCAAACCTATTTCATATCCGAAACACGCTAACTTAAGATTTTCCAACACTTAGACTCTAAATCGGTGAATCGGAGCGTAAATTGGTCAAATATCCAATTAGAACCCGCTCGCAAGTCCGAAATACGGAATAATTCCAACTTCGAATTACCGGATGCCGATCCGATGACGATCGGATCGAATCCAAACCTATTTCATATCCGAAACACGCTAACTTATGATTTTCCAACACTTAGACTCTAAATCGGTGAATCGGAGCGTAAATTGGTCAAATATCCAATTAGAACCCGCTCGCAAGTCCGAAATACGGAATAATTCCAACTTCGAATTACCGGATGCCGAGCCGATGACGATCGGATCGAATCCAAACCTATTTCATATCCGAAACACGCTAACTTATGATTTTCCAACACTTAGACTCTAAATCGGTGAATCGGAGCGTAAATTGGTCAAATATCCAATTAGAACCCGCTCGCAAGTCCGAAATACGGAATAATTCCAACTTCAAATTACCGGATGCCGATCCGATGACGATCGGATCGAATCCAAACCTATTTCATATCCGAAACACGCTAACTTACGATTTTCCAACACTTAGACTCTAAATCGGTGAATCGGAGCGTAAATTGGTCAAATATCCAATTAGAACCCGCTCGCAAGTCCGAAATACGGAATAAATCCAAGTTCGAATTATCGGATGCCGAGCCGATGACGATTGGATCGAATCCAAACCTATTTCATATCCGAAACACGCTAACTTATGATTTTCCAACACTTAGACTCTAAATCGGTGAATCGGAGCGTAAATTGGTCAAATATCCAATTAGAACCCGCTCGCAACTCCGAAATACGGAATAATTCCAAGTTCGAATTATCGGATGCCGAGCCGATGACGATCGGATCGAATCCAAACCTATTTTATATCCGAAACACGCTAACTTATGATTTTTCAACACTTAGACTCTAAATCGGTGAATCGGAGCGTAAATTGGTCAAATATCCAATTAGAACCCGCTCGCAAGTCCGAAATACGGAATAATTCCAACTTCGAATTACCGGATGCCGAGCCGATGACGATCGGATCGAATCCAAACCTATTTCATATCCGAAACACGCTAACTTATGATTTTCCAACACTTAGACTCTAAATCGGTGAATCGGAGCGTAAATTGGTCAAATATCCAATTAGAACCCGCTCGCAAGTCCGAAATACGGAATAATTCCAACTTCGAATTACCGGATGCCGATCCGATGACGATCGGATCGAATCCAAACCTATTTCATATCCGAAACACGCTAACTTATGATTTTCCAACACTTAGACTCTAAATCGGTGAATCGGAGCGTAAATTGGTCAAATATCCAATTAGAACCCGCTCGCAAGTCCGAAATACGGAATAATTCCAACTTCGAATTACCGGATGCCGATCCGATGACGATCGGATCGAATCCAAACCTATTTCATATCCGAAACACGCTAACTTATGATTTTCCAACACTTAGACTCTAAATCGGTGAATCGGAGCGTAAATTGGTCAAATATCCAATTAGAACCCGCTCGCAAGTCCGAAATACGGAATAATTCCAACTTCGAATTACCGGATGCCGATCCGATGACGAACGGATCGAATCCAAACCTATTTCATATCCGAAACACGCTAACTTATGATTTTCCAACACTTAGACTCTAAATCGGTGAATCGGAGCGTAAATTGGTCAAATATCCAATTAGAACCCGCTCGCAAGTCCGAAATACGGAATAATTCCAACTTTGAATTACCGGATGTCGAGCCGATGACGATCGGATCGAATCCAAACCTATTTCATATCCGTAACACGCTAACTTATGATTTTCCAACACTTAGACTCTAAATCGGTGAATCGGAGCGTAAATTGGTCAAATATCCAATTAGAACCCGCTCGCAAGTCTGAAATACGGAATAATTCCAAGTTCGAATTACCGGATGCCGATCCGATGACGATCTGATCGAATCCAAACCTATTTCATATCCGAAACACGCTAACTTATGATTTTCCAACACTTAGACTCTAAGTCGGTGAATCGGAGCGTAAATTGGTCAAATATCCAATTAGAACCCGCTCGCAAGTCCGAAATACGGAATAAATCCAACTTCGAATTATCGGATGCCGATCCGATGACGATCGGATCGAATCCAAACCTATTTCATATCCGAAACACGCTAACTTATGATTTTCCAACACTTAGACTCTAAATCGGTGAATCGGAGCGTAAATTGGTCAAATATCCAATTAGAACCCGCTCGCAAGTCCGAAATTCGGAATAATTCCAAGTTCGAATTATCGAATGCCGAGCCGATGACGATCGGATCGAATCCAAACCTATTTCATATCCGAAACACGCTAACTTATGATTTTCCAACACTTAGACTCTAAATCGGTGAATCGGAGCGTAAATTGGTCAAATATCCAATTAGAACCCGCTCGCAAGTCCGAAATACGGAATAATTCCAAGTTCGAATTACCGGATGCCGATCCGATGACGATCGGATCGAATCCAAACCTATTTCATATCCGAAACATGCTAACTTATGATTTTCCAACACTTAGACTCTAAATCGGTGAATCAGAGCGTAAATTGGTCAAATATCCAATTAGAACCCGCTCGCAAGTCCGAAATACGGAATAATTCCAAGTTCGAATTATCGAATGCCGAGCCGATGACGATCGGATCGAATCCAAACCTATTTCATATCCGAAACACGCTAACTTATGATTTTCCAACACTTAGACTCTAAATCGGTGAATCGGAGCGTAAATTGGTCAAATATCCAATTAGAACCCGCTCGCAAGTCCGAAATACGGAATAATTCCAAGTTCGAATTACCGGATGCCGAGCCGATGATGATCCGATCGTATCCAAACCTATTTCATATCCGAAACACGCTAACTTATGATTTTCCAACACTTAGACTCTAAATCGGTGAATCGGAGCGTAAATTGGTCAAATATCCAATTAGAACCCGCTCGCAAGTCCGAAATTCGGAATAATTCCAAGTTCGAATTATCGAATGCCGATCCGATGACGATCCGATCGAATCCAAACCTAGCTATTTCATATCCGAAACACGCTAAGTTATGATTTTTCAACACTTAGACTCTAAATCGGTGAATCGGAGCGTAAATTGGTCAAATATCCAATTAGAACCCGCTCGCAAGTCCGAAATATGGAATAATTCCAAGTTCGAATTATCGGATGCCGAGCCGATGACGATCCGATCGAATCCAAACCTATTTTATATCCGAAACACGCTAACTTATGATTTTCCAACACTTAGACTCTAAATCGGTGAATCGGAGCGTAAATTGGTCAAATATCCAATTAGAACCCGCTCGCAAGTCCGAAATACGGAATAATTCCAAGTTCGAATTATCGGATGCCGAGCCGATGACGATCCGATCGAATCCAAACCTATTTTATATCCGAAACACGCTAACTTATGATTTTCCAACACTTAGACTCTAAATCGGTGAATCGGAGCGTAAATTGGTCAAATATCCAATTAGAACCCACTCGCAAGTCCAAAATTCGGAATAATTCCAAGTTCGAATTATCGAATGCCGATCCGATGACGATCCGATCGAATCCAAACCTAGCTATTTCATATCCGAAACACGCTAAGTTATGATTTTTCAACACTTAGACTCTAAATCCGTGAATCGGAGCGTAAATTGGTCAAATATCCAATTAGAACCCGCTCGCAAGTCCGAAATACGGAATAATTCCAAGTTCGAATTATCGGATGCCGATAATTCTACGATCGGATCGAATCCAAACCTATTTCAAAATCGAAACACGCTAACTTATCATTTTTTAACGCTTAGACTCAGTTATAGATATAAATCATTTTTTTAACAAATACATGTTAATTGCAGGAGCAGGGCGGCGTCAGGGGATCGATGAGAGCACCAGCGTTGGTGGTGGGCGGGCGTGGTTGAGATAGGGCGGCGTCAGGGGATCGATGAGAGCACCGGCGTTGGTGGCGGGCGGGGGTGGTTGAGATAGGACATGTATCATCTCTCAGTTCTGGATTGTGTAAATATTATTTTGTAATATATGGTTATTTTTTGTTCTTGTCTATAATTGTCGGCCGGGAACTGTGGTAATATTTGATAATTTGCTGTAATTTTTTATCAATTTAGGTAATATTTTATAAATTGTGGTAATATTTGATAAATTGTGGTAATATATTGTGGTATTGAATCACAGGAATTAAATAACATTATTTAGGTAAATTTATTATAAAAAAAAACATACTTATTACCGACGAAAATCAATTATTCCGTCGGTAATAATATTTTTATTTTTTTTAAATTATTAATGATTTGCCGACGGCATATAATATCCGTCGGTAATATATATATTATTACCGACGGGTAATATATATATCCGTCGGTAATATATATAGTATTACCGACGGTTATATGAATTTGGTCGGTAATATATATATTATTACCGACGGGTAATATATATATGTGTCGGTAATATATATAGTATTACCGACAGTATAAAATATACCCGTCGGTAAAATGGTTATATATTACCGACGGATTCTTATATTTCGTCGGCAATACTAAATTATATTAGTTTTAAATTGATTAAATATTACCGACGGCGTTAATATTACCGTCGGTATTAATTATTATTACCGACGGTAATATTTGGTCCGTCGTATTGTTTTCCCCGACGCCTTCTTTCCCGACAGCAAGCGACGGAAATATCTTCCGTCGCTATAGAATATTACCGACGAAATTTTAATATTACCGACGGATATTGTCCGTCGGTAATAACTGTTTTTTTTGTAGTGTATTCTGTCAGGAAAAATTATTTTTTTTGTAGTGAGATAATCTTGTTACATTTGGTGTGCGTGCGTACACACAATCTTTACTACATACTTTTAGAAAAACATCTACATTAGTCACTTCTTTCACATCTCCATCACCTGCAACTAGATCGTCGGTACCATGTAATGTGCATTTGAGTAGACACAGCACATGAGTTGTTTAAACCGGCATGTGGCTCCTACTGAAGATTCGGTTGGGATCTCTCCTTTGAATGACAACCAAAAAAAAAAGAGTAGACACAGCACATGAGTTGCTGGAAATCAGAATGAGAGGAGGGCCAAGGCTTCATTCAGCCTTGCTTGGAGCCCATGAATGAGCTGAGCCCCTTACTTATTCATAACAACCGTATAGGTGGTAATGGGCCATCAAACTGCTGTGACCTCCCAATGTAATGAGGTGAGCCTTCACCAAAGCCCCAACATGCAACCCCCACATCTGCAAAGCCACACTTTGGCACATGGAGTGCCTCACCTTGCATATAAGCCTCTCCTTATATATACACCCCACCACCCCATCCCTACTCAACACCAAACTGCATCCTCAGTACTCTACCATCTTCATAGCATTTCCTCGAAATTAATCCTCACAACCAACCATGCTCAACACGAAGAGGCTCATCGAGATGGCGAGGAAGTGGCAGAAGGTGGCGGCCTCAGGGAGGAGGCGGCTCATGTCTGCGAGAACTGATGGTCATCAAGGATCAGAGTCTTGCAGTACATCAGTTGCGAGCAGAGGCCATCTTTTCGTGTATGCAGTCGATGGAGAGCGGTTCATGATACCGATCGGATATCTTGCCACCAACATCTTCCAAGAGCTCTTCAGAATGTCCGAACAAGAGTTCGGACTACCGAGCAACGGGCATATCACGCTGCCATGTGATTCCAAGTGCATGAAGTACATCATCGGCCTGCTGCGGTACCGGGTATCTGCAGATGTGCAGAGGGATGTGCTCACATCAATTGCCAATGGCCGGTGTGCTGCCTCTTTTCCTCCTAACGGACATAACCATCCACAGCTGATTCTCTATGGCTTCTGAAAACTTGTTTACAACTTACACAGTTTTTGGGTTTTTTTTTTTTTCTTCTGTTGTTTGTATAATTTTGATCCGATGTAACATGATGGGTTTGTTTACATATCTTCTGATGAAGTTTTGAGTCTAATTCTTTCCTCTGAGATTGCACATCAACCCCTACAAACTAGTCTAGTTGCGTATTAACCTCTGTAAACCTTACATTTCCAAGTCAATCCTCCAAAACTATACTGTCTCAAAAGGGTGAATATATCCAAAATATTCCTCTGTTGACTGTTAGGTGTAAACGTGGAGGGCTGCCGCACCTGCTGGAAGATCGTGGATGGCTGCTGGATGAGTGTGAAGGAAAATCAGTGTGGATTTAGGGTTAGGATCCTCGCAATGAAAGGATCTGGAGGTACTTAATTTAGCATGTAAGTGAATCCCCCCCCCCCCCCCCTAACCATTGGTAAAATGGTCATTTGGACCTCAAGTTAGAGGCTCACCGTGGTTAAGGGGGTGTTTGTCATGCGGAACAACTGTTCCGCTCAAATCCTAGCCGGAAGAGGGTATTCTTGTAAGTTAGCTTTTTTAGTGTTAATTCGGATGGTTTAGCGTCCGATTGGAAAGAAACGCACGGAATGAAAAATTCATGTTCCCATGTCTTCTGCCCGTCAGAACGAATACTAGCCGTTACTTTTAAAGCGGAACAGAAACGGCAACCTCGGCACGATGCCAAACATCCCCTAAGTCACTTTCTTCTGACGGATAGTAATGAAGGGGTGATATGCATAAATTTACTTATTTTGGAAGGTCGAAATTTAAATATAAGGTTTCTAGGGATTAATAAGCAATTTGACTAGTTTATAGAGGTTGATTTGTAAAAAACCAAATAAAATAAAGGGGAGTTGGTGAACGATCCCTGACAAGATATTTACCTGAAGTCCATGTGACGACCAAGATCCAATAGCCAAGTCTTTTGAAATTGTGATGCCAAGATGGATGAGATAAGGTGGGATGAGATGTCCAAGGCCACGAGTTAACTCCACATCGACTGGAGAGAATTAAGAAGATCCTGAGTTACTTATATAAATTTTCCTCTCAAACATAGAAGACGCGATCTAGATGGTGGGTGTGATCATACCAGCACTAAAGCATCGGATCCCATCAAAACTCCGCAGTTTAGTGTGCTCGGGGCGAGAGTAGTACTAAGATGGGTAACCTCCTTGGAAGTGCTCGTGCGGGCATAAGCAAAGCGGACAATATCTTGTGTGTTTGGGACTGATGTTACAAAATGGCATAACGGTCGGTTCTCCTCGCAATGGGGGGTCTAACCCTACACGTGGACATGTAGACCTTAAGAAGGGTGGATTGGGACGACCAAGATCCGATAGCCAATAGCCAATAGTCTAGACTCTTGTGGTTGTGATGCCAAGATGAATGACGTGAGGTGAGGTGTTCAAGGCCACGAGTTAGACCCACATCGCCTGGAGAGAATGAGATCGATCATAAACTACTTATATAATTTTCCCTCCCAAACATAGAAGACGCGTTTCAGGTGATTCGATGGTAACCACACTAGTACAAAACCTTGAGCTCGAGGCTTCGAAACCTAATAGACCAATAGAGGACAATATCTTGTGTTTGAGATCTCACCACCTTTCCTGTCAATACGCGTTTTAAAACCATGCACTGCTACGAATTTCGTAAGAAGTTTGTAGTTAAGTATGCTCGGGTGAGAGTAGTACTATGATGGGTGACCCCTTGGGAAGTCCTCTTGCGGGCACAGACAAAGGGGACAATATCTTGTGTGTTTGGGATGGATGTTACAGTCCAAAAAATGATGTGGACGAAACTTCCCTCTACATCAATTCAAATTTTCAAAATGAATGTCATTGGTTCTCTGAAACTAACCGAACGTCCAAAGCCAGATTTTCTCGCCTCCGCATAAGCTACTCGCCGTCGCCGAACCGAACATAAACCTAACCCTAAACCTAAGATTTATATGCCATGGGATTAACCCAAGACCTAAGAATCCTAAACCTAACCGAACCCATTTGTCTGTCGTTCCTTCTCGTCTCCTTTGTTCGCCGTAGCTGTGGAGGCAGCGGCAAGCAACTACAACTCGAGCACTTGAGCACCTGCTAATCTCTGACCACCTGAGCTTGCCCCACTGCCTCCAGCCGCCTCCTCGATCTCTGGCCACCTGAGCACTTGTCGCACCACGCTTGCCCGATCTCCAGTCAGCCGCTGCAAAGGATTCGATGTCGCCGCTGTCCACCACCTCCACATGCTTGAGAAAGAAGGGAGAAGAAGAGGCTAGGTGTGGCCAGTTTTGGATTTCTGAATAACAATCTGGGACTTATCATTAAATGAAATGTCTAACCGGTCTGGACGTTCATGATTTGTTCTGTCAGAGATTAATCGCCAATTGACTCAAAAATTAATTGACATATCTATGTACAAACACACACCACTGAAATTTCCAACAATCCAGGAACCAGGATAATAGATTAGAATCAATGAATCAACCAATCACGAAAATCTAATGAACGATTCATGGTTTAGCCTTCACGTTCGTTCGACCAGCTTCACATGGCAAAGGAGGAGATGGATCTGCGACTACCCTTGCAAAAGATCAGGTGGACGATGCTTCGTGTCTACTGCAAGGTGAGAGAGTTGTGGGATCGGGATGGAGAAGAGATGGCCAGCGGGGCCACGTTGGGAACCAGCCCTCGGGTATTGGTTGCAGTATCCCTCAGGCAAGGCCATCGGAGGGTTATCCAGATGGATCAACTGAGGCTCCTAACCAAGTGGAGGCTTGGGATGGGTCTGAACCAACAGTGGGCGGGGCTGGATAATCACTTTGCAGTAGGAGTCGGTAAGGTCAATCTTATCAAAGTAGGGAATCACCAGCTTCACTATGTCGAGCCAGTGGTGCTCAACGGAATTAAGTATGCTATCTTCCCTTCTAGTGAAATTGAAGCGAATTTGAGGGGTAGGGAACATACACTTGTGGGCTATTTGTGGGGAGGAAGCCTTTCGTCCCGATGTTTCAAGAAGTGAAGCAAAAGTTATGGAAACTGGTGGGTGGGTTGGAAAAATTTTTGAGGAAAAATTGTCTATTTTTATTAAAATTCCTGGTGGATAGTGATAGTACTACAACCCAAGAAGAGGGCCTGTGGTATTTCAAGGGTCGACTTGTGGTCTTGAAGAGGTGGAACAATGATATAAAATACAACCATGATCCGCTCGAAAAAATTCTCATGTGGGTTACTGATCGATTAGTGATCTATCAAATGCTTCATGTTGAAGAAGTGGTTGAGGGGACGATTATGGATATGAGAATGTATTGACTGTACTACATTGTATGAGAATTATTTCTCAAAAAAAAATCATTGTATGAGAATTATAGACATAATAAAATAAAATCTCTCAACATCTCACATAATCTAGACATTAATCGATCAGACAAAAAATGTCATATGACCACTTAATCTCTCTCAACGTACTCTTCTTATGGTCCATCCTCTTGCACTGTCTGTCGCTTATTTATTTCGACCGGTACTTCACCTAATTTTTCCGATGAGAAATCTCTGCGATGATCAGATGAAGCAATCAAGAGAGACAACGTCACGACGGTGGCCCTTCAAACAACCCTACATCAAGAACAACAACAAGATTGATAATTCACCAAATTTTCCCAATTTCTCTTAATGATGCAAGTGTCCAGAAATAAGAGTGAGGAGGGCCAAGGATGTCTACAACTTGCCTGGAGCCAATGATAAGCTGTGCCGAACAATGCACTACTTGATCTGTCTCACACTAGTTTATGATGATCAGATGAAGCAATCAAGAGAGACAAGGTCACATGAGGGTGGCCGTTCAGATAATCCTACATCAACCACTATGATCTTGATCGACAACCTCATAGGTGGTAATGGGCCATCAAACAACTGTGACCTCCCAAAGTAATGAGGTGCGCCTTCACCAAAGCCCCAACATGCAACCCCCAAATGAGTGTTACACATCCAATCAGCACATGGTTTTGCTCCCACATCAGCAAATCAAAGCAAAGCCACACTTTGGCACATGGAGTGTCACCTTGGCTCTCCTTATATATACACCCCACCACCCCATCCCCTTCTCAACACCAACTGCATCCTCAGTACTCTACCATCCTCATAGCATTTCCTCTTAATTAATCCTCACAACCAACCATGATCAACACGAAGAGGCTCATCGAGATGGCGAGGAAGTGGCAGAAGGCGGCGGCCTCAGGGAGGAGACGGCTCATGTCAGCGAGAACCGATGGTCATCGAGGATCAGAGTCTTGCAGTACATCGGTTGCGAGCAAAGGCCATCTTTTTGTGTACGCCATCGATGGAGAGCGGTTCATGATACCGATCGGATATCTAGCCACCAACATCTTCCGAGAGCTCTTCAGAATGTCCGAACAAGAGTTCGGATTACCGAGCAACGGGCCTATCACGCTGCCATGCGATGCCAAATGCATGAAGAACATCATCGGCCTGCTGCGGTACCGGGTATCTGCAGATGTGGAGAGGGATGTGCTCACATCCATTGCCAATGGCCGGTGTGCTGCTTCCTTACCTCCAAACGGACATAACCATCAACAGCTGATTCTCTATGGCTTCTGAAAGTGCCTTCCGGAATCCTCTCTCTCCTAAGATCTGTACATGTTTACAATTAACCTTTAAATTTTTGTTTTTTTTCTTCTGTTGTTTGTATAAGTTTGATCCTATGTAACATGATGGGGTTTGTGTACATATCTTCTGATGAAGTTGTGAATCTAATTCTTTCCTCTGAGTTTGCACATCGACCCCTACAAACTAGTCTAGTTGCGTATTAACTATGGTAAATCTTATATTTGCAAATCGATCCTCCATAACTATACTGTTTCAAAAGGGTGAATATTGTTGGAGGATTGGTCCCAATTCAGTAAAGTAGAGAGCAGAAACAATCATACCTTGTATGTATGATGGGACCTCATCTCAACACTAGAGTTTTGGGATAGAAGAAATCTCACATGGTATCAGTGTCTAACCGTATCACTCACCTGCCGGGTGTAGTCCCCCCCCCCCCCCCCCCCCCCCCCCCCCCCCCACCACACACACACACACACATATCATCCACGTGAAAAGGACCACAAAAAGATTGGCATGCACGTGAGAGGGAGTGCTGGAGGATTAGTCCCACCTCGGTAAAGTAGTTGGCAGAAACGATTCTTATATGTATGATGGGACCTCATCTCAACACCTGGGCTTTGGGATAAAGTAAATCTCACAAATAGATCCAGAATATTCCCGTATTGTCAGTTAGTTGAGGGCTACCGCATTTGCCAGAGGAGCTTGGATGGCTACCGAACGAGCATTGAGGGGAGATCAAATACGAATAAAATATTAAGAGCATTTTTGTCAGATATAAATAAAATGTTAACATGTGAAACCATTCACATTTTAATAAAATATTAACATGTGAATGGTTTCAGATGTGACGAAGATCATAAATGTAACTGTTAGATACCCTCACACCTCAAAACCCGGGTTGTAAGGGGAGGTCCACAGGGGGTATATTAAGCGGGTGATGGGTGCCTCCCTCACCGATGTGGGACTATTTGTCAACACTCCCCCTCACGCGGAGCACGTGTGGCAAGGATCCTCCCACGCGGAGCACGCACGTGTGGCAATGCATGATCGGTGGGGAGCACCCGGAGCTGGAGCAGGAGCAGGAGACGGGCTAGCTCTTATACCATGTTTGATACCCTCACACCTCAAAACCCGGGTTGTAAGGGGAGGTCCACAGGGGGTATATTAAGCGGGTGATGAGTGCCTCCCTCACCGATGTGGGACTATTTGTCAACAGTAACGTTTTAAGTTCAGTTTTTACGCAACACAACAAAGCTGGTGGTAATTTAAGGTAAAATCTTAAGGATTCTCCCTTCAAGAAGATCTCGGGTCTTCGAAATACTTTCCCCCTTTTGGACAGGACTAACCCGGATCTCTTCCCTATTTAGATGCGGGAACAGGCTCATAGTCGGCAACGGTACCAACGTACAATTCTGGGATGACATTTGGCTAGGAGAACTTCCTCTGCGGACTCTCTTCTACAACCTTTACGAACTGGCTGTGAATCAAAGAGCGTCCGTCCGCTCCCAAGCATCAAAGGATTTGCTCTTCACGAGGGTTAACCTCAAGAAACGTCAACATCCAGATGTGATGGATCCAAACTGCCCTTTTTGTGGCTAGGCAGAAGAGACTGTAGACCACCTCTTACTCCGCTGTGATTACTCCATAATCGTTTGGGAGTTTTTTATCTCCAAACTTCACCTAAGGTCTCCTCCATCCTCCTTGCTTTTGTCTCGAGGGGGGGAGACTTAGAGTAAACCCAAGATCAAGCCACCGGATAGGAAGGGATGTGATATTCTTGCTATGCCATCTATTGGTGCATCTGGCATGAGAGAAATAGATGGTCTTCAACAACAAATTCACTCTGGCTGATAGGATGGCTGACAAGATCAAATCTCTTATCCACCTATGCGCAGTTAACCTAACACCAGGCGTGAAGACTTTACTTCTACATCTTTGTAAACCTTCTTGTTTCTCTCCCCTTCTTCTCCTCTACTCTCTCACCCTCTCACTTGTAAATATCTTTTACTTATTAATATACTAGTATCCCCCCTCATACACAGAGAGGGATTTATCAAAAAATAAATAAAATTACCACGAAACCCTTGCTAGAGGTCGTTGGGAGGTCACTGGGAGATTACTCTCCCCGTTGTTTGGTCAGAAGGCACCCGAGTTCGAAACGCAACTATACGTAAAGTAGTTGTACTTGGTACTCTACATATTTAATAAAGGAAGAAGTGCTTTGCTATGTTAAGAGCATTTTTGTCAGATATGAACAAACTATTAACATATGAATGGTTTCACAATTAAGCGAAAAAGGTCATAAAAGTAATGTTTTAAGCTTTGTTTTCATTTTGAGCAACACGACAAAGCTGGTGGTCTTTAAAGGGAAAATTCTTTAGGGCAAATGTACAGAGATCCTATCAAATCCTTCATGTTGAAGAAGCTGGTGCAATTTGGTGTGGCGGATCTAGACTCCGGCCCGCTCGGTGTGGTCGTTCCCTACCAGATGGCTTCTTTGGGTCTCGTGATCCCCTCCTCTGCTTGGTGTGGCTATTCTCGACTTGATGAGGTTGTTGTCGGCTTGGCGGTAGATCTGGGGTGTTGTTGCAGTTCCATCCTTTGGGTTGTGAGGTGGCTCCTTCTTGTGTGTAAGGGGCTTTCATCCTTGCGTGTTTTGTTTCTCTAGGTTGTTTTGAGGGCTTTGTGCTCCTTGTCTTTTATCTGTTCGTGTATCGATTTCTTGTTGGCCAAGAGCCTGTGTTGTTGCTGTGCGCCCTACTTTGGGGTCTGGTGGAGAGACCCCCCCCCCCCCCCCCCAATTCTATGTAACAAAAAGAAAGACATATACATGCAGCTTGCTTGGAGTCTATGAATGAGTTGCACCGACAGTTTACTACTTGATCTCTCTCAACTCTTCTTATGATACATCCTCTAACACGATCGATACACTGTCCGCCGCTTATTTTTTTTCATCAATACTCTACCTAATTTTTGTGATAAGAAATATCTGTGATGATTAGATGAAGCAATCAAGAGAGACATTGTCACGGGGGTGGCCCTTTAAACAACCTACATCAAGTACAAGATCAAGATTGACAATTTAACAAAATCTCATGGTTCCTCTGAAGGATGCAAGTGTCCGAACACCAGCGAGTGGAGGGCCAATGCTGCTTGCAACTAGCTAGGAGACAATGAATGAGCTGCGCCGAACAATGCACTACACACAAGATTTAAATGTTGGTTTTAATGTCGATTTTGATTGGACATGAAAAATAAAATTTATCAGATTTCGGTCAAATTTCAATGGTGGAAATTTGATCGTATCATGCGAGGAAATTTATCATAATTCAATCGGATTTCGACCGATTTCTGTCAAAAATCGGTTGTTACGTTAAAAAAAAATACATACTACCATTGTTTAAGAAATTCTTTGTAGAAATTCGGTGGCTTATTAATTCATTCCCACCAGGACTCAACCATTTTTCCTAGAAGCAATCAAGAGAGACAAATTCACATGAGGGTGGTCCTTCAGATAATCAAATCCAAATCAGCACATGGGTTTTGTTCCCTCATCAGTACAACAAAGAAAAGATCCACTTGGCTAATGGAGTGTCCCACCACCTTGCCATCTTCTTATAAACCTCACCACCCCATGCCTTCAACACACCACCATTGCATCCATAGCATCTCCAACTCTCCAAATTCCCTCCTCCACAAAGGATTCTCCCTCTACCCCTCTCAACCAACTATGCTCAACACAGAGAGGCTTATCGAGCTGGCGAGAAAGTCGCAGAAGGTAGCTTCCTTTGGTAGGAGAAGGATCATGTCAACGAGGGCCGATGGCAGGGGAGAATCGGACGAATATAGTACGCCGATCGCGAGCAGAGGTCATGTCTTTGTGTACACCATCGACGGAAAGCGCTTCACGATACCGCTCATGTATCTAACCAGCAGAATCTTTCGAGAGCTCTTCAAAATGTCCGAAGAGGAATTTGGATTGCCGAGCGATGGGCCTATCACGATACCTTGTGAAGCCACGTTAATGGAGTACATCATCTCCTTGCTCCGGTGTCGAGTATCAAGAGATGTGGAGAGGGCCGTGCTTACGTCCATTACCAGCGTCCAGCATGGACACAACCAACACCAGCTGATTCTCTATGGATTCTGAAAGGAACCATTAAGAATCCTCTCTTGAAGAGCTGTACAGTCATTGTTTATATATTTTTTATCCTTCTTCAAAATGATATTATTCATTTTCATAATCTTGGACCAAGTTATGAGTCTTCTTGGATGCGTAACTCGAAATAAAAAGCTAAACTAATTGGTGTTTAGTATACATGCCAATCTCTTAATTTCTTCTCATTCAAGTCTCAAAAAAATAAGAAGAAAATACATATTGAAAAGGTCTCGACGAGACGAACCCAATGTCGTAGATTTCATCCGATAGCAAGGAGAAGAAAAATTATCAATTTTTAATCCATTCTAGAAAATCCAATGACTGACTTGACAATGATTATCGATAAAAGATTGGATTATGATATTCTATAAAGGCTTTCTCGAAAATGATAGTAACCAATTATATGTTATAGTTAGATACTCTCATGCCTCAAAACCCGGGTTGTAAGAGGGGATCCACAGAGGGTATATAAAGCGGGTGATGGATGCCTCCCTTACCAATGTGGGACTATCCATTAACACTCCGCCTAACGCAGAGCACGCGTGGCAAGGATCCTCCCACGCGGAGTACACGTGGCAAGGCACGATCGGTGGGGAGCACCCGAAGCAAGAGCAGGCTAGGAGCATGAGACGGGCTAGCTCTGATACCATGTTAGATACGCTTACGCCCCAAAACCCGGGTTACAAGGGGAGGTCCATAGAGGGTATATAAAGCGGGTGATGGATGTCTCCCTCACCGATGTGGGACTATCCGTTAACAGTTATGTTGGATGGAACCTGATGGTTTAGTTAAAAGATTTTGATGTATTTCCTCGCCCTACCAAAGGCCAGGGGGTATTAAGGGCGGGCCCCCCGTGTGTACAGAGTTCTACAGAGCATAGTGGGACTGTCTATATGATTTCAGGAGTATTTTCGATACTTTTTTATGTGGTTTGATTTATGTAAACCTTAATTGCAGGGCTATAAATATAGATGGTTAGGCTTCAGATCCTGTAATCCTTGTATCTTCTTTTATTTTTATCTTGGAACATTGTGTAATTAACCAGACGAGCGGACGAGCGGAGCAGACGAGCGGACGAGTGGAGCGGAGCGGCACTTCACAGACGAGCGGAGTCTTTGCGCCGAGCAAGAGCAGCGACCGAGGTTGGAAGCCGGATCCTCTCCCATGGGAGTATCTCGGCGGAGCAAGCTGGAGCTTCTGGAGGCTTGAGAGATTCGGGGGCCGTGGCTTCTAGTCGTCATCTTGGCGTTGGGTACAAGATCTTGGATGGTGGTGGCAGTACCTCTCGAGACAAGGGGCTGAGGGCTAACGGGGATCCGAGGAGTGCTAGATTAGATCCGTCCGTAGATCTAGAAAATTTTGGGGATTTTCCTCCCCTAATCTTTTCTCCACACAGTCCTAAATCAACCTTGGGTGGTTCTATGGCCTTGGGGAATAGACAAGACGGAGATGCTACATTTGTTGATGTAGGTGAGTCTGGCGCACATCAAGTGTTTGTTGATATTTCTGAACCAGGTTTGGGGCCTTCCTCGGAGAAAGATCAAGGTGCAGCAGAAACTTGCAAGGCTATACCTATCATAGGGCAATCGTGGAGTGCCATTTGTGGAGGATCATCTTTGGAGGCGGAGGATCTTCGACTACACTTCGTCGAGCCAGAAGTGCGCAATGGAGTTAAGTGTGCTATCTTGCCTTCTAGTGAGATTGAAGCTAATTTGAGGGGGTTGGGAGCATACACTGGTGGGCTATGTTGTGGGGAGAAGGCCCTTCTTTCCGAAGTTCCAAGAAGTGATGCATAAATTATGGAAACCGGTGGGCGGGTTGGAAATATTTTCGAGGGAGAATGGCCTTTTTTTATTCAAATTTCTGGTGGCTAGTGATAGCACCAGAGTGCTAGAAGAGGGCCCTTGGTACTTTGAGGGCCGACTTGTGGTCTTGAAGAGGTGGCACAAGGATATAAAATATGATCGCGATCCGCTCGATAAAATTCCCATATGGATTAGATTACCGGATCTACCGATCGATTGGTGGTCGAAGGAAGGTATTAGCCGTTTGACTAGCTTGATTGGAGTTCCCCTCACGAGAGACCGTCAGACGGCCCAAGGTGCTCGACGGAACTATGCTAGATGTTGTGTCGAGATCAAATTTGGCGACGAATTGCCCAATGTTGTACCGGGCCGAGGTGAAAACGAGGAAGTCCTCTTTATGCAGAAAGTTTATACGAGTGGAAGCCGACTAGTTGTGCGAAGTGCAGGATTTTCGGGCATGCTACCTTGGCTTGTGGTGGCAATGCACAGAAAATTCCGATTAATAGGATTGCTCCTAGTTCCTATCGGGGACCCAGCCGGAAGATGGGTGCCAAGGATGGTGAGAGGGGTTGGAGGTCTGTGGGAGCTGCGTCTGGCAATTTCAGCATGCCACACACAGTGAGTGCTCCTCCTGATAGGGGGGCTAATTGTGCGAATCGAGGAGTTGGAGGTGCCAAGGCCCTTGTTAGTGGAGCAGCGTCAGTGATCCGGGAGGCAGAGGTTAATTTGGTCTCTTCCTTTGTTGCAGGTGGTGGGCACAAGACTAAGTTCAGGATGGGTACCAACAAGGTAGGGTTGCAGGTCTCGGGCTCTCGGTTCTCGGTCCTAGAGAATGAGCCTAGTTCCCTTCGTGAGGGATCTCTCAGATGCTGGATGGATGTGGAGACTCTTACTGAAGTTGAGGGTAAGAAGGCAGGGGATGACCTCCCCGTGGAGCATGGTACCGAGCCTCGAGGAGGGGAGGCCTTGAGGGATCCAATTGGGCCAATTGCTGATAAAACATGTTATTCTGGTGCCGACAGTGGGCAACCAGAAGAGGGGCATCTTGAGTCGGGCTCACCCCGAGTGACCGGAGTGGTTAATGCCGTCAATGTTGAAGGGACATCAGCTAATGCGGTTCAGGTTGAAGAGGTCAGCAGGGGAACAGAGGATGACCATCTGGAGACTGGTATGAAGGAGCCCTTGGTTGGTAATCGGGTGGCTGCTGCTGCAGAGAGTCGTGAGCGCCATTTGGATTTGGGGGTTTCGGAGGCTGTGGATGCGGCCTTGGAGCTAGTAGTGGAGAGTATAGTTGCCGAGGAGCAGCAGCAGATCAACGAGGGCAACTTGGGAGTCAGCAACGGTTTGGAGGTCCATGGGATTTCGATTCCTACAGTGGCCCCACCCCCGGATGATGGGGTTTCACAAGTTGGAGGCTTAGAGGAGGGGGGACTCGCTCGCCGCAGTCCTAGGCTAGCTAATCGAGGGTCGGACTCGATTGAAGCCAGGGCTTCGCTTCGAGCCAAATCTCGAGCCCTTGAATCCGTCATGCACCGCCGACCACCACGGCCTAGGACCCCCCTCATGCAGGATCATCATGATCAATTGTCTAAACTTGATGGAGAAGATCTGAGCCTACCCCTCAACATGCTGGAGGACAGAACCATCCTTGAGTTAGCTTCGGCTGCCGGCCTCTCCATCAAGGGAAAAGACGCGGGATGGCTACTTGCACAGTTCCGTGATTTGGAAAGATCGAGGGCTGCTAAGCCGTAGGATTTTCGGTTTTTGTTTTTCTTGCTTGTTGTGCAGGGTTAATTTGGTAGCCCGTGTTGGGAGTGGGTACACCTTGGATGTCGGTGCCTCTTAGGCATTCTCTGTACTTTCTTTTTATTTTAATAAACCGGTAGGGGTCTAGGCCGAACCCCCCCTCATCTCACTGAGAGGGATTCTCAAAAAAAAAAAAACCATAATGGGAGGACGTAGACTAATTGCCGAACCTCGTTAGATTTTCTTTATAACTAATACTATTACAATCTAGCATATGATGTCATTGTTTCATGCAGCATTGACTTTAATAGAGTACGTTGGACTATCGATATAATTTACAGAGGAAGCGACTTGGAGCAGCTTCTGACTTCTAAGTTACGCGAGAATCAGATTCTATCCATGGCTAATGTCAATTATACCCTCCTGATACCCCCAAGTGACATCTCTCTCTCTCTCTCTCTCTCTCTCTCTCTCTCTCTCTCTCTCTCTCTCTCTCTCCCTCCCTCCCTCCCTCCCTCCCTCCCTCCCTCTCTCTCTCTCTCTCTGTGTGTGTGTGCCCGCGCGTGCGTGTGTGTGTGTTTGTGTGTGCGTGTGCATGCGCACAAGCTATTCTTTGTTTGAATGAGTTGCTGGATCTGAAATCCCCAATTTTCCCTAACTATTGAATTAGGGTTTTTATATGGAGTAATTTGGGTTTTGGAATGTTTTTTGGTTTTAGTTTTTAATAGAATAATAATAAATATGATTGGTTTTAAGTTGGTGATCGGTGATCCTTCAGTATGGTACCGCATCATGTCTTGCAGCTATATGTTATTAGAGTCGCACAACATTCGTGAGCTAGCCCCCACAATATAGATCAAATTAAATTGCAAATAGATCCTCCTATGGATCAATCACATAATACTAAAACAATCTCAAGCGGTAGAAGTAACAAAGCACAAAGCAGTAAATATCCAACGAAAAAAACTAAAAACAAAACACAAAAGAACAGAAAGAAGAGATAGAGATTTTACGTGAGCAGGAGAAAACTACAGGCGGAGACAATCCATTATAATAGAGAAACCAAAGAACTTACAAGAGCAACGCTCAACTTCAACGAAAAAACCTAAATTCTTATGACCACTTGACTTTATAGTAGGCCAATGCTTTCACATCTCCACCACCTGTTACTGAATTACAGTTGCATGGAGCCCACGTCTGAGCTAAGCCGATAGTTTACTACTTAAAATCTCTCAACTCTTCATATGGTCCATCCTCTCGCACGGTCGATGCCCATGCATTGTCTGTCGGTTATTTATTTCGAGCAGTACTTTACCTAATTTTTGCGATAAGAAATCTCTGTGATGATCGGATGAAGCAATCCAGAGAGACAAGGTCACAAGGGTGGCCCTTCAAACAACCCTATATCAAGAACAACATCAAGATTGAAAATTCACCAAAATCACCCGATTCCTCTTAATGATGCAAGTGTCCAAAAATAAGAACGAGGAGGGCCAAGGCTGTCTACAACTTGCGTGGAGCCAATGAATAAGTTGCACCAAACAATGCACTACTTAATTTGTCTCACACTAAGTTAGGTGATTCATGTGGTAATTGCTTCAGATACATGAAGCAATTAAGAGAGACAATATCAACTGAGGATGTTCATTCACGAGAAAGATCGACAATGCACCAAAATCCCACATGAATCACCTCTCGATGATACTAGTGCCTTAAAATTTTAGAGTTAAATAATAGTAGGGTTTTTTGCTAATTCCTCCCCTACTAATAGGTAAATTATCAAAACCACCCTCGCACTTTAATATTTGCAAAAAAAAAAACCCACATGCACATTTGCAGTACTACACAGACACTCATGTAGTACATCAAATGTCTACATGTACGACTGCAAGTGTGTACATGAGGGAAGCTTCTATATAGAAATACTGAGATGTGAGGGAGGTTCCGGTAATTAGCATATTTGTTGCGGAGTGATTTGCAAAAAAAAAAAACCAAAACATTTGCACAAGTTCATATGCAACCATACAGGTTGCAATGGGCCATCAAACAGCTGTGACCTCCCAAAGTAATGAGGTGAGCCTTCACCAAAGCCCCAACATGCAACCCCCAAATGAGTGGTACACATCCAATCAGCACATGGTTTTGCTCCCACATCAGCAAATCAAAGCAAAGCCACACTTTGGCACATGGAGTGCCTCACCTTGCATGCCTCTCCTTATTTATACACCCCATCACCTACTTAACACCAACTGCATCCTCAGTACTTTACCATCCTCATAGCATTTCCTCAAAATTAATCCTCACAACCAACCATGCTCAACACGAAGAGGCTCATCGAGATGGCGAGGAAGTGGCAGAAGGCGGCAGCCTCAGGGAGGAGGCGGCTCATGTCAGCGAGAACCGATGGTCGTCGAGGATCGGAGTCTTGCAGTACATCGGTTGCGAGCAGAGGCCATCTTTTCGTGTGCGCCATCGATGGAGAGCGGTTCATGATACTGATCGGATATCTAGCCACCAACATCTTCCGAGAACTCTTCAGAATTTCCGAACAAGAGTTCGGATTACCGAGCAATGGGCCGATCAGGCTGCCGTGTGATGCCAATTGCATGAAGTACATCATCGGCACGCTGCGGTACCGGGTATCTGCAGATGTGGAGAGGGATGTGCTCACATCCATTGCCAATGGCCGGTGTGCTGCTTCTTTTCCTCCTAACGGACATAACCATCAACAGCTGATTCTCCATGGCTTCTGAAAACAAATCTATACAGTTTTTGGTTTTTTTTCTTCTGTTGTTTGTATAATTTTGATCTTATGTAACATGATGGGTTTGTTCACATACCTTCTGATGAAGTTGTTTGTCTAATTCTTTCCTGACATTAGTCTAGTTGCGTATTAACCGCTGCAAACCTTATATCTCCCAATTGATCCTCCAAAACTATACCGTCTCGATCAAAAGGATGAAATATCCAGAATATTCTCCTGTTGACTGTTAGGTGTAAACGTGGAGGGTGGCCGCACCTGCCGGAAGAGCATGGATGGCTGCTGGATGAGCGTGGAGGGAAATCGTAGTGGATTTAGGGTTAGGATACTCACACTGGAAAGAAGTGGAGTTACTTAATTTAGCTGGTGAGTCACCCTTTAACCATAGGTAAAATAGTCATTTTGGACCAAGTTAGAGGCATATGACTCAGTGAATCGGGAATTTTTACTTCATGCTTTACGAGGCTTAGGATTTGATGATATATGGATCAAGTGGATCCGAGCTTGCATCGGCTCCCCCTCCTTTTCCATCCTGGTGAATGGGTCCCCAGTAGGTATGATAAAGGCTAATAGAGGCCTCGGGCAAGGAGATCCCCTCTCAGCGTATTTGTTCACTATTGTCATGG
This sequence comes from Chamaelirium japonicum, assembly GCA_947650365.1. Taxonomy (NCBI): domain Eukaryota; kingdom Viridiplantae; phylum Streptophyta; class Magnoliopsida; order Liliales; family Melanthiaceae; genus Chamaelirium; species Chamaelirium japonicum. The sequence continues at coordinate 21,950,221 of OX393554.1, forward strand.
AATGCCTTTCTGTCGAGATTGAGTGGAGCTTACTGAAAGGAGAATGGAAGAGCTTCGGCCTAGGAGGGGGCCATCCCATTTCTCACCTTATTTTTGCGGATGACTTGATGTTATTCCTTAAACCCAGCAAGACAGGAACAAATAAGCTTTTGGAACTGCTTCAATCTTTCGGAGAGAAGTCAGGGGCGCTGGTTATCAACAAGGATAAAAGTCAGGTTTTCCTTTCGAGGTCCTGCCAGAATTTTTGCACAGAGATAGCTAAAATGGGGATAAAGATTGGGTCACTTCCGATAAAGTATTTAGGCCTTCCACTCTCTGCATCCAAAGTGAATAGAATTATGTTCAAGCCGCTGGTGGATAAAGTAGTAGGTGCAATCGACTGTTGGGCCATCAAACACCTCTCCATCGGAGAAAGGTTGGAACTCATTAAGTCTATTCTCCAAAGTTACACTTACACCTATTTTTGGGCATCAGCTTTTGTGATTCCGGGATCAATTCAAACCAAGGTGGAGAAGCTAAAAAGGAATTTTCTGTGGCAAAACTCTAGTACTCACATGAGTTGGGAAAAGGTGTGTAGACCGAAGGAAGAAGGAGGTTTGGGCTTGAGAAGATTGACTGATATCTCCAAAGCGAGTTTTCTAAGCTTGGGATGGAGGATCATAAGCAATGACAACAACATGTGGACCACATGGATGAAAAGGCAATACCTAAACAAGTTCAGCTTTTGGGAAGCATCTATTTTGACCAACTACTCAGCGGTTTGGAACGAGATCCTCCGAAGTAGGAATCAACTCAAATTGAATCTGAAATTTACAATCTCTCCTAATTCTAAGCTGAAATTCTGGTCAGTTCCGTGGATAGATGGGCATAGTCCAGCCGAGATTGTGGGGGTCCAATCAATGAGATATCAAGGCATGTTGGAGGCTACTATTGCTGAATTTATTAAAGAAAATAGGTGGGAGCTTCCTAGGCCCATAGATAGCAAGATGGTGCAGCTATATGCTAAAATCAGAGAGGTGGAAGTGCTGCCAGTAGGTTCTGAAATCAACATTCAGTGGAAAGCTGGGTTAGACAACAAGTTCAACTTCCGATCGGCATGGCAAGCAATCAGAATTCATGGTCAAGTAGTCGAGTGGAGCAAGTTGATATGGAGATATCCCACTCCACCGAGAATGGCGTTCTGTGTGTGGAAGCAAGCCTCAATAGATTGGCAACAATAGATGTTCTACTAAAGAGAGGACTGCAGATCGTCAATAGGTGTATCATGTGCAAAAAGGATTGTGAATCAATTCAGCACTTATTCTTCCAATGTCCTTTCTCCAACACTGTATGGAAGCAAATCAGCAAGTGTATGAAGATCATAGCTATTCCAGACGAGAGCTTCAGAGTTCTCTTAATTAGGCTCTCTTCAGAATGGGGGGCAAAACATATGCAAGGCAAGATCATCCGAGCATCCTTAGCGTGCACAGTATACGTGTTATGGATGGAACGAAACTCCCGCACCTTTGGAAGCAAGGACAATACCATCCATCAGATCCTACATGCCATCTACTACCAATTAAGAGGACTTTTCGAAAGGGTCACAAAAGCCACAAGGAGAGAGACTTAGTAGTTTTGAGAGCTTGGATAGACAATCTTAGATGACATATTTTATTTCCTTTTGTTTTGACCTGCTTCGAGATATCCTTATAGGGATACCCACATGTAAATCTTTTTATTAATACAACCTTCTTACCTTCCAAAAAAAGAAAAAGTTAGAGGCACACCGTGGTTAAGTACACTTTCTGTTGACGGATAGTAACAAAGGGGTGATATGCACAAATTTACATATTTTGGAGGGTCGATTTACAAATATAAGGTTTCTAGGGATTAATAAGCAATTGGATTAGTTTATAGAGGTCGATCTGCAACAAACCAAAAAAATAATTGATATATCTATGTACAAACACATGCCACTAGAATTTGTAACTATCCGACAACTAGGATAATATATTAGAATATGTTAAGATATTGTATTTATTGTGTATACTATTGCTTGTATATCGCCTTGTATCTTGCCCTTAGAGGCTGTCATGTATTATCTATTTATACTTGGCCTATTGACCCAATGGAGGATCATTATATTCTCTCCCCAAACCCTAACCCTCTCTCTCTCTCTCTCTCTCTCTCTCTCTCTCTCTCTCTCTCTCTCTCTCTCTCTCTCTCTCTCTCTCTCTCTCTCTCTCTCCATGGGCCACCTGCAACCCCGTGTCGCCCAGTACCATCCCTAGATCGCAATACTCCCATCTGATTTGATCGCGAGGACCTAGATTGCACCCTCAGCACCTGGCCATCTCTGCCTGGTGCTGCTATCGCCTACCATTCGCAGCCAAGCCGAGTGCAGTCCCCCGCAGCCGAGTCGGCCAGCAGGCCTCTTGTTCCTCTCTCGCTCGCAGCTGCCTACTCCTCTTTCACTCCTCTCACAGCAGAGCCGCCTGGTGCCTTCTGCTCCTCTCATAGCTTGCTCAATCTCACCATACTGCTTGATCTGATTGGAGATTATCTCGGGAAAACCTCAAGCCTTTGTCCATGGCTTCATCTTTATCGATGACGACTCCGCCAACATCTCTGGTCGCGGATCCCTATGAGATTCTGCGGGATTTTCTCCCTCTCGCAATGGACTTCCTTCTCCAAGAGGCTTTCGATTGGTTGGCATGGTCAGCCACTGTGGAATCTATACTTGAGGGTCGCAATCTTCGAGTCCATCTTGATGGCTCTATCTCATATTCTTCCTCTGATGCTGAGTAAGGCTCATGGAGATTTCGTGATCAGCACATCAAGACCTATCTCATTACATCTGTCGATCGTTTTCTACACTGAGATATGGTTGGACTTGCCACTGCTGCCACCATCTAGGGACACCTCACTACTCGCTTCATTAAGAAAACTGGTCTACGTGAGTATCAGCTTCTGACTCCGGCTTAGTCAACACAGCAGGGCAAGTTGACCGTTCAGCAGTTCTACTATCAGATACTTTCCTACTGATGGGATCTTCTGGATCTCGCTAATGTTCCTGACCCGTAACGCACTTTGGAGTACCAGCTCTATAGAGAGCATCTTCAGCTCTACCAGCTCTTTGCTGCCCTACGACCTGAGTTTAGTGTTCTGGCAGGCAAACTTCTTCATAGGGATAGCCTTCCACATCTTGGTAAAGTTGTCGCCGAGCTGGTTGCTGAGGAGACTTGTCAACGTACACTCACCGCAGGGTATTACCTCTTTCACCCAATCTTTAAGATGTACTCGCTACTGCACCACTACCAGTCTTCGGTCCTCCAACTACCGGCCTCTATGCCTTCTCTTATTACTACTGCCTCACACAGTAGACCGTTCTGCAGCCATTATCAGATAGCGAGCTACTTTGTCGACACCTGCTACTCGCTTCATCCAGAGAAGCGTCCTACTTATCGCGACTACAAAGACCAAGGCCATAACTCTGGTTCCTACTGCGATCAAGGTCATGGACGTGGTCGACCGACTCCTACTGTTGCAGTCGTTGTCTTTCAATCTCGGTTGGAGATCTACAGTCCATTCATGAGGAACTGGTTAAACTTAGACTCTCTCAGTAGTTTGTCACTGTAACACATGTGGTGTTAAATTTGGGAATAATAAAAGTTCACCTTGGGTATTTTCGTCATTCTTAGTCCGACTTTTTTTCTTTGGGTTTTTCTGGAAGAATAAGTCGTAAACCCATAAAATATTTTACGTTCACTTTTGCTATGGCTTCGAACAGGTCGCAATGGCGCGTCCCGTGCAGTAATCGGGTGTATGCACAGCTAGTTTCGGCAGTTCGGTAGTTATACCCTAGAATATCGATAAATTAACTGACATTTGATATTGTTTGATTTACCACGGAAGTTCGGGTAATCGGATCGCAGCAAGGCTGGATACGTTGGGTGGGGATCTGAGAGACCTTTTCAACGAGCCTGAGCTGGGGTCGATCCGATACCTGGGTGATGAGTAATTGCTATTTTAAATTTGTAAGTATTTCTTTCTTTTCAAGAGATTCATAAGTCAGAAAATTGTGTATCAAGTGTCGACGCGTTCATGTCGACGAGAGCTTTCCAACGAATCCTCTTAGGCCCAATTCTGACATCATATTTATAAGTTACGACTAATTATCCTTTTCAGCCCAGTAGGTACTCGAATCGCACCCGGGTTCCTACCGAGCCCACTTCAGGGCGCGGGACCGAGCTCGACCAACCCAAGGACCTGACTTCTAACCTCCTAGCTGGCTTTAAGGCTCATAATTATCCCTCCCCAAGGTAATTAAATGTTAAAATTCAGATGGGGAGGATCGAGCAAGATTTGGAGTAATAAGCTCAAAGTCTTCCGTTCCTTTATTCATTCCTCTTTATTTGGAATTAAGGAGTTAACAAGCCGATCTCTTAACTCTCTTTAATTACCACCATAACAACCCATTACAACCTTTATGAAGAACCGGCCTAGAGAGAGAAGGAACGGCAAAACTAAGAAGAGAGATAATTATAAAGAAAGAGAGAAAGAGAGAAAGAGAGAGAGAGAGATCGGGAGAAGGAGGGGAAGAGTAGAGAGATCGAGGGAGAGGACTGGAGAGAGAGAGAAGAGCAGGCCCTGCCTCCTCCCCTAACTCCGGCGAGCACCGAGCTCAGGTTAGATCTTATCCTTCTCTTCTCCTCTTCCACCCGAACCCAACCCAAAACTCGAGACGCCTTCCTCCATCCTTGGCCGCGGCCCGCTCGGGTGGAGAACGCCACCACGAACCCACCTTCGGTCCTCGTCGGGAGGACCAAACCCCAGGCTCGACCGGCGATCGCCGGAGCAAAACCAAACCCAACCACCCGCGCGAGCCCTCCGGCAATTCCCATCCCGGGCTAGCTCCGACGGCGCTCCGGTCGCGTCCTCCCATGTCTCCTCCGTGGGGGCGATGCGGGGGAGACAAGACGGGCACCGTCGGCGCACCCAAACCCGACTCCCCGCCGTCGCCGTCGCACAGAAACAGCCCCCTTGTTTCACTGGTTTTAAGGGGAAGAAGAAGAACGGACTGATTCGTAATTAAAGATCTATCCCGGCGCTTTTAGAAACTATTAATACTGCAACCCGACCCGACTGCACTGCAACCCGACCCGCCTAAGTGCACAGCAGACCTGCAGACCCGGCCCGACAGTGAACCGGTCTGGTTCATCTGAACCAGACCCGTAAACCGTCTAAATTTGGTTCAGCCGCCATTTCTTCGTCCGATCTCGGAATCGAACGAAACCAACGGCATTACGACCCGCTCGAAAAATCCTACCTGTTGGATATAGTTAGGTACAGTAATTATACCATTTAGTATCCCATTTTATCCATGAAACCGAACTAATTGGTGCACCGTGGTTTGACCGCCAATTCTCCGTCCGATCTCGGAATTGGACGAAACCAGTGGCATCGTGCTCAGATCATCGATGCCGATGTTTTGAACCTAGTTTGGGACCCTAGAGACCCCTTTACCCTATTGAACCGATCATAGACCGGTTTTCACCGGTTCGACCCTAAAACCTCTGACCGAAGTCGGATTCGAGCGAGACCGGATCCCATGGGTCCCTCATCCCTAAACCAACCTTTTTAAAACCCTAGTTTGACTAATTTATGGATATAACAACTTATACATTTCAAACCATGATGGTCAGGTTCTCCTTCGACGGTACACCGGACCGATAGGCGTGAGGAGCGTGGACTACCGAGCTATTCTCCAGGTGAACATGATTAATTCTATTCTAGTTAGAGTATATTGTAGTTGTATCTATAAAATAATAAATAAAACCGTATGTGGCATAGTATGTCCAATGCATGCAGGCGAGAAACCGGTACTGCATGTGGGAGGTGGGCATACTATCCCTTGCCTCTGAATAGTCATGCATGTAATATTTTGATAGCTGTAACGGTGATTGACTCAACCTAAATTCACACTAGGATGCATGCAAACAAGTAGACACTTATACTGATTATTTATTAATATTCTGTTGAATGACTGTGTTTGGTGACCATGGGTCGCATGGTGCAGTCCAGTTGCTATTGAGCAATGAAGACTGGTGGTCTCGGTGGAGAGACCGGTGGTCTCAATGGAGAGACCGGTGATTGTACTTCCTCAGTTGAGGTTCTCTTCTCAGAGAGAAGACTCACTACTCACGGGCATGGGTAGGGGACCCGAGTACACAGGATGGGAGGTGAACCACCGCCTGTGCATAATCTGAATCAAGTAGGTAGGGTCACAGGGTTGGGCAAGCGGTAAAGCCCCTAGTGGCCTAGTAGTCCACCCCTGGGTAATGACCCCGAAGAAGCAAGTTGGGCGGGAGTGCCCCATGGTGAAAGACCAAGCCCCCTTATGGCCATATGGGTATTTCTGGCTCTCCAGGTATGCTTGGACCCAGGTTTCTGTTGGCAGACTCAGTTAGAAAACTGTCGGTTCACTTTAGGAGTAGGTAGAACTAACCTTCGGTGATTAGTTGCATACTTTTAATCTGGATGATTATTTGTCTTACATTTACTAGTTGTAGTTGTACCTTAATAGAACTGCCATATTAGCTAGCTGAACTATCTTATTTGCAATATATGTATGTGTATGTTATCGCCCTCGTAGACTTCTATAAGGGCAGGGTATGACTATGGTTTACCCTAACTAGTTTAGGGTTAACTGTTCACTGAGTTTACCTAGTAAACTCACCCCGTTGTTGCACACTCTTTTCAGGTACCTTAGATCATTCTCAGACGCTTCCTAGAGGATCTTAAATAGCTATCGAGAGAGGACACTAGAGCTATTAGCTAGTTTTTATTATTTCCAGTTGGTTATGTAATAATTATGGAACTATGTTTTAGATGCTCTGAATAATGCCAGAATCAGTGATATTTCCCTTGGTAAGCTTCTCCTCAAGCTTTATGCTCGGTAGGTCTTTCCTCAAGGCCAAGCTATTGGTAGGCTTCTCCTCAAAGCCATCCCTCATCAACTAGTAACTAGTTCATGATAAATTAGTAATAAACAATTAAATAATAAAATCAACCTCGTGACCTTATAACCCTGACTTACCCTTATAACCCCATCACCCCCGGGTTTGACTGGTTTACCCTTGTAGTCGGATCCGGGGCGTGACAGTCACTCCTCCTGGACCTCCAATGCCTCGGCCTTCTTTTCTCCCGGTAGTTTTCCTGTTTGAATATTGGACTCGGGCGTCTCACACTACATGACTCTGGATGCCTTCCTGCTCACTGCATTCCAGCATGAAATACACCTGTCACCGATTCATACTGTGAAAAGTTGTCGCTTAGAAATTTCACAGTTTGGATCCATTACTACAGCCTCCGCTCCCACTAACCAACTCTCTCATTACCCTATGTGCTTTATGCTCCCACACTCCACATGCACCTTATTTTTGTTAGTGCTTTGTATGACTCTGGTTGCTCTGTGAAGTTTACCTCTTCTTGTTCTATGTAGGATCTACGTATTAGCCGACTAATTGGATCAGGTCGTAGGACAAGCAGACTATACCAGATAGGGTTTCTTCACTCTTCGCCTACATCATCTTTTGGTTTTTGTGGAGTTATCTCTCTTGATGTCGACCTATGGAGCAGGAGACTAGGTCATGTGTCGGAACCACGACTTAAGAGATTACTCCACTTTGGAACTCTAGGTCATGGTCCTTTTTCGTCTTTATCTACTTGTACCAGCTGCAAGCTTGTAAAAGTTGCTCCCCTTTCCTTTTCATTTAATACTTCTCAAAGTTCTGCTCCTTTTGATCTTGTACACTCTGATATTAGAGGACCTTCTCCTCTCTCCTCTATGAATGGTTTTTTATATTGTGTCTTTTTTGTGGATGATTACAGCCATTATACGTGTGTCTACCTTCGTCGTCGCTCGGATATCCTCCAAGGCTATCAGGATTTTACATCCATGATACACACAGTTTAATCGGAGCATCAAGATCTTTTGATCTGATTGTGCCCTTGAGTATCTATCTATCGCTCTGCACAATCTTATCAAGTCCCATGGGATGATTTTTCAGCACTCATGTCGTCATATCCACAAGTAGAATAGTGTTACTGAGAGAAAGTATCGCCATATTTTTACGACTACTTGTGCTCTCCTCCTTTTTGGTTTTGTCCCTCGGCGCTTCTAGTCTAAGGCTTTTCTAACCTCGGTCTTGCTGATTAACATCACTCCTTCGTCGAGTCTTCCGGATGACTTGTCTCCTCAAGAGCGTCTTCTCTCTACTACTCCCGACTATAGCCCCCTTCGCATGTTTGGATGCATCTGTTTTGTTCTTCTTTCTCCTTATATCCGCATGAAGCTATCTACTCAGGCCGTTAAGTGTATCTTTCTTGGGATCAGCACTGAGTACAATGGATACCGCTGATATGACTGTGTTACCCGTCGATTGCGTATCTCCAGACACGTCTCCTTTATCGGGGATACCCCCTACTACTCTAGGCTCAAGATTTCTCGTCTATCCTCACCACCTGAGCCTCCTCCATTGGCTCCTCCGCTCCTTGGATCCACCAGCTTCTTTCTCCCCACTGGCTTCTCCGGCTCCATCGGCTTCTTTATCGGTTATTTCCCTAGCTTCTTTTAAGTAATCCTTTGAGGCTTCCTCCTCTACGTTTGTCCTTCTCTCCCCTTCTCGATTTGTCTCTCCCTTTTCTCAGGTTTACGCTCCTCAAACTAATCTTGTGTCTCAATTTTCTTTCTTCTCGGAGGATGTCAACTTTCCTGTTATTGAGTTTGCTCCTGGTGCTTTGCCTACTGTGCCTGCTTTGTCATCCCCTGTCGTAGATCCATGACCACCTCGCTACCCTCAGCGCCAGCGCCACTCGTCTAACCACATTAGCTAAGATATCGAATGTTGGAATGGAATAGGAGACGCAACGGAAGCTGGAGTCGATCACGTGGATTGATTTGATGTGCGGTTCATTTTTGTAAATTTTCATTTAAAACAATCATATGCGCAAGTAATGAATAGAATGGAAACGAACCCCTAATGTCATCTATCGAAACGGTTAGCAAATCTAGCATGCATGCATTACGATAGATCTAGGGATTAGTTGGTTATACCTCCGTGCAAGATTTAGCACCGCGATGTATTTCTACAAGGTTGAAGATGACGGAATTATCCACGCAAGGATGAAGCTCCTCTTCTTCGGGTTCACCCGATCTCGCGAATCAACCCGGATTCTTGCACTCCAATCTCTAAGTGCTTCGGAGTGCAAGTTTTCTCTTTCTATATCATACACACACTATGAGGAGAAGATAAGATGGAGATAATTTTCTCTTCACACCTTAAGATAGAGAGAGATGAGAACCCAAAAGAGAGACAGAGAGGCAAAATCGAACCACACAAAGAATGGGGGAAGGGGATCGGCCTTTTCTCATATTATCTGAGAGAGGCACGATTTTCCTTGCCTAAAATGCATTGGAAACCATGCCCCCCCTCTCTCCTTGTTTATTACTAGCCGTTCCCCCCCCCCCCTCTCTCTCTCTCTCTCTCTCTCTCTCTCTCTCTCTCTCTCTCTCTCTCTATATATATATATATATATATATATATATATATATATATATATATATATATATATATATATATATATATATATATATATATATATATATATATATATATATATATATATATATATATATAGAGAGAGAGAGAGAGAGAGAGAGAGAGAGAGAGAGGGGTGTTACGTTGCGCTGTGCGCTGCCGCAACAGTAACTGCGCTGCGCGATTTACAGCCGTCCGATCGCGCGGATCGCGTGCAAACCCCACTGCATTCTTCCGCCCGTCTGATCTGTGTGATCGCGTGTAAACCCAGCCGTCTGATCTGTGTGATCGCGTGCAGCGCACCCCTACCAGCTGTTTGTGTGTTCGGTTCGATTCCCATCCGTTGGATCGATGGGAATCGAACGGACCACAAGCTTTTTCGCTGTTACTGTAGCGGCTACAGTAACAGCGAAAAAGCTTTTCATCTGTTCGATTCCCATCGATCCAACGGATGGGAATCAAACATAACATACAATTGGGCCTGGTGATTCCCATCCGTTGGATCGATGGGAATCGAACGGACGAAAGGCTTTTTCGCTGTTACTGTAGCCGCTACAGTAACAGCGAAAAAGCTTGTGGTCCGTTCGATTCCCATCGATCCAACGGATGGGAATCGAACCAAACACACAAACCGCTGGTTGGGGTGCACTGCACGCGATCACACAGATCAGACGGTCGGGTTTACACGCGATCACACAGATCAGACGGGCGGAAGAATGCAGTGGGGTTTGCACGCGATCCGCGCGATCGGACGGCTGTAAATCGCGCAGCGCAGTTACTGTTGCGGCAGCGCACAGCGCAACGTAACACCCCTCTCTATATATATATATATATAGGGGCATGCTATGCTGCGGCATGCATGCGGTACGTGCGGCACAGCACCGTAGCCGTCTGATGCACGCGCTGCGTGCATCGCATGCACGCAGCAGTGCATCAGACGGCATGCGGTAGGTGCCGCACTTACCGCATGCCGCATTCAAGCATTTCTATATATATATATATATATATATATATATATATATATATATATATATATATATATATATATATATATATATATATATATATATATATATATATATATATATATATATATATATATCTCTTTAATCCCTCTATTAATGCACTATAATATTTACTTGCCATATTTGATTTTGCAATTAAGGGGAATAGATTTAAATCTTTTTAAATCTGATTTATCCCTTAATTATTGATTTGATGGCCATGCAAGCTAGCCCTAATGAGGGGGGCGGCCAAGCTAGGGCATGCGAACATTTTGAAATAACCAAAATGCCCCTCATGCACGATAAAGTACCCTAACACTTAGGGCACTTCATCCACACCTAGTCAATATGTCATGGAGTGTTGAATAGTGGTTTTCTATTTACTGGGGTGCCCTCAGTAAAACCTAGGGTGCCCCTATAGTAAAAATTACTAAACTAACATACCGCATTCTATTGCGACACACACTTACGAAATTAACTGCTCATGATATAATGGCAAGTACGTGTGTCCTTACACTACTCTGGGGCAGACCCCTAGTGAACACACTCAGTCCTGTACAACCACTATGCTCCAGTGCGATGCACTCATGGAACACAAGACGATTAGGGTATTATATCTTCAACTCATAATATGCTGTGAGACAAGGAGAAAGTATTGATCCTCCGTAATGATCGTGGACAGGGTGGAACCTTCAGGGACTAGGATTCATGGCTTCTAATTGGGCCCGATCGACACACTACCCAAGTGTCCCTGTCAATCCTTTGGGTCTCTGTTAACCTATGTGGCCACCCAAAGTGTGATGTAACCATGAATGAGGACTTTCAAGCTTTTCAGCAAACTCAGACTTGGGATGTTGTCCCACTACCCACTAGAGTTAGTCTATCAGCTTCAAATAGATCTATAAGGTCAAGCACCGGTCCGATGCATCCGTTGAGTGGCACAAGGCTCGGGTGGTGGCCCGTGGGTTTACTCAGGAGTACGACATTGACTATGAGAAGACTTTTGCTCTGGTGGCTCATATGACCACTGTTAAAGCCCTTCTGGCTATTACAGCAGTTTATAGCTAGCTCCTTCTTCAGATGGATATGAAGAATACTTTTCTTTATGGTGACTTGTCTGAAACTATTTATATAAATCATCTCCCTAATCTTTGTGTTCCTCCTCAGTACGTGTGTCGTCTTTGTCGGGCTATTTATGGGCTCAAGTAGGCTCATCGCGTTTGGTTTAAGTGATTTCGCCATGCTGTCAGAGAGCTTGGTTACGCAGAGTATAGTCAGGACCACTCTTTGTTTATGCAATCGTCCCCGCAAGGTCAAGCGATCCTACTATTATACGTGGACTACATGATCATCACCAGGGATGACTCTACTGTGATTGCTAGCTTATCTTTAGCAGCACTTGACGAGCTAATTTTAGATGAAGAACTTGGGTACTCTTCGCTACTTTATCGGACTTGAGGTAGCATACAGTGCAAATGACATTCTGCTCTCTCAACAGAAGTACCTATCAGACAACCTTAGCTGTGCTGCCATCTCAGATACCCAAAACAGTAAACACCCCTCTTGAGCTTCACTCGAAGCTACGTCCTATAGATGGAGTTCCTCTTTCAGATCTCACTCGGTACAGACAGATTGTAGGATAGCTATCTATCTCTGCATCATTCAGCCTAATATTGCACATGCTGTCAGTATTGTCAGCCGGTTTATTGCAGCTCCACTCTCAGTTCACTAGGTGCTCTTGTTCGAATCCTTCACTATGTTGAGGGACAGTCACTCGCTCTATGTTCTTGTTGTCATTTTTCTTTCTCAGTCTTTGAGCCTACTCAGATGCAAATTGGGTTGGGGATCCGACTACGCGTTGCTCTATCACTGGTTACTACATATTTCTTGTGGATTCGCTGATATCCTAGTGCAATGAGAAGCAGAAAGTGGTGTTTCTTTCCAACACTAAGACTAAGTACAGGGCCATGGCCTCCATGACCAAGGAGATAGTTCACATTCGACGCCTTCTCAGTGATATTGGTGTTGTGTTCTCTAGGCCTACTCCACTTCATTGTGATAACCGGAGCACTATTCAGATAGCTAGCGATCCGGTTTTCCATGAGAGAATGGAGCATATTAAGATTGACTCAAGTCGTCTGACAGAAGTATGAGGCTGATACAATTTCACTCCCCTTTATTTCTTCAGCAGGGCAGATAGTGAACTTCTTTACGAAGTCACATCCTATGCTACGCTTTCGGTATCTTATTGGCAAATTCTTGGTGCATGATCCATCTTGAGTTTGAGAGAGGGTGTTAAGATATTGTATTTATTGTGTATGCTTGTATATCGCCCTTAGAGGCTGCCATGTAATGTCTGTTTAAACCTGGCCTATTGGCCCAATGGAGGATCATTCTATTCTCTCCACAAACCCTAGTCGTCTCTCTCTCTCTCTCTCTCTCTCTCTCTCTCTCTCTCTCTCTCTCTCTCTCTCTCTCTCTCTCTCTCTCTCTCTCTCTCTCTCTCTCTCTCTCTCTCTCTTTCCTGTAGGGTTTGTCACAGAATCTATGAATCAACCGATCACGAAAATCTAACGAACGATTCGTGGTTTATCTGTGAATAAGTTGAGTAATTTGTCAATCATTGGGTGCACAAATAGTTCTTGTTCAGTCACCATGCACATCAGCTCTGTTTTTCTATGCGCGATCGGGTGCACAAATAGTTCTTGTTTAGTGCTCTTGCACTTCGATGTGTTTACACCCATGCATGCTTGTGCAATCACGCTTCCCTATTTATTGTATCATGCCCAATGCATCGCACCTTTCTTTTCTTAGAATCTCATTGTGCTTTGCAGTTCGCTCTCTGAGTCGTGCTTTGCTCTCTTTAAGCCGCGTGGAGCTTTTACACTTCACACTCTAAGCTGTGTCGTGCTTATCGTCACAAATCTCTTGTGTTATCGGCCTATAGTGCCAGTCTATCGTTCTTTAGTTTGCCACCATTTTGTATCCTTAACCTCTTCAACATGTAGTTCACCTGTGGAGGTGGTTGTTCTAGTAGTACTGTTGCTCGAGGCCTGATGCCATGCTTGGATCGAGGTCATGAGTCCTAAAGTTGTTAGCTATGAAACAACATTTACGAGAGCATTTTACGTCTACAAAGTTATCTCCCAATTATATATCTAGTCTATACATATGTTTAACAGTTTCAAAAGAGGTCATCGGGAAGTCGCCGGAGTTTACTTTCTCCATTCCTTCGCCGAAGATAACCGAAAACCCCATCAGTTGCATGCCTTCTACCATGGAACCCTTGCCGGAGGACTCTGAGAGATTACTTTCCCTGTTGTTTGGCCGGACGGCACCCAGGTTCAAAACACAACTCAATGTAAAGTAGTTTCATTTGAGACTATAGATTTCTCGAAAGAAGAAATGATTTGCTATGTTAAGAGCATTTTTATCAAATATGAATAAAATATTAACATGTGAATGGTTTCACATGTGACGAAGGTCATAAAAGTAATGTTTAAGTTCTGTTTTCAGTTTGCGTAACACGACAAAGCTGGTGGTCATTTATGAGAAAATCTTAAGGATAAATGTATAGAGATCCTATCAAATCCTTCATGTTCAAGAAGTGATACAGGCCCTAGAGGGGATTATTATGGAGATGAGAATGTATTGCTTGTATTACACTGCATGAGAAATTACATTAGTATTTATAGATGTTGACGGATAGTCCCACATCGGTGAGGGAGGCACCCATCACCCGCTTAATATACCCCCTGTGGACCTTCCCTTACAACCCGGGTTTTGAGGTGCGAGGGTATCTAACATGGTATCAAAACTGACCCGTCTCCTGCTCCGGCTCCGGATGCTCCCCACCAATCGTGCCTTGCCATGCATGCTCCGCGTGAGGGGGAGTGTTGACGGATACTCCCACATCGGTGAGGGAGGCACCCATCACCCGCTTAATATATCCCCCTGTGGACCTCCCCTTACAATCCGGGTTTTGAGGTGCGAGGGTATCTAACAATAGACATAATAAAATAAAATAAAATCTCTCAACATCTCACATAATCTTATGACCACTTGATTTTATAGTAGACCAATGCTTTCACATCTCCACCACCTGTTATTGAATTACAGTTGCCTGGAGTCCATGAATTGGCTGCGCCGACAGATTACTACTTAAACACTCTCAGATCTTCTCATGGTCCATCCTCTTGCACGATCGATGCACTGTTTGTCGCTTATTTATTTCCAGCAGTACTTTACCTAATTTTTCCGATAAGAAATCTCTGTGATGATCAGATGAAGCAATCAAGATAGACATCATCACGACGGTGGCCCTTCAAACAACCCTACATCAAGATCGAACAACATTAAGATTGACAATTCACCAAAATCTTCTGATTCCTCTTAATGATGCAAGTGTCAAAAAATCAGAGAGGGAAGGGCCAAGGCTGTCTACAACTTGCCTGGAGCCGATGAATATGCACTACTATAATTGTCCCACACTAGTTGATGAGATCCATGTGGTTACTTGATATAGATGAAGCAATCAAGAGAGACAAGGTCACATGAGGGTGGCCCTTCAGATAATCCTACATCAACCACTAAGATCTTGATAGACATATCATGAGGTGAGTCCTTACCAAAGCCCCTCCAGCATGGAACCCCCACAGCATTTTGCAAATCCAAATCAGCACATGGGTTTTGTTCCCTCATCAGCACAAGAAGGCCATTCCACTTGGCACATGGAGTGTCCCACCACCTTGCCTTCTCCTTATAAGCCTCACCACCCCATGGCCTTCAACATACCACCATTGCATCCATAGCATCTCCAATTCTTCATATTCCCTCCGCCACAAAGGATTCTCTCTCTACCCCTCTCAACCAACTATGCTCAACACAAAGAGGCTTATCGAGATGGCGAGGAAGTCGCAGAAGGTAGCTTCCTTTGGTAGGAGAAGGATCATGTCGACGAGGGCCGATGGCGGTGGCGAATTGGACGAATATGGTGCGTCGATCCCGAGCAGAGGCCATGTCTTTCTGTACACCATCGACGGAAAGCGCTTCATGATACCGCTCACATATCTAACCAGCAGAATCTTTCGAGAGCTTTTCAAAATGTCGGAAGAGGAATTTGGATTGCCTAGCGACGGGCCTATCACGATGCCTTGCGATGCCACGTCCATGGAGTACATCATCTCCTTGCTCCGGTGTCAAGTATCAAGAGATGTGGAGAGGGCTGTGCTTACGTCCATTGCAGGCGGCCAGCATGGACATAACCAACACCAGCTGATTCTCTATGGGTTCTGAAAGGAACCATTAAGAATCCTCTCTTGGAGAGCTGTACAGTCATTGTTTATATTTTTTTTATCCTAGTTCAAAATGATATTATTCATTTTCATAATCTCTTGGATGCATAACGGAAACGACAAAAATACCGACAATCAAGGATTTGGATTATCATTTGTCAAGAGATTACTATCCTTATTTTTGCATTGGAGCATAGTGGAATCGGCCGTGAAGGGAGTGTTGCACAATTTCTACCCTCAGATAACAACAGTTTTGCACAAACGTGAGGATGGTACTTAAAGCTTCAAGGATTAGAACCCTGCGAAATCACGTTCAAATTAACACATACACAAAGAATTCGATTCACCCACACACAATAATACGAATAACAGAATATCAGCAATCAATGAATAGAATTATCATTATCAAGAGATTACTACCAAGCAGTGGTTCACTGTTTTTCAGAACCCCGCAACCTTCTCTCGATATTCCCCTCTCATAGCAATGCAAGCACAAAAACATAAGAGATCCAAAGTAATACCATGCAGACGATACCAAAAGATGAAAGCTCTGAAGTAGAAGCTGAGGTAGACCTGTCGAGAAACTCGGAGATGAAATGGAGAAAGCCCGAAGTGAGATCCGGTGAGAAACTTCTCCCCTCTTTTCTCGTATCCCTTATTCTTCCTTCCTCTTATTTCTTCCTTCTCATTCTCTTCTCTTTCTCTCTCCCTTCCTTAATTCATTATCTTGTCTTTCACGTACAGAAGAAACCCTAGAATGGGTTCTTCTTTTTCCACTCTCCGTAGACGATTTCAACTCTCTCTCTCTCTCTCTCTCTCTCTCTCTCTCTCTCTCTCTCTCTCTCTCTCTCTCTCTCTCTCTCTCTCTCTCTCTCTCTCTCTCTCTCTCTCTCCTCCCATGGCTTGTGATACCACGATCACCAATATAAGAGGATCTATATGGCAATAAAAGTCCTATTATGGCTTGTTATTGACTTGGTCTTTATCCAGGTACATAGGAGATAAACATGGGTTTTGTTGAGGAAGTCCACCGGTTAGTCCCACATAGATAAAGGGGGCACCTAACACTCGATTTATATACCCTCTTTGGACCCCTCTTACAATCTGGGTTTTAGGGTGTGAGGGTGTCTAACATGGTATCAGAACTGAGTTCAACGTCTCCCTCTGGGTGTGGCTTCTTTCGATTGTGCCTCGCTCCACGTGCTCCGCTTGAGGGGGGTTGTTGAGGAAGTCCACTGGTTAGTCCCACATCGGTAAAGAGGGCACCTAACACCCGATTTATATACCCATAGTGGACCTCCCCTTACAATCCGGGTTTTAGGGTGTGAGGGTATCTAACAGGTTTTTTGCTCCTTATGGAACTCAACCTGTCAGTGTCATTACGCACCCAACCCCGAGGCACTCAGGTGAAATTTTTGAGTTCCCCAATGTAGTTCGGCCTGGGCTCTGTTTCAAAACCAGAGGCACCTGGGTGAAACTGTAGGGCACCTGGGTGAAACTGTAGGGCACTTGGGAGAAATGGTATGACACAGAAACCTCGTGCAATATGAGTAGCACCCGGACGAATTTGTTGGGCACTCTAACGATATTCTTGAAAGATATGCCCTTTGGGTTAGGCTTCTACAATCCAATTCCCAATAGGGAGGGCGTAGGGAAATTACCGCACATCGTTAAATCTGTGTCATTTTTGGTTTTGTGATTGCATCTTGTTCTTTCCTTTATTCGTAAAACTACTATAATATAGCACATGATGAAATTGTTTCGTGCAAAATTGAAGTTAATAGAATTAACTATGAATATAAATTATCAAAATAAGTGAAAAAAACTCTACATGCAGAAGGAAATACTTCGATTTGTTTCTCTGAAGCCACCCGAGTACAACATTTGTCAACATCTATATATATACTAAAATGGAAGCCTCTCTCCCGTGTTGTGACATGTGGACATCTTTTAAAGAGCTATAATTCTTCTTCTATGTGTGAACGCGGCTTTCTTTTAAATCCATTTAAAAACCTACCATAAAGATGATAAATTTTTATTCAATGATATTTAATGGTCATTTGATATTAATCTCTCTCTTTCTCTAACAAGTGAATCACACTCACTTCAGATTTCACACTTCTTCGAACAGTTACGATGTCGTCTTTGCCAAATGGCATGTATCAAGCACATTCGGGCATTGTCCGGGTTTCTTACCAGTATCTATACTAAAATGGAAGCATCTCTCCTGGGTTGTGATACGTTGACGTCTTTTAAAGAGCTAGAATTATTCTTCTGTGTGTGAACACGGCTTTTTTTTAAATCCATTTAAAAACCTACTATAGAGATGATAAATTTTTATTCAATGGTATTTAATGGTCATTTGATGTTAATCACCCTCTCTCTCTAACAAGTGAATCACACTAACTTCATATTTCACACTTCTTCGAACAGTTGTGATGTCGTCTTTGCCAAATGGCATGCATCAAGCACATTCAGGCTTTGCCCGGGTTTCTTACTAGTATATAATAGTTATAGAGGTCAAAAGTAGCTACACAAGTAACAAAACAAAGCTAGCATTTGGCTTAGCTTCCTGCTAGCTAGAATCCTCTTCTAGCTTATGTGGGAATCGGATTCTAGCCAGGCCCAGCCCTGGGGGTAGGCGGACAAGGCAACTGCCTAGGGCCCCCAATTAATTTACACCAATTGGGGCCCCACAACAAAGTACAAACACTAAGGGAGGGGAGGCCCAACAGCAAAGTCCAAACACTAAGGGATTGGGGTCCCAACAGCAAAGTCCAAACATCATTTGAGACCCAACAACCAAGTCCAAACACCATTTGGCCTAACATGCGCGGCTGGGCTTCATCCAAAAAAAAAAACTGTTTGGCAGGCTGTGGGAAAAAAAGGAGAGGACTGTCGTCTACTGGTATGCGGGAGAGAAAGGAAAGAGGCCAATTTTTGGAGTTCGCCTAGGGCCCCCAAAACCTCAGGACCGGCCCTGATTCTAGCTAGGTTATGCTTTGGGTTCACCGTCAAAAGGCGATTCCTATAGAAGCCATGAATGAGCGAGCTGCGCCCCTTACTTATTCGTCCCATCATCACAAGAGAGACAATATCACAATAGGATGTCCATTCAGATAACCATACATCAAGATTTTCTAGACTTGGAATATATTAGGGGTTTTCGCTAATTCCTCCCCAACTAATAGGCCAATTATCAAACCACCCTCACATTTCAATATTTGCAGAAACCCCCCTCATGTACACAGTTACTGTACCACACGTACACACATGTACTACATCAAATGTTTACATGTACGACTGCAAACGTACATGAGGCAAGTTTCTGTAAATACTGAGATGTGAGGGAGGTTCCGAGAATTAGCCTATTTTTTGGGGAGTGATTTGCAACAAAAATAAAAAACCTAGAGTAGCACTACAAAGGTATATCAACAAATGCACATGTTCATCTACAACCTTATAGGTGGTAATTAATGTTTACATCAACAGTTGATTCTCTATGGCTTCTGAAAACATGTTTACAACACAGTTTTTGGGTTTTTTTTCTGTTGTTTGTATAATTTTGATCCTATGTAACATGATGGGTTTGCTTACATATCTTCTGATGAAGTTGTGAGTCTAATTCTTTCCTGACATTGGACATCGACCCCTACAAACTAGTCTAGTTGGGTACTAACCCCTGCAAACCTTATATTTCCAAATCGATCCTCCAAAACTATACCGTCTCAAAAGGGTGAATATATTTCCTATGTTGACTATTAGGTGTAAACGTGGAAGGCTACCGCGCCTGCCAGAAGAGAGTGGATGACTGTCGGACAAGCATAAAGGGGAGATCAGAGTGGATTTAGGGTTAGGATACTCACACCGAAAAGAACTAGAGTTGGCTAATTTAGGTGAAAAGTCACCCTATAACCATGGGTAAAATGATCAATTGGAACTCTAGTTAGAGGCTCACCATGGTTAAGTCAGTTTTTGTTGACGGATAGTAACCAAGGGGAGATATGCATAATTGACCATATTTTGGAGGGTCGATATATAAATATAAGGTTTACAAAAACTAACAAGCAATTGGACTAGTTTATAGAGATCAATCTGCAGAAAACCAAAAAATAATTGACATATCTATGTATAAACATACGCCAGTGGAATTTGCAACAATTTTGCAACCAAGATAATAGATTAGAATCTATGAATCAACCAATCACGAAAATCTAACGAACGATTCGTGGTTTATCTGTGAATAAGTTGAGTTACTTGTGAATTATTGGGTACAAAAGTAGTTATTCTTCAATTATTTCTTGGAGATTGACCAAACAGACACTTATGGTCACATCATCAAAACATACTAAAATCTTAGCCATGTATGAAGTAAGTTGTCCGTTGGAATCAGTTACCAAAGAACCGACAGTGATTTATAAAGGCAATGTCGTATGTATTGCTCAAATTCAAGCTAGTTTCATCAAGGGATATCGGACCGAGCACATATCACCAAAGTTCTTCTACACCCACGAGTTTTAAAAGAAAAAGAAGATTAAAGTTAAACAAGTTCAGTCAAAGCGATAATCTTGCGGATCTCTTCACCAAAGCTTTGTCCAAGTCAACTTTCCATAAGATGGTGTACGACATTGGACTACGATGGCGCAATCACCAAACAAATTGATGTAATCAGGGGAAGAGATGTAATAATTGTAAAGTAGTTATTAGGGGATGGCATTTTGAAGATGCAATTTATGCACGCTGTACTCTTTTTTCTTTGGATTTTTCGCATAGGGTTTTTCCATCAAATGTTTTAACGAGGCAATATTATGTGCACCCACCTGAAGAACTAGTTCTTGAAGAACTGAGGTTGTACTTTTTTTTTCCTTTGATATGATTTTTTTCACTGAGTTATTACATTAAAAGTTTTAATAATGGAACTCTTAATGAATGGTGGCTATCTAAGGAGTAGTGTTATGAAATAGTGGATCCGATGTGGATATCCATAGGATATGGATCAGAATATTATAGATAGAGACTTATCTCTATTTATTCCTTCATAGCTTTATATATATATATATATATATATATATATATATATATATATATATATATATATATATATATATATATATATATATATATATATATATATATATATATATATATATATAGGGGACGGGGAGCTTGCACCCGAGGTGCAGCAAGAACGCTGCACCTCAAGCACTGTTTACCTACCTAGAAGTTTTGGAATTTAATAAAATTTGGTGAGGGTATTGTCTAGGGTAACATAATCATCCTCACAAATTTTCATCAAATTCTAAAACTTCTAGGTAGATCAAATGGTCGAAGCAAAATCAGTCGTCCGCAGTCACCGTTAAAATCTGCAGATTTTGATTCGACCATTTGACCCCCCTAGAAGTTTTGGAATTTGATGAAAATTTGTGAGGATGATCATCTTACCCTAGACAACATCCTCACAAAATTTCATCAAATTCCAAAACTTCTAGGTAGGTAAACGATGCTTGAGGTGCAGCGTTCTTGCTGCACCTCGGGTGCAGGCTCCCTGTCTATATATATATATATATATATATATATATATATATATATATATATATATATATATATATATATATATATATATATATATATATATATATATATAAAGAGATAGAGAGGAATGTTACAGTGAGTTATGAGCTACGGAAGGAGAAAATGAGCTATGATCATTTTAACTACCCTAGAAGTTTTGGAATTTTTTGAAAATTGGTGGGTGTGTTGTCTAGGGTAACATGATCATCCTCACCAATTTTAAAGGAATTCCAAAACTTCTAGGGTCATCAAACGGTAGAAGCTTTATCCACCATATGTAGTAACCGTTAATTTTGCTTCTACCATTTGATGACCCTAGAAGTTTTGGAATTCCTTGAAAATTGGTGAGGATGATCATGTTACCATAGACAACACACCCACAAATTTTCAGAGGAATGTTACAGTGAGCTATGAGCTACGGAAGGAGAAAATGAGCTATGATCATTTTTACCATCCTAGAAGTTTTGGAATTTTGTGATAATTAGTGGGTGTGTTGTTTAGGGTAACATGATCATCCTCACCAATTTTTAAGGAATTCTAAAACTTATAGGGTCATCAAATGGTAGAAGCTTTATCCACCGTCTGTTATAACCGTTAATTTTGCTTCTACCATTTGATGACTCTAGAAGTTTTGGAATTCCTTCAAAATTGGTGAGGATGATCATGTTACTCTAGACAACACACCCACCAATTTTCACAAAATTCAAAAACTTCTAGGGTGGTCAAAATGATCGTAGCTCATTTTCTCCTTCCGTAGCTCATAGCTCACTGTAACATTCCTCATATATATATATATATATATATATATATATATATATATATATATATATATATATATATATATATATATATATATATATATATATATATATATATATATATATAGGGACAACGGTTGTGGGGGGGACAAATGAATTGAGACAAAGTAGCGACTGAGATTTATATAGAGGAGGGGGATAAACAGGAAGACTCGATCACAGTCATCCATTTTACCTAGCCCAAATGAAACAATCCCACTCAGCATCTTAAATCCCCAACTCGATCACAGTCATCCGTTTTCTAACCCGACCAAATCGTCTCTTAAATTTCCTCTTAAATCACACACACTCTCTCTCTCGGAAGTCGGCTCGCCCTCCTTTCTCTCTCTCTGTCTCTCTCTCGGAAGTCGGAGCCGCCCCCAAGCCGGCCCACTGTGTGCATCTCTCTCTCTCTCTCTCTCTCTCTCTCTCTCTCTCTCTCTCTCTCTCTCTCTCTCTCTCTCTCTCTCTCTCGGAAGTTGGAGCCCCCCACCCTCTTAAATCACCTCTCTCGAAAGCCGGCCCGCCCTCCTCTCTCTCTCTTGGACGTCGGAGCCCCCCGCCCCTCACTGTTAACTCTCTCTCTCTCTGAATCTCTCCTCTCCGGCAATAGCAGCGAGGGGAGGAGGGCATCACCTCCTCCTCCCCCTCCTCCTCCTCTTGATCTCTGAGCAACAACGGAGGTCATTACTTCCTCCCGACCACCGCAGGCCCTACAGCTGCTCCCGGTCACCGCCCATGCCGCTGTTCCTACTTCCGCTCCGGTGAGCCCCTCTCTCTCTCTCTCATCAACTTCCCTGCATGGGGCGAAGTGGGTCCGCTGCCCGGCTGCACCCGGTGATCCGGATCGAGCCGGTTCTTTTTTTTTTTTTTTCCTGGACCAGCCAGGCGGTAATGGAGCAAGGGCTCAAAGAGGTCCGGGATGAGCGTGATCCACCGTGAGGGGGCGACGGGGGTTAGAGGTCGGGAAGGGGGACCGTAGGCCTCGAGTGCGATACGGGTTGCGATTCACTGGCCCTGTGGCCTGCCGGAGGTCCCGCCGGAGGGGATGAAGGTGGGTCAGGGAGTTGGCTGCGTACCAGAGAGATTGAGAGAGAACGGAAGCCGGAGGGGAAGGGATCAGAAGACCTGATCGGGAGATCTGGTCGGCGATGAGTGCGATCACCGGTCGGAGATGGGGTTGGAAGTCAGGGATGAGCGCGCACCGGATCCACTATGAGGGGGCGATGGGGGACTGGAGG
Source organism: Chamaelirium japonicum (assembly GCA_947650365.1). Taxonomy (NCBI): domain Eukaryota; kingdom Viridiplantae; phylum Streptophyta; class Magnoliopsida; order Liliales; family Melanthiaceae; genus Chamaelirium; species Chamaelirium japonicum. The sequence continues at coordinate 21,973,709 of OX393554.1, forward strand.
CCAGGGAGGATCTTCGTCCCCTCTGTGAAATCATGCTCCCCTCCCCCCTTACGTTTCAAGAGAGGATCACACTCCCCTCCCCTTTTTCCCTTCCGTCTGTAAAATCGCACTCCCTCCCCCTTTTCCCCACTAGCAACAGACATAAGAGGTAGAAGGATAGGTGATTTTTTTTTTCCTTTTCTTTCTTTCCAGTTTCTCTCTGTTTTCGATTTTAGGATTACTGATGTTTTTTTTTCTTTTTTTTCTCTCTTTCTCTTTGTGTGTGTGTTTCAGGATGATCGAGGGAGGTCGAGGTTTGGATATCCAAGGAACCGCATGTGAGAGCAAGGTATAATTTACTCATTTTGAGCCAATCAATTTTCAAGGCCATATATGTGAGAGTAAGGTTTGGATATTAGTATTGCATGCCATAATTTAGAACCTCATATATAGTTCAGTACTGGCAGATTATTCTCTATTCGATTATTCCCAATATATAGTTCAGACTTGGTTGTACCAAGTCTAAGGATTAAATCACCATATTATGTTGATTAAATGTATAGTTGCCAAGCTAAATTGGTTTTGAGTAGTTTTTTGGAATCTCATACTCGACCTACCATGGGTGGTTCATAAGTAGTAACTACATAATGCTTTGATTGAATAAACACATGATTTAGTTGAACTGGAGAGTGCTAAATGAACTTTTTGTGAACGTCATATGGAAAAGATTTTGGGCTCATGGGATAGGCCTTTTATATGTAATGAGTATTTTTTTCTATTTTTCTTGCTCTCTCTTTCTCTATCTGTATATGTGTGTTCTTTTTATCATTGCGCGCATCGATATTATTCATGTTCCTTTTTTTAGTCCGTTACCGAGATCGTTGGGACCCCGATTCTTGGGCATGCTATCTCAGCACCGATTGCAAGTCCGGTAAGAATACTTCTCGCTTAATGGTTTTTCTTGTAATGAATCAAAATTTCTTAATTAAACAGACAAGCTCCCTATTTATCTCTCTGTTTTTTGTTTCATAAATTTTTGAGAAACGGAACAAAAATTATTAATAATTTAATAAACGGAACAAAAGTTGTATAATTGAAAAAAAAGGAATATTACGCCATCTCAAATGGCGTAAAGTATTTACACCATTTGAGATGGCGTAAAACTGAAGGGGCAAATTAAAATGCCGAAACTGCCCTTTCTTTACGTCATTTCAAATGACGTAAATTCCCTATAAATAGTTTACTCCATTTCAAATGGCGTAAAGTCCTAATAAGTTTTAGGATTTAGGGTTACGGTTTAGGGTTTTAGGGTTAGGGTTTAGGGTTTTGGGTTTTGGGTTTTAGGGTTTAGGTTTTAGGGGTTTAGGGTTAAGGTTTAGGGTTTAGGGGTTAGGGTTAGGGTTTAGGGTTTTAGGTTTAGGGTTTAGGGTTTAGGATGTTACATTGGCGAAGTTAAAAAATATTTTTTTTTAAGCTAAACCCTAACCCTAAACCCTAAACCCCTAAACCTAAACCATCAAACTGAAACCCTAAAACCTAAACCTTAAAACCCTAAACCTAACCCCTAAACCCTAACCCTAAACCTAAACCCTAACCCTAACCCTAACCCCTAAACCTAAACCCTATACCCTAAACCCTAAACCCTAAAATTCTTAACCCTAAATCCTAAAACCTAAAACCTAAAACCCTAAACTCTAACCCTAAAACCCTAACCCCTAAACCCCTAAACCCTAAACCCCTAAAACCTAAACCCTAAACCTAAACCCTAAAACCCTAAGCCCTAAACCCTAAAACCTTAAACCCTAAATCCTAAAACCCTAAACCCTAACCCTAAATCCTAAAACTTATTAGGACTTTCTAGCGTAAACTATTTATAGGGAATTTACACCATTTGAAATAGCGTAAAGAAAAGGGCAGTTTCGGCATTTTAATTTACCCCTTAAGTTTTACGCCATCTCAAAAGGCGTAAATACTTTACGCCATTTGAGATGGCGTACTATTCCTTTTTTTTTTTCCAATTATCCAACTTTTATTCCGTTTATTAAAATATTAATAATTTTTGTTCCGTTTCTCAAAAAATTTTGTTTTTGTTTTAGTCCACGGGTTCTGCTCCGGCGCCGCCCGGTATTGTGGTGATTGTCGTCGCCCATCCTATGCTGGTAAGCCTCCCTCTATTCTAATGGGCTAAGTTTTTTTTACATTAGGTGTGTACTTGCTTCTCCTATTTGAGTGTGCACTTCTGATGTGATGTGGTGTAATTGCTTCTGTTGTTTTCCCCCACTTTTCTGAACGTACTCTTTGTCCTTTTTTTTTACATATATGTAGATGACCAGATCTGGGTATATGTTAGAGATATCATTCATTTTTTCTTCTTTTTTTTTTCCTTCTATTTCTAAACAGAACAATCATCTTTTTTTAATATGATGAGATTCATAAGCGTTGATTGTAATCTTTTTCTTAACAGAACAATCTTTTTTTTTCATTCTGTTTCTGAACATAACAACCATCTTGTTTTGATATTCATAAGTGCTGATTGTAATCTTTTTTTGAACAGAACAGTAATCTTTTTTTCCTTCTCTTTCTGAACAACAGATCATGATCCTTCTTTTTTTTTCTACCTCTTCTGTTACAGGAGATCGAGGTCCCATCTGCAAGAGAGATAGAGAGGAGACTACAAGTGAGATATAATCAAGAGATGGAGGTGATGAATTCTAGGCTATCAATCAAGAGTAGGAATTTTTTTTTTTAAAGATGGCTACCCGCCTGTTAAGCCAATCATCTTACCCTAGACACGCAAATTTGCTAATTTTATCAATTAGCACCTTTTTATAAATTTGCTAAAAACCGAATTCATAAAAAATCAGCACCTTAGCTTAATTCTCATCAATGTTTTTGTTTACTCTCGCAACCTACACCCGTTGTGCCCGTACCGGTTGCGGTATCTATTTAGAAGCCTTTTTTTGTTCGAACTAGCACCTTTTTTTTTTTTCTAAAGATGGCTACCCGCCTATTGAGCCAATCATCTTATCCTAGACTCGCAAATTTGCTAATTTTAGTCTTTTTATGAATTAGCACATTTTTATGAATTCTAAATGCATTCAATTTTTAGCAAATTTTAGTCTTTTTATGAATTAGCACCTTTTTATGAATTTGCTAAAAAATAAATTCATAAAAAATCAGCACCTTAACTTAATTCTAAATGCATTCAGTTTTTAGCAACTTTTACAAGCCTATCTAGGGTAGCCATCACTATTTCACAAGCCTATTTAGAAGCCTTTTTATAAACAGAGATGACTGCCCTATCATACTTTAGAGGGTAGCCTTTTTATGAAGAGAGATCTTTATTTAGAAGCCTTTTTTTGTTAGAATTAGCACCCTTTTTTTTTAAAGATGGCTACCCGCCTGTTGAGCCAATCATCTTACCCTAGACACGCAAATTTGCTAATTTTAGCATTTTTTATGAATTAGCATATTTTTATGAATTCTAAATGCATTCAGTTTTTAGCAAGTTTTAGCCTTTTTATGAATTAGCACATTTTTATGTATTTGCTAAAAACTGAATTCATAAAAAATCAGCACCTTAGAGGAGACTGCAAGGGAGAGAGACGATCAAGAGATGAAGGTGATGAATTCTAGGCTAAGAATTCAAGAGTGAGAATTTATTTTTTAAGATGGCTATCCGCCTGTTAAGCCAATCATCTTACCCTAGACACACAAATTTGCTAATTTTAGCCTTTTTATGAATTAGGGAATTTTTATGAATTCTAAATGCATTCAGTTTTACACAAATTTTAACCTTTTATGAATTAGCACTTTTTTATGAATTTGCTAAAAACTGAATTCATAAAAAATTAGCACCTTAACTTAATTCTAAATGCATTCAGTTTTTAGCAACTTTTACAAGCCTGTCTAGGGTAGCCATCACTGTTTTACAAGCTCATTTTTTGACAATATGCCTTATTTAATCCAAGGCAAACTTCTAGGATTAAAGTAATTTTTTGAAGACTTAAGGTGCTGATTTTTTTGTTAAATTCTAGAGGTTAGCTACACAATTTCTTACCGATCTTGCGTTGGTCCATCCTCTCTATGTATTCGATGGCAATGATCATTTCATTGAGTTGGATGTGAGGCATTTAATAAAATGCATAACTTGATGGAGAAAATTGAACACATAAAGAAAAAAAACATTAGTTTCCAAATGCAAAGCCATTCAAAACCCATGGATTGAAACTATTGGATCTTCTCTGCATCAATGCAGATGTTAAGTGGATTTTGAATGGCTTCACAAAAGTTCAGTGTTTGCGCATTTGTTAAGTGGATTTTGAATGGCTTTGCAAAAGTTAAGTGGATTTTGAATGGCTTCACAAATAAAACATCCATCCCCAAATTCTTTATTCTGCATTTGCTTACGGCCATATCAGGACTTGCCATGTAGAGTACTAAAGGTGAAACAGTGTTTGCACTTGATTCACGATATAGGTCACACTTGCTTGCCTCTGCTATTGCATTATGTAGGGTACATGACAAAGAGATGGAGGTGAGCAGATCCTAATCCTTATTCCCTATTCTCTCTTTTTTTTTTGTCTCTTTCACTTTCCTGATCGGATAATTTGAGAAAAATGGCAATACCTATATCATATACAACAGAGATAAATTAAGCATAAAAAACATATTGATTTTACATACAGTACTATCATTTTGCTTCACTTTGCATAGCTCATGTTTGACGCCTTTCTTCGCAAACATGGCAGGGATGAAACCCCTCGGGTCTGCTGGTTCATGATCAAGACTGATAAGGAGTAATTGCCACAACACCGAAGTAGAAAAAGTAAAAAGACATGACAAACAGAGCTGGTGTGGAGCATAATGGGAGGCTGAAGAAAATGGTGACGAGATAATGGTGTAGACTTTCTTACATCCGAGTCGGGTGTCGATCTTACCGAGGGCGACATAGGTGATGGCGTTGTTGACATTGTCAGTTAACATGGCGGACTTTTGTTTTAGTTACTATCAGTTGAAAAAAAAACATTGTCAAGATCTTTTGCAATTTGGAGTAATAGAAATGCATAGGTTGGCAATTCTGTAATGAAATGCTTGAGTTTGGTTGTACAAATTGAATCCTTAAGAGCTTTGACAGTGTACATTATGTGTAGGTTGGTAATTTTGCAATGTATGTGTATCATGAATTTTCAAGTGCTAATTATAGCATGATATACAAGTTTACATCTCCAGCTTGCTTCAAACCAAGGTTATTACAGACCAGTGTGGTGCATCTCATTATTCAATATCTGAAATCTATGCCTTATGGCTTTTATCACCAGATTCCAAAATGGATTTGGTAAGCCTCATTTGTTTCATTACTTATGATTGAGTTAAATAAATACAAAATATTGAATTGTTGAGTGGAAAGGTGAAATTAAACCTTTGTGAGAAAAGTAGCATTTTTCTTGGCTACTTTTTGCTCGATTTATGTCTTCTCTGCGAGAAAATATCGGTGAAACAGTTGTAGGGGTTGATGTGGTGCAACTTATCTCACAGTTATCCCATGAACTCACCATTGAAGGGGAGTTTGCAATTAACAATGACTCACATTCGATGGGGCGTGCCCACCTTGGGTGAAGTTGTCAATATTCGATTGTAGCGGTCATTTTTAGCAGGAAAACCAGATTATTCACAAACTGCTCCAACCGGAAATGGCAAGAGTT